>JANIJI010000010.1:0-297500 GCA_024500535.1 Leptonema lineaticorne
TTTCTCCATACATTTTGGGTGGTTTTCGTCCGGAAAAAAGGGCCGCCCGAAAAGCGAAGCGAAATCCAGAAGGGGTTGAAATCGCAGGAGGGGCCCCGTGTGACGTCACGGCACCGCCGCTCGTTTCTGTGATCCTGACACCCGAAATCCAGAATCTTGAAATTTTTCTAAGTCCAAGATTTCTCCATACATTTTGGGTGGTTTTCGTCCGGAAAAAAGGCCGCCCGAAAAGCGAAGCGAAATCCAGAAGGGGTTGAAATCGCAGGAGGGGCCCCGTGTGACGTCACGGCACCGCCGCTCGTTTCTGTGATCCTGACACCCGAAATCCAGAATCTTGAAATTTTTCTAAGTCCAAGATTTCTCCATACATTTTGGGTGGTTTTCGTCCGGAAAAAAGGCCGCCCGAAAAGCGAAGCGAAATCCAGAAGGGGTTGAAATCGCAGGAGGGGCCCCGTGTGACGTCACGGCACCGCCGCTCGTTTCTGTGATCCTGACACCCGAAATCCAGAATCTTGAAATTTTTCTAAGTCCAAGATTTCTCCATACATTTTGGGTGGTTTTCGTCCGGAAAAAAGGCCGCCCGAAAAGCGAAGCGAAATCCAGAAGGGGTTGAAATCGCAGGAGGGGCCCCGTGTGACGTCACGGCACCGCCGCTCGTTTCTGTGATCCTGACACCCGAAATCCAGAATCTTGAAATTTTTCTAAGTCCAAGATTTCTCCATACATTTTGGGTGGTTTTCGTCCGGAAAAAAAGGCCGCCCGAAAAGCGAAGCGAAATCCAGAAGGGGTTGAAATCGCAGGAGGGGCCCCGTGTGACGTCACGGCACCGCCGCTCGTTTCTGTGATCCTGACACCCGAAATCCAGAATCTTGAAATTTTTCTAAGTCCAAGATTTCTCCATACATTTTGGGTGGTTTTCGTCCGGAAAAAAGGCCGCCCGAAAAGCGAAGCGAAATCCAGAAGGGGTTGAAATCGCAGGAGGGGCCCCGTGTGACGTCACGGCACCGCCGCTCGTTTCTGTGATCCTGACACCCGAAACCCAGAATCTTGAAATTTTTCTAAGTCCAAGATTTCTCCATACATTTTGGGTGGTTTTCGTCCGGAAAAAAGGCCGCCCGAAAAGCGAAGCGAAATCCAGAAGGGGTTGAAATCGCAGGAGGGGCCCCGTGTGACGTCACGGCACCGCCGCTCGTTTCTGTGATCCTGACACCCGAAATCCAGAATCTTGAAATTTTTCTAAGTCCAAGATTTCTCCATACATTTTGGGTGGTTTTCGTCCGAAAAAAAGGCCGCCCGAAAAGCGAAGCGAAATCCAGAAGGGGTTGAAATCGCAGGAGGGGCCCCGTGTGACGTCACGGCACCGCCGCTCGTTTCTGTGATCCTGACACCCGAAATCCAGAATCTTGAAATTTTTCTAAGTCCAAGATTTCTCCATACATTTTGGGTGGTTTTCGTCCGGAAAAAAGGCCGCCCGAAAAGCGAAGCGAAATCCAGAAGGGGTTGAAATCGCAGGAGGGGCCCCGTGTGACGTCACGGCACCGCCGCTCGTTTCTGTGATCCTGACACCCGAAATCCAGAATCTTGAAATTTTTCTAAGTCCAAGATTTCTCCATACATTTTGGGTGGTTTTCGTCCGGAAAAAAGGCCGCCCGAAAAGCGAAGCGAAATCCAGAAGGGGTTGAAATCGCAGGAGGGGCCCCGTGTGACGTCACGGCACCGCCGCTCGTTTCTGTGATCCTGACACCCGAAATCCAGAATCTTGAAATTTTTCTAAGTCCAAGATTTCTCCATACATTTTGGGTGGTTTTCGTCCGGAAAAAGGCCGCCCGAAAAGCGAAGCGAAATCCAGAAGGGGTTGAAATCGCAGGAGGGGCCCCGTGTGACGTCACGGCACCGCCGCTCGTTTCTGTGATCCTGACACCCGAAATCCAGAATCTTGAAATTTTTCTAAGTCCAAGATTTCTCCATACATTTTGGGTGGTTTTCGTCCGGAAAAAAAGGCCGCCCGAAAAGCGAAGCGAAATCCAGAAGGGGTTGAAATCGCAGGAGGGGCCCCGTGTGACGTCACGGCACCGCCGCTCGTTTCTGTGATCCTGACACCCGAAATCCAGAATCTTGAAATTTTTCTAAGTCCAAGATTTCTCCATACATTTTGGGTGGTTTTCGTCCGGAAAAAAGGCCGCCCGAAAAGCGAAGCGAAATCCAGAAGGGGTTGAAATCGCAGGAGGGGCCCCGTGTGACGTCACGGCACCGCCGCTCGTTTCTGTGATCCTGACACCCGAAATCCAGAATCTTGAAATTTTTCTAAGTCCAAGATTTCTCCATACATTTTGGGTGGTTTTCGTCCGGAAAAAAGGCCGCCCGAAAAGCGAAGCGAAATCCAGAAGGGGTTGAAATCGCAGGAGGGGCCCCGTGTGACGTCACGGCACCGCCGCTCGTTTCTGTGATCCTGACACCCGAAATCCAGAATCTTGAAATTTTTCTAAGTCCAAGATTTCTCCATACATTTTGGGTGGTTTTCGTCCGGAAAAAAGGCCGCCCGAAAAGCGAAGCGAAATCCAGAAGGGGTTGAAATCGCAGGAGGGGCCCCGTGTGACGTCACGGCACCGCCGCTCGTTTCTGTGATCCTGACACCCGAAATCCCAGAATCTTGAAATTTTTCTAAGTCCAAGATTTCTCCATACATTTTGGGTGGTTTTCGTCCGGAAAAAAGGCCGCCCGAAAAGCGAAGCGAAATCCAGAAGGGGTTGAAATCGCAGGAGGGGCCCCGTGTGACGTCACGGCACCGCCGCTCGTTTCTGTGATCCTGACACCCGAAATCCAGAATCTTGAAATTTTTCTAAGTCCAAGATTTCTCCATACATTTTGGGTGGTTTTCGTCCGGAAAAAAGGCCGCCCGAAAAGCGAAGCGAAATCCAGAAGGGGTTGAAATCGCAGGAGGGGCCCCGTGTGACGTCACGGCACCGCCGCTCGTTTCTGTGATCCTGACACCCGAAATCCAGAATCTTGAAATTTTTCTAAGTCCAAGATTTCTCCATACATTTTGGGTGGTTTTCGTCCGGAAAAAAGGCCGCCCGAAAAGCGAAGCGAAATCCAGAAGGGGTTGAAATCGCAGGAGGGGCCCCGTGTGACGTCACGGCACCGCCGCTCGTTTCTGTGATCCTGACACCCGAAATCCAGAATCTTGAAATTTTTCTAAGTCCAAGATTTCTCCATACATTTTGGGTGGTTTTCGTCCGGAAAAAAGGCCGCCCGAAAAGCGAAGCGAAATCCAGAAGGGGTTGAAATCGCAGGAGGGGCCCCGTGTGACGTCACGGCACCGCCGCTCGTTTCTGTGATCCTGACACCCGAAATCCAGAATCTTGAAATTTTTCTAAGTCCAAGATTTCTCCATACATTTTGGGTGGTTTTCGTCCGGAAAAAAGGCCGCCCGAAAAGCGAAGCGAAATCCAGAAGGGGTTGAAATCGCAGGAGGGGCCCCGTGTGACGTCACGGCACCGCCGCTCGTTTCTGTGATCCTGACACCCGAAATCCAGAATCTTGAAATTTTTCTAAGTCCAAGATTTCTCCATACATTTTGGGTGGTTTTCGTCCGGAAAAAAGGCCGCCCGAAAAGCGAAGCGAAATCCAGAAGGGGTTGAAATCGCAGGAGGGGCCCCGTGTGACGTCACGGCACCGCCGCTCGTTTCTGTGATCCTGACACCCGAAATCCAGAATCTTGAAATTTTTCTAAGTCCAAGATTTCTCCATACATTTTGGGTGGTTTTCGTCCGGAAAAAAGGCCGCCCGAAAAGCGAAGCGAAATCCAGAAGGGGTTGAAATCGCAGGAGGGGCCCCGTGTGACGTCACGGCACCGCCGCTCGTTTCTGTGATCCTGACACCCGAAATCCAGAATCTTGAAATTTTTCTAAGTCCAAGATTTCTCCATACATTTTGGGTGGTTTTCGTCCGGAAAAAAGGCCGCCCGAAAAGCGAAGCGAAATCCAGAAGGGGTTGAAATCGCAGGAGGGGCCCCGTGTGACGTCACGGCACCGCCGCTCGTTTCTGTGATCCTGACACCCGAAATCCAGAATCTTGAAATTTTTCTAAGTCCAAGATTTCTCCATACATTTTGGGTGGTTTTCGTCCGGAAAAAAGGCCGCCCGAAAAGCGAAGCGAAATCCAGAAGGGGTTGAAATCGCAGGAGGGGCCCCGTGTGACGTCACGGCACCGCCGCTCGTTTCTGTGATCCTGACACCCGAAACCCAGAATCTTGAAATTTTTCTAAGTCCAAGATTTCTCCATACATTTTGGGTGGTTTTCGTCCGGAAAAAAGGCCGCCCGAAAAGCGAAGCGAAATCCAGAAGGGGTTGAAATCGCAGGAGGGGCCCCGTGTGACGTCACGGCACCGCCGCTCGTTTCTGTGATCCTGACACCCGAAATCCAGAATCTTGAAATTTTTCTAAGTCCAAGATTTCTCCATACATTTTGGGTGGTTTTCGTCCGGAAAAAAGGCCGCCCGAAAAGCGAAGCGAAATCCAGAAGGGGTTGAAATCGCAGGAGGGGCCCCGTGTGACGTCACGGCACCGCCGCTCGTTTCTGTGATCCTGACACCCGAAACCCAGAATCTTGAAATTTTTCTAAGTCCAAGATTTCTCCATACATTTTGGGTGGTTTTCGTCCGGAAAAAAGGCCGCCCGAAAAGCGAAGCGAAATCCAGAAGGGGTTGAAATCGCAGGAGGGGCCCCGTGTGACGTCACGGCACCGCCGCTCGTTTCTGTGATCCTGACACCCGAAATCCAGAATCTTGAAATTTTTCTAAGTCCAAGATTTCTCCATACATTTTGGGTGGTTTTCGTCCGAAAAAAGGCCGCCCGAAAAGCGAAGCGAAATCCAGAAGGGGTTGAAATCGCAGGAGGGGCCCCGTGTGACGTCACGGCACCGCCGCTCGTTTCTGTGATCCTGACACCCGAAATCCAGAATCTTGAAATTTTTCTAAGTCCAAGATTTCTCCATACATTTTGGGTGGTTTTCGTCCGGAAAAAAGGCCGCCCGAAAAGCGAAGCGAAATCCAGAAGGGGTTGAAATCGCAGGAGGGGCCCCGTGTGACGTCACGGCACCGCCGCTCGTTTCTGTGATCCTGACACCCGAAATCCAGAATCTTGAAATTTTTCTAAGTCCAAGATTTCTCCATACATTTTGGGTGGTTTTCGTCCGGAAAAAAGGCCGCCCGAAAAGCGAAGCGAAATCCAGAAGGGGTTGAAATCGCAGGAGGGGCCCCGTGTGACGTCACGGCACCGCCGCTCGTTTCTGTGATCCTGACACCCGAAATCCAGAATCTTGAAATTTTTCTAAGTCCAAGATTTCTCCATACATTTTGGGTGGTTTTCGTCCGGAAAAAAGGCCGCCCGAAAAGCGAAGCGAAATCCAGAAGGGGTTGAAATCGCAGGAGGGGCCCCGTGTGACGTCACGGCACCGCCGCTCGTTTCTGTGATCCTGACACCCGAAATCCAGAATCTTGAAATTTTTCTAAGTCCAAGATTTCTCCATACATTTTGGGTGGTTTTCGTCCGAAAAAAAGGCCGCCCGAAAAGCGAAGCGAAATCCAGAAGGGGTTGAAATCGCAGGAGGGGCCCCGTGTGACGTCACGGCACCGCCGCTCGTTTCTGTGATCCTGACACCCGAAATCCAGAATCTTGAAATTTTTCTAAGTCCAAGATTTCTCCATACATTTTGGGTGGTTTTCGTCCGGAAAAAAGGCCGCCCGAAAAGCGAAGCGAAATCCAGAAGGGGTTGAAATCGCAGGAGGGGCCCCGTGTGACGTCACGGCACCGCCGCTCGTTTCTGTGATCCTGACACCCGAAATCCAGAATCTTGAAATTTTTCTAAGTCCAAGATTTCTCCATACATTTTGGGTGGTTTTCGTCCGGAAAAAAGGCCGCCCGAAAAGCGAAGCGAAATCCAGAAGGGGTTGAAATCGCAGGAGGGGCCCCGTGTGACGTCACGGCACCGCCGCTCGTTTCTGTGATCCTGACACCCGAAACCCAGAATCTTGAAATTTTTCTAAGTCCAAGATTTCTCCATACATTTTGGGTGGTTTTCGTCCGGAAAAAAGGCCGCCCGAAAAGCGAAGCGAAATCCAGAAGGGGTTGAAATCGCAGGAGGGGCCCCGTGTGACGTCACGGCACCGCCGCTCGTTTCTGTGATCCTGACACCCGAAACCCAGAATCTTGAAATTTTTCTAAGTCCAAGATTTCTCCATACATTTTGGGTGGTTTTCGTCCGAAAAAAAGGCCGCCCGAAAAGCGAAGCGAAATCCAGAAGGGGTTGAAATCGCAGGAGGGGCCCCGTGTGACGTCACGGCACCGCCGCTCGTTTCTGTGATCCTGACACCCGAAATCCAGAATCTTGAAATTTTTCTAAGTCCAAGATTTCTCCATACATTTTGGGTGGTTTTCGTCCGGAAAAAAGGCCGCCCGAAAAGCGAAGCGAAATCCAGAAGGGGTTGAAATCGCAGGAGGGGCCCCGTGTGACGTCACGGCACCGCCGCTCGTTTCTGTGATCCTGACACCCGAAACCCAGAATCTTGAAATTTTTCTAAGTCCAAGATTTCTCCATACATTTTGGGTGGTTTTCGTCCGGAAAAAAGGCCGCCCGAAAAGCGAAGCGAAATCCAGAAGGGGTTGAAATCGCAGGAGGGGCCCCGTGTGACGTCACGGCACCGCCGCTCGTTTCTGTGATCCTGACACCCGAAACCCAGAATCTTGAAATTTTTCTAAGTCCAAGATTTCTCCATACATTTTGGGTGGTTTTCGTCCGGAAAAAAGGCCGCCCGAAAAGCGAAGCGAAATCCAGAAGGGGTTGAAATCGCAGGAGGGGCCCCGTGTGACGTCACGGCACCGCCGCTCGTTTCTGTGATCCTGACACCCGAAATCCAGAATCTTGAAATTTTTCTAAGTCCAAGATTTCTCCATACATTTTGGGTGGTTTTCGTCCGGAAAAAAGGCCGCCCGAAAAGCGAAGCGAAATCCAGAAGGGGTTGAAATCGCAGGAGGGGCCCCGTGTGACGTCACGGCACCGCCGCTCGTTTCTGTGATCCTGACACCCGAAATCCAGAATCTTGAAATTTTTCTAAGTCCAAGATTTCTCCATACATTTTGGGTGGTTTTCGTCCGAAAAAAAGGCCGCCCGAAAAGCGAAGCGAAATCCAGAAGGGGTTGAAATCGCAGGAGGGGCCCCGTGTGACGTCACGGCACCGCCGCTCGTTTCTGTGATCCTGACACCCGAAACCCAGAATCTTGAAATTTTTCTAAGTCCAAGATTTCTCCATACATTTTGGGTGGTTTTCGTCCGGAAAAAAGGCCGCCCGAAAAGCGAAGCGAAATCCAGAAGGGGTTGAAATCGCAGGAGGGGCCCCGTGTGACGTCACGGCACCGCCGCTCGTTTCTGTGATCCTGACACCCGAAACCCAGAATCTTGAAATTTTTCTAAGTCCAAGATTTCTCCATACATTTTGGGTGGTTTTCGTCCGGAAAAAAGGCCGCCCGAAAAGCGAAGCGAAATCCAGAAGGGGTTGAAATCGCAGGAGGGGCCCCGTGTGACGTCACGGCACCGCCGCTCGTTTCTGTGATCCTGACACCCGAAACCCAGAATCTTGAAATTTTTCTAAGTCCAAGATTTCTCCATACATTTTGGGTGGTTTTCGTCCGGAAAAAAGGCCGCCCGAAAAGCGAAGCGAAATCCAGAAGGGGTTGAAATCGCAGGAGGGGCCCCGTGTGACGTCACGGCACCGCCGCTCGTTTCTGTGATCCTGACACCCGAAACCCAGAATCTTGAAATTTTTCTAAGTCCAAGATTTCTCCATACATTTTGGGTGGTTTTCGTCCGGAAAAAAGGCCGCCCGAAAAGCGAAGCGAAATCCAGAAGGGGTTGAAATCGCAGGAGGGGCCCCGTGTGACGTCACGGCACCGCCGCTCGTTTCTGTGATCCTGACACCCGAAATCCAGAATCTTGAAATTTTTCTAAGTCCAAGATTTCTCCATACATTTTGGGTGGTTTTCGTCCGGAAAAAAGGCCGCCCGAAAAGCGAAGCGAAATCCAGAAGGGGTTGAAATCGCAGGAGGGGCCCCGTGTGACGTCACGGCACCGCCGCTCGTTTCTGTGATCCTGACACCCGAAATCCAGAATCTTGAAATTTTTCTAAGTCCAAGATTTCTCCATACATTTTGGGTGGTTTTCGTCCGGAAAAAAGGCCGCCCGAAAAGCGAAGCGAAATCCAGAAGGGGTTGAAATCGCAGGAGGGGCCCCGTGTGACGTCACGGCACCGCCGCTCGTTTCTGTGATCCTGACACCCGAAATCCAGAATCTTGAAATTTTTCTAAGTCCAAGATTTCTCCATACATTTTGGGTGGTTTTCGTCCGGAAAAAAGGCCGCCCGAAAAGCGAAGCGAAATCCAGAAGGGGTTGAAATCGCAGGAGGGGCCCCGTGTGACGTCACGGCACCGCCGCTCGTTTCTGTGATCCTGACACCCGAAATCCAGAATCTTGAAATTTTTCTAAGTCCAAGATTTCTCCATACATTTTGGGTGGTTTTCGTCCGGAAAAAAGGCCGCCCGAAAAGCGAAGCGAAATCCAGAAGGGGTTGAAATCGCAGGAGGGGCCTTGTGTGACGTCACGGCACCACTGCTCGATTACATTCCTGGTTTTCGCTTTGCATATATTGGACTTAACGCCCAAAATGTATGGAAAAATCCTGTACTTATTTCTCACTATGCACAAAATTGATTTTTATATAATGGTTAATAGCGATATGGAAATATTCGTGTTGTTGTTACGAGAGTTTCAAATTATATTTCATTTAAAAACTCTATAATAGTGAATCCGCGTCAAACGAGTACCGCGTAAATCGAGGGATAGTTTTATATATTGTCGGGAGCAAAGTGGAGAGACATGGGCATGAACTTTAATAACAGTGTTGTGACATAACTGGTCCAGGAAATGTCCTTCTATTTAGCGACCCCCTTAGTGAACATTCGCATAAATAAAGCTTGAGACATAACCGTGCATCTTTTATTTTCACGCCACCCATCACTCATATAATGGTAGATTCTCCCCAAACATCCCTCAAAAGTAAAAAGAAAAAATTATATATATATATATATATATATATATATATATATATTGAGAAAGAGAGAGAGAGTAAATCTACTTAATCCAATTATTGTCATTATAACAGAAAAACGACTCGTTTTCGAATCTGCCCTTCCAACTGAACATAAAACTAATGTCAAATTTGACTCTTCAAATCGTAAATAAATCTTAAATTTTTACCCACAAAAATCTGAAATAAAAAATTACGCATTTTCTTAATGCGCGTTTAAAATATAAATAAAACGGCAATCCGATTAACGAAAGCGTGTTTTCGCCAATTTGAGGCTTAAAGCGTATATCGAATATAAGGGAGGTTGTACGAAAGGTTCGTTCGTACTTTTCCAAACCTACACACACATACACACACACACATACACACACACACACACACACACATTCGATGTAAAATGTTGAATAAATAATGGCTGGCAGTGTTGTGGCACCGAGGCGCCAAAACTGAAACGGCTTAATTGGGTTTGTTTGGATAATTGGATAACGTTTTGCAAATTCAAAGGCGTCTTGCGAAAACATCGCATAGAGCAATTTACCGAAGATATTCGTTGTGCGCTTTAAGTCTCTACAAAAGAGACGTAATTTTCTTATACCGTTTTACCGCTTATACCGAAGTTAATACGTTACCGGTTTTCAACTATCGTCGATTGCTTCTGCTCTTCCTATGTTTTATAATTAACAAAATTCTGTATGCATTCGAATATGTTGAAGTTTTACTTGTATATATAAAAATAATTATTTTTTCAATATACTATTATATAAAATATTCAATATTTCAATATATTATTATATAATATTATATTCTAATAATATTTATAACAAAATATGTAATATTTTTTTTTATATAAAATATATTATAAAAATTTTATCAAATGATTTCTGAACTGTAAAAATTCTGAATTTTTACAATAATAAATAACTATATATCAATTTTCATTTTTGTTTTAATGATCAAATTATGTAAAAATATTTTTCATTTTTGATCAAATGAATGAAAATGTATTACTGTCAATTTTATCAGTTACTATTGTACATTTGTTTATTACTTTCATATAAAATAAGAGAGTGTGTAGTTTAAAAATTTTATTATACACATATAAATCACGTATAATAATAATACAAATATTCGATATGATAAAAATACATAAAAAATGAGGTCTTTATTTTATTTTATTTACATACGAAAAATTGAATTTTTCCTGAAAAAAAATTTTTTTTCATACACAAACATTCAAAAAATAAATTCAATATCCTTAGATATCCATAAAGACGACATTTTAAAACTGGTCACTCTTTCGACCTCCTTGAATAAAAAAAAATAAGGAATTCTCTCCGAATAACCGAGAATATATCGTAAAAGGGTATAAATAATATTACGATTATCGCGATATTTTCGCAGTCGCCATAACCGAGTTTCAGCCATATTGCTAAACTCGTTTTTAGCTGAAGAAAAAAAAGAAGGAAAACGTTTAAATTTTTCGTTTCTATTTCATACGTATGCTACTATTATATGATATTCGAAGTAATCAGAGCACAAAAGATACAAGTGTGTACAAATTTAACCAAAGATATTAAATGAAAAATATATCTTATAATATTTAAAATCGAATTAATAATATTTTTATATTACGTTGTTAAATAATTTTATTTATTATTAAAATATATATATATATATATATATATATATATATATATATTAATTTCAAGTACAAAATCTTGAAAGTTAATGACAGGTGTAAAGCTGTCATTCTCTAATTCATTTGCTTAAATAATATTTCGTCACGTTCTTTCGACGAAATTTGAAGTTTTTGCACTTGTACCCTTTGGTTTCTGATCATTTCGTATATCCATAGACGACGTTGCCGATCGTAACGGCCAAACTCAGGTCTAGGGTTCGTGTCGTAAAGCAATAAAGGCTCGTCGAAGATTGTGCTTCAAATAAAGAGGTTATTGCGTGAAGAAAATGCTAGGGCGCCCAGATTAGGGGCCCCGTCCTAGTTGCGGGGCCCCCCAAAATGGGCACCGACGCCCAGAATAACAATAGACCCCCCCGAGCACGGGCCCTATCGGAAAAATCGCATATAAATAAAACATTCTCTTTATCTGAGCCCGATGGCGACGAAATCATATCGCTTAAATTGACACTGGCGAAAACCTACCCTTCTTCGATACACAATGCTCTCGTTTTGCCAGATATGAACCAGTGGCGGCTCGTTGATAAGCGTGTTCGAGGTCTAAAAATGAACAACGAAAATTGCTCTAAAGTACAAACAACTAATAGGAAAATAAATTAATCATATAACATAATAAAACTTTTTTTTCGGCACAAAATCATTCATTTCAAAAATATTTTTCATTCTAAATTATTTTTTTATGTATCCCAATTCTTCACAAATATTTTATATCAAAATTTTATTAATTTTATACAATATCTTTTTTTTTCATTTTAATTCTATAATTAATATATCTATATCAAATTCAAAATAAAAAATCCTCTTTTAATATCAGATTTTTCAATATTCACATCACTAAAGATTATTTAATAAGAAAAAAAAGATAATTATTTAATGTTAACACACTTTAAGCGAGTGTTAATTCATAATATTTTAAAATACAAAAAACGTAATATTTTCAAAATAAACCTGTGTCCCGCACTTAATGTACAACAGTCTTCAATCATATTAATAATGATTATTATTATTATTATTATTATGTGCTAATAATTAAATTCATTCGTATATATATAAATAATATTAACCAACATATTTAGAAGTATTAAACGAATTAATTTATAATAATAAAAATAAATAAATAAATTGTATATGACGTAAAAATTCAATAATCAAACGACGTCATTTAAAATTATATAATATTTTATTTTTCACGAGCAGCCACTGCGTGTAACAAAATTAAAGGTTAAAGCTACACCATGAAGACCTACGCACATAAAAGCGAAAACGCTCTATATATCGAAACATCATCCTATAATTACGTATAAATTATATACGAAGTAAATATAAAACCTTCAATAGAACTGAATAATGTTGCCCATCTTATATTATACCGTATATTCAATAACTACAACTAACTATAAATTTATCGACTTTCATATATATATATATATATATATATATATATATATATATATATATGTAATATCAATTATTACATAAAAAAACAATGTATTAAATATTATTGTGACAAGTTTTGACTCTTACTTTATGAACTTGTCAATGAAAATAATCGAATTTAAATCAGCTTATTATATCTTTCACAAATAAGAAAATATATATTAAATTAAATTTTATCGTCACTGTTTGTATTGCGCGATTTAGTCGACCTGCGTTTCCGCTAACTGATAAAATTATCAATATTTTTTTTTTTTTGTTGAACCCCCCAAACGATTTAATTAACACGTTTTTAGAATCGCACCAAATTAACCAGGTTCTCGGACGGGAAACAAATTACTCAGGCGATCGAGCGATTAAATCTAGCGGTTATTTTATTTAACGAAACGCGAACCGCCACTGGATTATATTTTTATTGAATATTTTTAATATTATAACATATATATATATATATATATATATATATATATATATATATATATATATATATATATATATATATATATATATATATATATATATATATATATATATATATATACAACTCATACTTCTGAGAATAAAATCAATATTCAATTTAAAATTATAGCGTGCTATATCAATTTCAACGTATCATTCGTTTATATAATATAAATTGCTCGTCATTAGTAAGTAATCATCTATGTAGTTTTATTACGTTCAACGTTTGCCTTTTATAGAGCTATTTAATACATTCGATATATTATTACAATGTAAGTAATGAATGTGAAAATTCTACGTTTCGTTTCGCTTATATCATAGATAACAATAGTAATTTTATTATGTATCGATTGATTCTTAGTAATTCAGTGGAAATATGCTATATAATGATAACGTGACATATGATTGTATATTTTATAATTTAAAAAAAAAGCAATAGGAAAATCGCGTGTGTTCTTCTATGACAGGTGTGCTAAAATCATGATTCGCAAATTACACGTATCTTCGCAGTTTTCTATTCTACTCGTTTCATAATTTTCAGGAAAACAAAATATATATATGTATATATATATATATATATATATATATATATATATATATATATATATGCAAGATTTTTCTGAGAAAAAAAATTTGCTGGCTTACAGTATAAAGATTATTTTACTTATAGTAAATTTTACTTTATTTTTTTCTCGAAAATTGGTAGTTGTTTATAAAACAAATAAAATGAATATCTAAACATACAAAAAACCTATATATTTTTCTTTTAGTATCAATTTTTTTTATATCGTATTTTTTACAAAAATATTTACCTTTTGTTTATTTCAAAAAATATTATATATATATATATATATATATGTGTGTGTGTGTGTGTGTGTGTATGTGTGTGTGTGTGTGTAATAAAAATCTATATAGGTTGATACTTTTTTTTCAAGTTTCATACGATTTCATATGATTTATTTTGTAGACCACCGAGTCTCTAGCTCTCTACCTAACCCTTAAATTATAAATATATATATATATATATATATATATATATATATATATATATTTATATATATATATATATATATATATATTTATATATATATATATATATATATATATATTTATATATATATATATATATATATATATATATATATGAGTGTGTGTGTTTATTTGTGTGTATTGACGAAGTTAAACCAACGTCAATGATCTTTAAGCCATGAATTTTAACGTCTTCCTATTGATATTTTCACTTGATTTTTTTCTTCCAAAATTATCTGAAGAAGCTTGCATTTAATATTTATCAATATATGGCACGAGATATTTTATTTTTTTATTTTAACCGATTTTTTTGTTTTTTCATAATTTTATCCAAAATCTTATTTGCTACTTAATTGGTCCAAAATATTCTTAACATTCTCCAGTAACACCACATCTAGAAAGCTTCCAAACATTTTTCGAATCCAGAATCTAGTTTCCATATTTCAGTACCATATAGAAGAATAGGAAAGACATAACATCTAAGTATACATTTTTTTTATTTCCATACTGTGCTTATCGATGTTAAATGGTTATGTATTGCGTTTTAACTTATTCTATCCTTGAGGTCATACTTTACTATAATATATGTTCCCAAGTATTTGTAGAATATTATTTGTTCAATCCGTTCATCTTTTATGTTATATTTAGTGATGTTGTTTTTTTTAAATACCATTATATATATATATATATATATATATTTATATATATATATATATATATATATATATATATATATATATATATATATGTATATATATTACGAATCAGCATATTCCCAATTTAATCATTCTATTCGATGACAACCCTCATTGTTGTCGTACAAACGAAAATTTCGCACTGAGAAATTGATCTTAAATATAAAATTTAGATATACTCATCGGCGTCGTTATTGTGTAAAATTTATACGACGGTACACATTGTTTGTTCATATTTGCGTCGATGGTCTGAGAGCGTCCGGCGACGACCCGGACCGGACCACGATAATGTATCGCGTTATAAATAAGGGAAGAAAATTATCTGTCTACCCTCGTTGCCCTGCAAAGGGCTGAGGTTTTCGGTACGGGCCCCAATTTATGACCTAATTTCGTCGTAGCCGCGACCCCTTCGGATAGTTTGAGAAACGCTGGTTTCGACCGACGCCAGGTGTTTCTATTCGCATAGCACCAAATTATTGCGCGAACCTCGTTAAGACGACGGTCAGTTTACTGGCCGCAATCGTTTACAACCCCCGACGAATTGATCGACTAAACTAAACATATATTTATATATATATATATATATATATATATATATATAATATAAAATATACTAAATTATATAATAGAATTAAATTAGATGTATGTAATTTTGATCTAAATATTTTATATTCATGTTCTGTTTCATAATTTTAAAGATTTTAATCTCAGTAAATTTCGATATTAATATGAAGGATAGATCAGTATTCAATTCGAAGGATTGCAAATATTTATTTCGTCCTCGAACCTTGAATATTATAACGACGAAACGTCGACATTGCCATTTCTATATCTTTGATATGAGTTGATATCGAAAGTCGACGTTATTTCGTTCAACATTTATGGAAAAAGATCGCAAATAGATATTTCGAACTCATAATTCGGGCCATCATTGAAAAGGATAAGAAAACATTAGCAAGATATAGTAAACTTTCATTGACATGAAAATATAAATTTAATATCTTGATAAATAAAAAAATTTCATTTAAAATATTTTTTATTATTGACATCGATTATATTGTACGTATCTTATAAATGTTGGAAAACGTTACTTTCTTCATCCGAGTCGGCAGCTCGTGATCACGATTTGCGAATGTATTTTTTTATGAAAGTCATCAACGTTAAGACGCATCGATAAAATTCATCAAAAAACCAATATAATAGTTTTTACGAATTTTATTTCATGGACGTACAACTGGAATATATGGTATATTTAGTATAGGATTTGTCCTTTTTTTAAAGATTTCGTCATCATTTTAAAAGATTTTCTTATAATTTCTTACATCTCCATTCTATAAACGTCAATATCTTTACATAGAATAATAATTTATAAAATATGTTCAGATAAATAATATTTATCTTTTACAAAAAAAAATCGCCTACAATCGCGTTTAATTACGTCTTTTTTTATCGATGATTTCACGTTCATTTTCACCGTTATTCATCCACAATTTCAATCGTAATATTTTTTTTTTAATTTTCATACATTTCAATTCTCAAAACGTTCAAAATTATTAACTGACCTAATCGGAAAAATTATTAAAAGCAATTTATTATAAATCCTTCCATTATTCTTCGTATAAATACAGACAGTTATCGATATACGACGAAAAACTGACTGCATTCGTGGTAAACAATCACGATTTTTATATAAAAAAAACCGTGCAATTTCCGCGTAATGAAATGCTTAAATTATAGCAAAAAAATATCGACGTACACAAAAAGGAAAATCTCACGATCGTTTATATGTCGAAAACACTAATACTGAAAACGGCAAACGATCAGCATCAGAAGTAACCCTTTTGTGTTCTACTTCATAAACGTATCAGAAAATGATGTTTGGCTTTGGGGTAGTTTTCTATGTCGGAAAACGTTTATATAGAAATTTAGAATGCGCATCCCCTGTAAGGCTGCCGCGGATAAAGGAACTCTTAAAATTCCAAAAATCCTTCACCTTCGTTCCTTTTCATGTACGAATCGATTTCTGCCTTTTTTCTTCTTTCCCATTTAGCTACAGAACGATTTTCTACGGTATGTCTTTTATCCCTAAAAAAAAAAAAAATTTTTTTTTTAATAGATTTTCTTACCGAATCCACTATAATCGATAATTTTACTAAGCAATGAAAATATTTCGTCGCACGAATTTATATAAAAATAATGAATTTTCATAGAATCGGTCGTGAAATATTTCGCGTATTTTCATATATGGATTGGAAAAATTTCGTACGCGATCCGTATTAGAAATTCATGAGCGAATTTCAATTTCTTCAAAATTGAACCTTCAAAAAATCAAAGAATTTCCGAAGTTTTCAAAACTGCAAATACAAGGTGCCGTTTTTCGCGAAATTTATGATGTTAATTTACATTATGGACTTTATTTATTATCATGTTTATTTTGCTTCATATTTTCCGTGCGCTAAGGGACTTCTAAATTATTACGTTGTATATCTTACAAACATTTATGTAAACGTACATTTTTGGAATATTTATTTTTATTCACTTTTACGTTGAACACTGAACGTACCACTTTTTATATTGTAAACCCCGACAGTTTAATTCAAAACTATAATAAAATACAATTATTTCATTCTTTTATTTAATAATAATAATAATTTAAAATAAAAAATAATTTTCTATATATTTTCATAATTTATATAAAAATATTTTTATATATCTATCCATCTTTTATATTGATACTATGATTTAATCTTAAATAAAAATCAGTGGTAAATTATATATTAAACCATCTTCTTAATTTATTATATAATTATGAAATTGTTTCATATCATTATGATGTCAAAATATATCAAATAAATTTTAAATTTATTTAACAATAAACAAAAAAAACAATATCAATATTATATTAAAAATTAAATGTATTATATATATTTTAAAAAATGTTATACTATCTATTATATAACTTACATTTTTTATAATTATATATTTTTCTCAACTATATTTTTAAAATAGAACACTAAAATTTCATCCCAAGAAAAACTATTAAGTTTCATGGTACACAAACATTGCGCACTATTTTTCTTATTATGTTGCGTCCGTCGTTGAAAAACCTTGAACACCCCTGACGCGCGAAATTCCGGTTATAGAACAAAAACGCGAAGCAGAAATATAATGTTATACGATGGCAGTCGAAGTTCGGTTATCATTTAAAATTTTTCTATTTTAGAAACTTTTCCCGAATCGCCCAGTTTTCCCTTTGCTTCATTTCTCCCCCAGTATCCCCCTCCTTCTTTCTACCCCCCCCCCACCCCGTTGACCCCTCTCCTCTTTCCCCCTGTTCCCTAGAAATTCACTTTTATGTAAAATTGCGAAAATGGAAAATTTTGCGGAGAGCTTCGTCTTTATTGAATTCCATTTTGTGTACGATCGGATGCAGTCACCGTTTTCAAACGTAAATATTCCATATCGAATGATTTCGCGTAATTTATAATCGTTTCAAGTGTACTTTTATGAAAGTTTTTCAGCATGAAAAATCGTAATATAACTAAGTTAACGTTGCCGAAGAATGCTGAGAAAAAAAAATCGGGAAAAACACGAACGTAAATCGTTTTCCGACCAATTAAATATCACATTTTCCATTTGTGATTCCGCATATTTTATATGCGTATTTATCATTATCGCATTATTTTTAAGACCATAACATCTAATTGAATGACTGAAATTTGATTTTAAACACTATATTATACCATATATATATAAAACACATTTTTAATATTAACCATTTCAATCTTATTTACAAATCCATTTCGGTTTAACTCGTACAATTCATCTTCAAAACGAATAGAAATCATTCCTTGAATAGATTACACAAAAAAAAATATTCATTATGATCACGTTTATGACGAATTAAGATTTGATTCTATTATACTGTAGAATCTATTGTGTCCATGAAAGTTGCAATTCAATTTAACTGTAGCGACTAATGAGACTATATCGGATTATTTCAACCCCAAACATCGGTGACACAATGTAATAATATACTATATAATTCACAATACAACAATCACAGCTTTAGCGTTTAGTACTATATAAATATAACTATTTCGATAATTTTATTTTAAAAATAATAAAAAATACATATATGTCTCATATATAACTAAAAAGAAAATATCCATTTATATTTAGATATCTCTATATGTGTCAAAGTTCTAAAAGAGATAAGACTCGAACATAAGAAGCGGCTGCTAGGAAGACGAAAAAGAAGAAAAAGAAAAGGAAGAAAAAAAAATGAATAGATAGAAAGAAAGGAAAAGGCTGATATTTTAATTTGGTGACTTCGCCGTTCCCGAAAGAGGCGAAACTTCGATTTTGTACGGGCAAAAGTTGTGCGAAAAGGAAAACTTGGCCCGATTCAGTTATCCCTACCGGAATAATTTCATTTCATAAAATCTCTCGAGTTACGCACATTTTAAAGGTAAAAAGGTATATTATTGCGCGAATGGTATGAGAAATTCGCAGTATGAGAGGGTTTCCAGAAATAAAGGTGGCAGTCGTGGAAAAATATAAAAGAAAAAGTTCGATTAAACGCTTTAAACTCGATGCGTTTAATATTCAACCGGCAGATTTGGACGGGAATGGGTTAATATTTGACTTCCGCTTTCGTATATTTTTTTTTTATTTCGGAGCAATAGAAAATATACAGTTTTTTTTTTTTTTTTTTTTGTTTAAAATGTATATAAATTACGAAAAATATCCTTTAGAATTTCGTCTACTGTTTCATTTATTGATTTATTTAATATGTTGCTATGAATTATTCATGATATTTCAATAACGTAGTTTAATCAAAAAAATATATTAATTTCGTGGATTTAATAACCTATTGAATCAAAAATTACATGCTATTATTTGTTTCAAAATTGAAATTAATTATTTTAATTATATATTAGAATCATTTTTTCCATCTTTTAAAATTACAATCGTCACATGATAAGCTCTTTTATATATAATTAATTATTTTTTTACTATATCAAATCAAACTTCTAATATGGTATAATACAACAAATATCAATTTCGTTAATATTTTTACTTGAATTGACCAATATTTTTCTATTTGATAATAGATAATTTCACGTCGAAAACAACAAAACCCTCTAGTTTTGTTATAATTGTATTTTTTCGAAAAAATCTTGTTCCCTTCTCTATATTAATCTAAACAAAGCAAAAAAAATATTATTTTAAGTTTCAGTATTATTTACTCTGATGTGTGATATTATATATATATTTATATCATCGTCAAATATATACTTCCAAAACAACAATTCAAAATTTGATTTTCATGTTAGAAGGAAAATAATGCAATTGTCCGTCGACGTGTATCGTAGTTTAGCTATTTATCCATTATATTAAATTATAAATAGGTTTTTATTCCTTTTACTGAATTTTCCTATAAATATCTAATATCTTATAATTATAAATTATATCTAATATCTAATAATATACCATTTGTAATCGAGAAAATGGTCACTGACCAGTAACTCGAAGTATGAAAGTCTTGTATACATTAAGGATAAAATGTAATTAATTACACGAAATAATAAATAAATTTAAAAAAATCCATTATATGAATCTCTCTCTCTCTCTCTCTCTCTCTCTATCGTTCCCAATTTTCCCGAATAACGTATGCCTAGTATAATATGTGCACTTAGTGACTATCAATATCGGTAACAACATACAAAGTGGATGAACAATCAAACTATCAAAACGTTATAGGGCCGCATTTTCCGATCGCGAAAACCGTGTGCGTAAAATGGAACGGGGCGGAAAAACGAACGCGTGTTTTGTGTGCAAAGAGTAAAGCCGGTTTTGCTCTTTTGAAAGTGGCAAAATATACGAGTACGAGAACGGTGAGCCCGTTGTTTCTAAGTCTCCGACAAAGACTTAGTGCAAGCGAATCTGTATGTTTATTTACAGGAGCGAGTAAACTCGTACAACGACGACGAGGCCTACTTAATTCGGTGCGTGGTAAGCCGGCACTAAGTAGATACACTTGATACACTTATTTGAGTTTCACATACGACTATATATATATATATAAAGTGACGTAATTCTTATATATATATATATATATATATATATATTGCCGTCGTTGGTACGTATGTATGTGTGTGTGTGTGCGCGTACGATGTATAGATGTTTCTTTTATTTCTACGGCGTCGACGACGGGTCTAAATGGAAACTCGGTCAGTGTTTGAAAAGGAATCGGGTCACGGAATGTTCGCATTGTGAAAGGATTGTGTATGTGTGTATGTGTTTTATTTATTTTATTTTTTTTTTTTTGCAAAAATGTGTTCTTTGAATATCTACGTGATAATTATATTGAAAAATCTATGAAATTTTTAGCATTTTTTTTTTTTTGACATGTACAATATAATAAATCGTATATAAAGTCTGTATTAAATTTAAAAACTATTTCCAATATCTAATAAAAAAATATTGTGAATTCGTATTTTGAAATGTAACTTTCTATTATATATAAAAAAATAAGAACTTTTTATAATAAGTAAATAAAATTAACATGATGCGAAGTAATATATCAAATTTAGAAGTTTGGATCAAAAAATTAATAAATTCAACTATAATTTAAATTAAAAATCAAAATAGAGACTTCAAAAAGGTTATGTTTTTACCTCATTATTATACGAATCATTTTAAAATATCAGATTTTTTCAATTATCTCATTTTTTCAACTGATATAATTCATATATCAATATATTTGAATAGACATACAATTAGCTCAAATATTATATATATATATATATGTATATAGTAAATATTATGCATTATAATTTCAATATGTCACAGAATGTGTTCAAAATAACATTTTAATCTAGTTCTCTCACAAATAAACATCGATTCTTTCAGCATCAATATCAAGAAAAAAAAATCGACTCCGAGTTTTCTTTACAAATTATAGAACAAAAAAAAACATTATTATTATTATTATTATTATTATTATATACACCTCAAAACGTGCAAATATACGAAAATTTTAACACTGACGCGCCTTTTTCGCGAATCCACGGTGGAGAAAAATATGAAAAGGCGCGAGAGAAAAAAAGAAAAAGGAGGATGATAGAAACGGAATACGAAGAAGAAGAAAAAGAAAAGGGAATATTTTCAGGCGTGAAAGCTGGTTAAATTTCTCGAAAAGATATATCGATTCATTCGAACGATTGATTTTAATCCGGTCCGCGTGGGTCCCTGTTTTCGACAACCTCCACCTGTCTCGGGTGTGCCTTTCTTTGCCCGTTTCGAGTCGTTTCACTCGACTCAGTGCTGCTCAACCTTTTCTTTTTCACGCATCCGTTAGCATCGCTTTTCCGTTTAATTTGACGAGTCGCCGTCTGTCTGACAAAATCGCAAAAAAAAAATAATAATAAAAACGCTTTTTATCGCATATTTTTTTTTTCGTACTTTTTTGTTCTTTCGACGAATTTTCTAAATATTTTTTTTCTATATTTATATTTTTTATATTTTAATAAAATTTGTAAAAGAGATGGATTTAAAATGAAATATTTCGTTTATATTATATTTTTTTACATTTATTTGATAATTTGTATAAGTGGACCGCTGTTCGGATTCGCATACGGATCTACTATATGTGTTAGACCATTAGAAGTACACTCTTTTTTTTAAATTTAAAAAGTCACTTTGAAAATAAAAAATAATATTTAAAATCATACATGAAAAAAATATAAACAATTATAGTAATAAAAAGTATTTTTACGTTGCGTTTAAGTCGTACATGAGAAAAGTGTGATATATCGAAGCAAAAATTGGATCGTAAATTATAAAATATTTCACATGTAATTATATAGTAATAAGTTTAACTTTGACATGGCAATGATCTATATTTTGAGTTGTAAAGATCATTTAAGATTAAATTGTAAAAATAAATTAGCATTAAACGAAAAAAAAATGCTACACCACCATGAACCTTGCACCAACGCTAGCATTATATAAATAATCATAATTTTATACATTAAAATTAAATTTTTAATCCGTATATTTTACCTTTATATATTATATGAAATATTATTGAAAAAAATATCTATTGAAAATTAATTATAAAAGATCATATCGATTAATATAAGACTCAGATTCATAATAGCAATAGTATCAAAAATGTTTATATCTCTCAATATACTTTTATATATGAAAATAATTATCTTTAATTGTACTTTGCTTTTTTTACTCATTTTTATACTTTATAAAGTCGATTTAAATAATGATCGTCATACATCATAGTTGAAACTTAAATCAGTAAAAATTCATCCGAGTTTTCAAACGAGTTCATACATTATCCATAATATCTTTTGTCGACTTTCTTTTCAAAAGTTACGATCGATCTATATAAGTAAGAAAAAAATGATCGATTTAAGTTTAATAATGAAAAAAAATCACAAATTAATAATTATTCAATGAAAAATTTTATTTTTATCCTAAATCAAAATTGAAAATTTTCAGGCGAAACATAAGGTTGAAATGCATTTTATTTTCGCGCACAAAACTGTTTTAAAATCTCGATATGTTTGCTCAAACAAAATGTTTAATGTACTCGAAATGGTCTGATAACACCTTGTTTTTTTATTTCTTCTACTTTTCTATTGTGAATACAAACAATAAAAATTCTGATATATTTTTCATATTTCACTAGACAATTTTCATACACACATCCACAATCGACTCGTGAAAAAAAAATATGTATTCTAAAATTTTTACCTATAAATAACCGCATTACTAATTCCACTCCTGATTCATCTTTTCGCATGGAAATGAAAGGATAGTATGCGGATGATGATGATGGAAAAAAAATATATAAAAGTCCCAACTTTAACATTTTCAATCGTGAACGGTTTCCATCACCGGGCCTAATTGATGGATCACATGTCGATAACGGCGGATTTTCCGACGGTGAAACTTTTTAAATTTTATTTTATTTATATTTATATATATATATATATTTCGTATCCTACGTGAAAATATGTAGATGAACAACATTCCTCTAAAATAAAGGGAAAAATGTAACTTTCAATGCTGTGCATGTACATGAATATCCATTAGATCCATACACAAGATGAAGCACAAAGGAGAGCAAACAGACCGTGACAAAATAAAATTGTCTCGTAATATATATATTTTTTATATAAAATATTCAATATATATATATATAATATATATTTGTATAAAATCTATGACAGCTATTTTAAAAACTATACTATTGTTTCATTGATTTTATAAATAAATATAAAATTGTCGCCGTAATAAGTTAAATAAATACATATTGATAAACTTTGAAATATACTGAAACTGAAGTAAGAAAATCGATAATAAACTTTACTACTGTTTCACGGCTAACGAAACTACTTTGTAAAAAAAAATTGATCCTTTACGCTCACAAACTTATATTTTATCCGTAGAAAATATATCAAAGTAAATTTTATATATTGTGTGTACAGTAAGAATCAAATTAATAAAATATATTTTTAAAAACAAATCGGTTAATGCTGCAACTCTTTTTTCAAGTTATTTTTAATATTATGAATTAAACTTTTGCTTAAATAAGATAATGATTTTTATTTTATTCAAGATATATTCACACTAATATTATATATATGGCAAATTGACTAAATCTAATAGATATAATAAAGCAATAAAAATTATGATATAATAAAAATAATTTTTATATAAAATTATGTAATTAATATGTAAAAAGAAAATTTCAAAATTAATTCATAGCATATAAGATATGCATAATATTATTATATGATTAAAAATATTTTTGTTTTCTATAAATAATGAATGGACAAATTAATTTTAATTATTATTTTAGTACCTATATTTTTGACGCATACTATATATATATATATATATATATATATATATATATATTTTTTTTTACTTCACGTGTTTGTGTCGATTTCGTCAACTTTGTCAAAACTCGCACAGGAACAATTTGTCGAATTTCCACGCGAGAAAATCCGAAGACGGAAAAGAAGAGGAAAATTAATACCCCCTCGAGCAGCAATATCTAGGGGTGGATTTTTTTCAATCGAGGTAAGTGCGAAATAAAAGTTGTTTTTATTGGTAAAATGGAATCACACACGAGCCAGCCACCCCTTTACATTTTTCCTTTATTTTATTACGTTTTTCACCCCCACCCCCCCATTTTGTGCGAAATATAATTTAGCATTTTAAAATTTTCGTCTACAATACTTTCCCTTATAAATTTATATATATATATATATATATATATATATATATATATATATATATATATATATATATATTCGTATTATCAGAGGGTAAATCCTTAAGAGCGTATCTTAAACTGTGTTTCGCCGTTACTTTGGTACTAACGAAATTATAAAATAACGAAAACACTCGAATCATAATTTCATTTAAATATTCTACATAATATTTAAATAAATAATTTTTATTCACATAATGAATTTAATAATCAGCTTATTCTTCCGAAACGCTATTATCTTATATATATATATATATATATATATATATATATATATATATCAAAAATTTACTACAAGTGTTCTGTTACTTTATATATATACAAAAATATTTTATATTAAACAATATTTTAATTCTTAATTTATTATCTTTATAATTATACAATTATTTTGTAAACATTTTATATATATTTTTATTCTCAATCTACAGATTTTCCTTCTCCTTTAAACATATTATATCTATTTTTAATATATTCAAAGTTATATTAGTATATCAAATAAATAATTCATTTGTAAAAATTATTATATTACTATCATAAAAATAATATATTTTAATAAAATAATAATCATTTATTGTTAAAAATTAATTTGTAAGTATTAGTTCAATTTTAATTGTAATATCGGTATCTATTTTATAATATTAAAATTAACTGTAAAATTTTTACAACCTTTTAATCATCTAGAAATTTTTTTGTTATTAATTTCGCCTTTCTGATGTTTCTACTATATTTTTATATTTATGTACACATAAAATCTACGAGATTTTTATACGTTTTATTGTCGTCTTTCCGAAAGCACACACACACATAAATATATACGTACATACATACACACATACACATACAAACACACACACACACAAACACGCGTAGGCCGTGACAAAAGTAACTGTTACGCTCGAAAATGAAAATGCAATAAAAAGCGCAGGAAATGAAAAGAAAATGGACGAAAAACAAGGGAAAATCGCATTTTCCACGGAACGCTTCGGAAATAAGTGAGAAAATTTCATTTAAAACAAACGCCGTCTGTCTGACGTCCTGTTCAGGTGACGTTTGACAATTTATTGCATTTTATTCTGCGCCAATTATTCCCGAAGGATCGAACTTTTAATAATAGAAATTACGTTTTATCCCCCCTCCCCCTTATATAATAATTTCAATACTTTTATTTTAAAATATGTTCAATGATTGTAATTCAATCATAATTTTATATATTGAATTGTATTTTTCAACGATAACAGTTTGTCAATTTTTATCAAATTATTTTTAAGATTTTTGCAAAACAATAAATTCCAATTTAATTAAAAAAAATATTTTTTTATTTCGAATTAAACTTGTTAGTAATAAAATTTACTTTTTTATTATTTAAAAATACGATTCTTCATATGAAAAAAATATTATACATATTAAAAATATTTCCTTAATTAAACTACAGTAAGATGAAATTTAAAATAAAATATATTATAATAAAAGAAAAAAAAATTAATATTAAAGAATAATGTTTGATAATTTCGCCACCCCTAACAAGTGCACGACGAACCCTAAAATTCACAAAGCACAGTCAGAAAACGGCGATGCACACATTCAAAATTAATGAAATGTAAAATTGCACAGGGATGCTTTAATAACCCCCCATTTATTATTATAGTATTAACTGCATTAGTATAGTAATATGGTAATGTTGAATGAATTTATAGAAATTAAAATTTAATGACGTCTGCGGAAATAAAACACTTTACACCCCTTTTTTTCAAAATCGCACCACCGCTTTCAATTTAACCATGCTTTGACTGCGTTTTCACATTAAAATATATAATTGTCAAATTAAAATTACTTTGTAAAATGAAAATTAAATAACGCGTTATTTTATATGATTATACAAATATAAAAGGGTTAACAAAATAACAACTTTCTCAAGCTGCAACCAAAATAAACGATCCACATTTAATATCATGCACGGCACGTGCTATATAAGAACAGCGAAAGTTTTTGGCAAAATTTCCACCGCCGTGGAACAAAAAAAAATAAACCAATATATATATATATATATAATAAACCGTATATAAATTTGCAGAGTGAGAAACAATCACAATTGTTGCGAAGGGTTGAGACGTTTGCGGTCGTAAATTTAACCCTTTAGCGACATTTCACGACCGTCGATACAGTTGACAAAACAAAACACAATGGCCCGAAGATTTTCCAGTCGGAAAAACAACAATGGCCGCCCGCAAAAACCTTCGCAGATTTTTCCCCGAATTTGTCACCGCGTCTGCGACAGACTTTGTTGTTTTTCATTGTCGTTTCGCTTCTACGTTTTTTTTTTCTCCTCTTATTTCATATATCTATACATATATTATACGCGCGAAACTATCAAAAGTCAAACGATACAAGTGCATAAAAAAAGATTTTAAGATATGTAGCGTAAAATATGAGCATAATTTTCAAACTTATTTTTTTCATACAAAAATTCACACTTCTTTCGTTGAATACATTTTTTTATTATGAAATTTATAAAATTACTATATCTTTACAATATAAAAAATTATTTAATATTATTAAATATGATTTAGATTAATTTATAATTTTATTTTTTCTATATTTATCTTTATATAATAGACTATCATAATCTGAATAAATCTAATAAACTATTATATTACTCAATAGATAATTTAATCAAAACTATTGGAAAAATATCGTGTAATAAAATTCAGTTTGTTTTTTTATCCACTCTTTTATAATTAAAACTGGTATCTAAGATATACTAAAAATATAATGTAATATTTTTTTGTAATGTCAAAAAAATATATATTGGATTAAAAAATTGTCGATACTAATTTGATAAAAATAATATATATATATATATATATATATATATATATATATACTTAAATATATGTATTATAATCGGATGATATAAATAATGAAACCAAAAAAAATAATAATAGATCGTTTGCATGAAAAAGAAAATCAGGATTCCGAAAGACGAAAAACTAGATATTCAAAGAGAAGACAAAAGACAAATGACACGCATATATTTTATTAACCAGGCCAAAATCCGCGATGGATTATGGTGTCGGAAAAAAAAGAAAAAAAAAATACTATATAAGACAATATTTTGATGTAAATTATTTTTACGATTTAAATAAATAATATAATTCTATATAAAATAATTAAATTTTCAATAATGATAATTATTGGCTATTCGCATCGAACTTTAAATGCACTTATATCCTTTTGCCGTTCAAATGGATTATTATTTAAGTTTCTCAACAATATATATATATATATATATATATATATATATATTTCGTATTCGTGTCGCATATGAAACTCTTTTATCCTGTTATTTGTACGAAATATAAGAACGTTAACGTGTAATCTAATTCGAGAAAACCGTCTAGTTTTTCTCGTTCAAATTAATTATTTTTGCAAGGAGTGAGGGAAAAAAAGAGAAGCCATAAATCGTAGTTCGACTCCTGCGTCCATACAAATGAACCGGTAACATTTGTTTCCATAATTAAATGAGCTTTCTTTTTTTTTCTATTTCTTTTCTCTGACGAATAAAAAAAATATTACGTAATATATATTTTTATGTATCTGAAAAAACTATATTGAAAAAAAAATATTAATGTGTACCAAAGTCGAGTATTGTATACGTATTTAATAGAAATATTTGTGTATTTATTTTTAACGTATTTTGATGCAAGATATTGATCATTCATAATATTGATAAATTATGTTATATAACTTATTGATGCATCCACGTTGTGGTTGTGTTCACATTACTTAGCATTAATTGAAGTGCAAAACACGATTTACATAACACAATTTATCCATTAATCCAATATCTACGATCAAGTAAAATATTAAATATTTAATTATTTTAATGATTTTATAAAATTAAAAGTAGATCTGTATATATATATTTGTGTGTGATTGTTCTGAAGAATATTCACACTCAATATTTTGATTTAAATAAAATCAAATATAAATTCAACATTCAACGTTAGCGAAAGTCGAATCTGAGGAAGCACGTAACGTACGCTTCTTACGTCCACCTATAATATATATATATATATATATATATATATATATATATATATATATATATGTAATTTTCCGAATGTGTATGTGCGTTCGTTACAAAGAAGATTCGGTTCGAAAAGACGAAGGCCGAACGGCAGGGTTGGATTCGCCTGGGAAATTTATCGAGCAATTTATGTTGAATAATGGATCTACTCCTGCCGTGCGAAGGTTTTCCCATTGCAAACTGTGACGACGATCCGGTTTTTCCGCGGCGAGGGGATCCGCGAATGTCGAGTCCGTCGTCGATACTGCGTGCATAAATCAGCGAATGGGTCCGAACGAAAACGCGAATACGGAACCTCGTTATTAAAAAAAAAAAATCGAATCGAATATTTTACACGAAACCTATATGAAAATATACAATTACATATATAAAGGATTCAAAAGAAAAAAATTCGAATATGACAATTTTTCATATGTAAAAAGTGATTTACCCAATCAAAATTTCTAAAATAATGTTATACTCTTAATAATCTATGATAGAACCAGAAAAAATATTATATATCGTATATATAACTGAACCGGATTAAACAATTTTTTATTTTTTTGTAATATATAATATATATATTATTATTATCAATATATAGATGCGTATATATATATAGAATATAACTAATTTTTCACAAATATAATCGTCATAATTTCATTAATCGGAAATGAATTAGAATTATAAAAGGATTACTATATTTAATAATTGTCTTTTATTGTATAATAATTAGTAATAAAAAATATTTTCTAATATGTAATTAATATATATGAATAGAATTAAATATAATTATCGATAAATATTTCTAATATTAAAGCAACATTAACAATGTCCAATATATATGTATGTATAAACGAGCGGTTAATTTAATTAAATTAAAAAGTCTTGAAATAACAAAAACAAAAAAAAAACACGTTAGAGTATTACGTAGCGGTTAAAAGGTTAAACCGTAAGTTAACCTCTGCCAACAGGTAGCCGCCGTTACTCGAACGGGGGAAAGGTTCGGAAAAGATTAGAAAAATGGCTTTTTCTCGTATGATTTTCCGATCGATTGGACATCGGCCATTAAAGAGATGGACTCGATGCGAAGGATACAGATGTGCCAACACCGAAACGCCATTATTCATCCTCGCCGCCATTGTTACACGACACGTACAGACAAACAGACGGATTTCGAATGCGACGATCGATTTATACTGTGTGAAAATTTTATTTTACGTTTCGAACGCTAATAATAATGATATATTTAATATTATATTGTGAAAGTAATAAGAATTGAAAATATTTTGAAATTTGTACGTAGAGCTGGGTGACTCGATTACGTGACAACAATAATATAATATAAAGGCTGATACTAAAAAAAGATGATCACATTTTTAGTTTATTTTTACACATTAAAAAATCATTTAATATGAAAACAATTTTAATATAATAAAAGTCTAGTTTGAAATATATAACTTTAAATCTTTATATATTAAAAATAATTTCTTTCTATATATATATGATTGAATTCTATGAATATAAAAGTACGTTAAATGAAAAAAAAAACTATTTAATGAAATTAAACAAATTTATATATAATTAACATACTCAAAATTAATTTTATTTTTATTTTCATAAAAAAAAATTCATACTTCTATTAATTGTTAGATTTAACAATCTATCATTTAGCTGCTACTATTTATAGTAAAAAAAGTTGATCTTGAAGATCAAAGGTTGACATCACAATGTCGTATAGATACAATAATATACTATTCATTATAAAAAAGTGTAGGGAATAATATAAAAGGGATTCACCCTAAAAGATTTACAAATCAATTGAGAACGTCTTCTTCTATTAGCTCAATAGTAGTAAATGATGCATTGTGAAAAAAGTTGGTAAATGGAATGAATGACACATAATGAACACTATAAGTAAATATAGAGGGTTATTTTTCGTTGTATTATAGTACAAAAAAAAAAACATTAAAATAAATTGTAAAATATCAATAATCGCGAATTTTATAATAAAATATACATACTCTTATAACAGATACTTATCAAATAAGTGATATTGTTATAGTGAAACCTTTCCATATTCGATAAGTATATTTAGTGAAGTGGTTTCGCATTTCTCTTTCAGCGGTCAATACGTCGACATATTTTCCCAGTCGTTAATTTCACTTCTGGCTGTGACTTCCCGCTTTTTTTCTTCTTCCGCGGGAAATGAGGTGAAAGTGGGGGGGGAGGGCGGAAACGGGAATGGCGAGGGATGAGAACAGACAGTGTTTCCGGTGCCCGAATATGTGCCCGGTTCGATCCCCGTCCGATAGCCCCGGTACCCCAGAGGTCATTACTGAAAGGGCGGAGTCTTCAGATCACGGCCTGTCACCGACCAGATTTATAGGGTGACTTATCGGAGATGAAAATGGAAGATGGTGGCGGTGGAAACGCAGAAATAAAAGACACTTTTTCCTCGCTTTTCCAAATAAAAACGGAAGGAAAAACTTATTCCGCCCCACCCCACCCACCTCCCCATTTTTTTCTACACTTCCCCCTATTTTCTGACCCCTTGTCCGCAGTGTCTGTTCCCGCCATTGGTTTTTTGATTGGACAAAACGTTTCCGTATGCTTCCAATATTTATGATTTTCATTATAACTATCCATATACCGTATAAAACCATTAGAAAAAAAAATATATTATAAACCGAAAGTTATATTAATATTATATTAATTCATAAACAACTATTAACATTTTTCATAAATATGATTCAAATTTATTTATTTTTTTATATAAAAAGCAATAACAAAATTGACTAATTTGATAATAATTACTAATAAAATTTTCAATTTTAAAAATAAAAATGATCTAATCTTTATCGAAAAATTGCGACCATAAAAAAATATGAACGTCCATTTTTACGTCATTCGGGATAATTGGGATTTATCCCGAAAACCGAAAAGCGTAGAACTGAAGTGACGAGGATAAAATTAATATATATATATATATATATATATATATATATATATATATATATGTATGTATCTCCCTTGAGATATTTTTGCATTTAACATATTTCAAGGAAACAAAAAAAGTCTACTTTTCTCTACGAAAAGAATGAATAAAAAATTACAAAGTTTGAAAATGTAAATTTTCTGTCGAATTTTAAGATATTTTTTTCATTCCATTGAATTAATGAGAAATTATACAATTATTCAGTTGTTTAATCTAAATTATTGAATATTTTTAATTATTTATTCAATATTTAAAATTTGAATGTCATATATAATTTTAAATAGTGCTTAATTTAAAAATATAAAATTTAATTTACATTGTATATAAAGTTTAAAAAACTGTAGAATAGATTTTATAAACGTCTCCTTTTCCTGCAATTATGCAAACTTTAAAAGCTAAAAAAAAATTAATTATAAAATTTTATTTAAAATTAAAAAAATATTATTATTATTTTAATATTATTATTAAATATGGCGTTATTAAAAAAAAGGAATTTGATATATCGTTCTATTTATATTTTGTTAAATAATATCGGATAAAATCAAAATGTAATATGAAATTTAACTAAACAAGTATAAATATAAGTAAACAATAACATAAATTATCGTCAAGAAAATAAATAATCCACGAAGGGAAAACGGGATTAACGAGAGAACGACACACGTCACAGTAACTGGACACAGATGTCCGATGAAAACTGGCCGTTGGTTATAATTAACGAAATATCCAATAATATCTTCAACATATCTATATATCCTTTATATAAATATATATATATAAAGTGTATGTGTGTGTGTGTGTGTATGTATAAATAATATTTTGTTTCATTTTCATCCCTTGTCACAATAACGGTACCGTTGAGCGATTATGCGATGACTGTGCCGCGAAAACGACATTTTTTAACATCCCCTTTCGTTTTGTTGAAATGAAGAAACGATGTGACGTTTCGTCGCAGCGATCAATCATCTTTTTGTGTGTGTGTGTGTGTGTATGTATGTATATATAATATGTATGTGTGTGTATTTTTAAAATTATTTATGATTGTTCTTATTTTTAATATAAATCAATTTGAAAGAAAATGTGACAATTAAGAATACAAAGGTTGTCTTCGTATTTTACACCCTTTCCGTTTGTTTAATATCATAAAATTTAATAATTTTAATTTTTTTATAAGTTTTAATAATAAATAATAGTAATCATCGTATTTACAATAATAATATAAATATTAAAATTAATTATTTCAACTTTTGTTTTATTTACCTCGATGAAAAAATTGTACTGAATAAATCAAAATAATAATGTATAATTTATTTTATTTAATGATTTTTTTTCAATCAATTTAAAAAGTATACTATTATTATTAAGGGTGAAATTTTCACATTGATTTAATTTCACTCGCCGATGAATAATTCATAACACATAATAAATTCGAAAATAATTATACGCAATCAACACAAAATACATTTCTTGTACAATTAAACACATTCAATACTTTATACACATCCCATTGATTAAAAAACAATAATATAATAAAGTCAACATTTAAAAATATATATTTATAATGACTTCAAATTTATTTTTATTATATTGTATCGTATATTTAAAAATAATAATACAGACAATATTTAATACAATTATTACATTCAGTGTACTTAACTACTGTATATAAATATATAACTGAAAAGGACGTTGCGTCAAAGTTAGGGTCGATTTTTCCCGGTCTAGGTTTTCCGACAGTCCCAACAAATTGAGTGGAAGCCGTTTTTGCAACATAAGAATCCCTAATATAAATGGGGATGAAAATGTTCGCAGACTTTCTGTCCCATTGTACTTTAAAGTTTGCTCTCGTTGACACCGTTACATTTCTATATAAGCAATTCACTATTTATTTCTATCGTTTAATTAATAATTAAAACGAAAAAAAAAATATTTTATAATATATATTTATATATACAAGAGGATTTTATCAAAATTAATTAAGAGTTACAAAAAAAAAAAAGAATAAAAAATCGCTTTAAAAATAAAACAAATGAAAATTAATATTTAGAAAAAAATATTAATATTTAAAATCGTTTATAAAAAAAAATGTATATACAATTATGGTGACGAAAAGTGTTGTTATGATGCGTTAAAGTCGTACAGGCGAAAATTATAGTATTATATATCGCGTTTATGGCCGTATATTAATCCATCTGTCAAAATCGAAGGAAAATTTAATCATAAATACCGAAATATTTTACATCAAATCATGTAGTAATAAGTTAATCTTCGATATGATAAGGATCTATATTTTGAGATATAAAGATTAAATTATAAAAATAAAATATCGTTTCAAGAAAAAAAAATGATACACCACCACCTCCTACCAATTTTTAATATTCAACATATATTCAAGACTATCGTATATATATGAAACTATAATACTTATTTAAATATATTCTAGTGATTTAAATACGAAATTTCTTTCTTTTATCATAAACATTTCCTGAAAATTACTAAATCCCTAGATACGTACGTATTATATAGTATAAAAAAAATCACACAAAAGTTTCAATCGTGGGGGGGGGTGAATGGGTGAACGGAATACACTGGAAGATTTGAAACTTTTCGAGTTTTTCTTTTATACGAGCATGATTCCTCCCCCCCAATTCTCCTTCGATTTTTGATATTGAGACCCCCCCTCATAGCAAAAGGGGGGAGTTTATTGCTTTTATATCGATTAGGGAAAGTGGGCGCCGGGTGATATCCGCTTATATATATATATATATATATATATATATATATATATATATATATATATATATATATATATATATATATATATATATATATATATATAATATACGTGGAATGGTTAAACGTTACTAAGACGACATTTGCAATGAAAAAATGTAGAAAATTTCCGCTTCTTTTCAAAAAAAAAACTCGTTCCCCTCCTTTAACATGTTACCGCCTCGGCTCACTTTGAATAATGGCATCCTGAGTATCCGTACAATTAAGATTGTCATGTTTATTCCGCGGAAAATGTCGACCGTTTCGCGGAAAATGCATGAGAGAAAAAAAATGCGTTTCTAGCATAATAAAATAATAGCATAATGAGATGCGCATCGGTAATATAGAAAATATATAAAATCTATTCCAAAAGTGTTGAGAATAAAATCTAAACGTATATTTTTTAATATAAATTCGATTATGAATCTATATTTTTATATTGTAAGTGTATTTATATAATACGGTACGTGCATTAAGCAACAATAAAAACGAAATTTCATCATAAAAATTCAATGAAATTACCGTAGTTAATTAAATTAAATATAAAATATATACTCATTGCACTTAATTGACTCCAATCTTCAAAACGTTCTTCGACTTAGACCAGCTTCATTCGTAGCCTTTAAAAAGTCATTATCAAACCACAAACAGAATCAAGTTTTTAGTTTATTGACAAAAGAAATTCCACTCCATTGGAATGCCTCAAAGTGACTCTGCATTAATTAAACTTTTGTAAAATCTTCATTTTTATGCAACATAAATAATTAGGAAAGATTTAATTTGTAAGTTTATAGATTATTTTTTTAAAGCGTGTAGAATTTCTATAACTTATGATATTCAAAATTAACATATATCCACATTGTTAATCCACCTTAATTTTTAATATTATAATAAAAATACACTAAAGGAATAATAAATAAAACTAAATTCAATTTGATACATTGAGGCTTTATTTCAGGCAATTCTTCAATTAAATAAATAAATCGTCGTTTAGATACATATGTATAAATATATATGTACATTGTTATGTGGAACAATGTTGATAAAACAACAACAAAAATCGTGTTCATAATCATCCAATTAGTTTTAATTGACATATTCTTTGAGCACTCTCAAGCATATTGTATATTTTTTTTCTTCAATCCATTGTTATAATTAAAACTCAGAGCGGCGAAGAACATAAAAATTGATTCTAATGAAAAAAAAACTATGTGCATGTACATTAATTTCTTTATACAATTCGTGAACAGTGTAAATTTATACATATATACCAAATATTTATTAATTTAATCGTCGATTAAACGATTTCAATCACTCTTCTAAGATTTTATTTTTTTATCCCTTTATCCTGATGCATTTTGCATTTTAATTCTATATAGTGTTATATTAAAATTTAAAACTTGGTAACCTCTGCTAATTAATAAATGTAAAATAAAAATGATATTTTAAAACTGTAAACTGATACATTCTATACTCTTCTGTACACATGCAGTAATTTTCAATATATATATATATATATATATATATATATATATATATATATATATATATATATATATATATATATATATATATATATATATATATATATATATATATTGATAAAATTGTTAGAACGCTCAATGCAAACTTCTTCATATCATAACCTGAAAGCCTGATAAATATATATGAATATATATATATATATATATATATATATATATATATATATATATATATATATATATATATATATATATAAGAGAAAGATAGAGAGAAAGAGATTCTTTAAGTCTAGCGTTTACTAAAAAAAAAATGAAACATGCTATTAGTTTACAAAGCTAACGTCACAACATCGTCAATCAGACGACTTCTTTTTGTATATCATATATATAATATATATATTGGTTGAAAAAATCTACATTTATTGTACAAATACATTGTTATAGCTTGATTTTTCGCCAAAAAGGACACTTGCCTTAAATTTTATATTCATATTAATTGTCATAATTCTTATCTCTAATATACAACATACATTTAACTAGGTGACAAGTGTGCAATTTAGATCTTTCATACATCATCTGATCATTGTACAATATTAACTAACAGTGTTTACATAATCAATCATAGCGATAAGATAAATCACATATTGATGCATAACAAGACTAATATATCATATGTTAAAACCTTAATTTGCATCAATATTTAATGAATAATATATCATTTATAATGTATCAATATTCGTTGTATTAGTATTTTGTTCGACTTTAAACTGAATTCATAATTTAATAATAAAGGATTCTTTCTCTTTTGTGATATAAAAGTATTTTGAAAAATTGTTTAAAGGCCAGGTTGTTGTATATCTCTAATATCAGTGATATGCAAATGGCAGTCTTAATATCTTACTCGCTTAATAGTCATCAATGTCTTGATAAAAGAAGTAACATAAATTGCTCAATTTATGCAAATATAAAGACTTTTAATAAAGGTTTTTTTCGAAAATAAAACAAAACTCGATAATTACAAGATGAAAAATTACAAAAAAATAGAATATATTTTTCTTTCATGAGTTTATTTACATAAAAAAAGTTATTTGCTTTTATTATAATCAATTTTATAAAAAAGATTTTATTTTTCATTTATAATATAAAAATTTTAAGTACAATTGAAAAATCCAAATTGCACATGTTACCTACAAATGCACACTTTTTTATATAATGGCCAAACTTACGCACATATGTGTATATATATATGTGTTTTTATTAACGTATCGGTGAAATATTGATTAATCAAAAAAAAACTAATGAATAAGAAAAAAACATTACAATTCACTTAGAAATAATCATATCAACAAAAAAAATTAAATCAGATCAAACAATATATAATCAAAATATATTTATATTAAAAAAAAATATATATATATATATATATATGTGTGTGTATATATATACACGTAGATGCGAATACGTTATTTAATCGGCTATATGTATATACTAATATATGAATATTAACTGTCTATATAAATGTATATGGCATGTGTCTTGTATGACATAAATTGACATACTTGTATATTATACCAAACATATGCATATATATACCAAAGAAAGACTAGAAAACTACTATTATTCTTTTAACAAGTTCATAAACACGTTTCAAAACAAATTAATGTATATATATATATATATATATATATATATATATATATATATATATATATGTATGTATGTATGTATATATATATATATATATGTGTGTGTGTGTGTGTGTGTGTGTGTGTGTGTGTGTGTGTGTGTGTGTGTGTGTGTGTGTGTGTGTGTGTAAACGCCAATGTAATAATACATACTTATTATTATTTATCGCAATGTTTCATCAATTAACGCAATGAATTCACATCAACGTCAAAATAATCTTATTTCACAATTATTCAATCACAATCCAACATCTACATTCCAATAAACATTATATATATATATATATATATATATATATATATATATATATATATATATATATATATATATATATATATATATATTCTTAATTTGAACATTTCCATCATGATACCAGTCCGTTGTCGCCAAATATTTTTCGTTTTCTAATACGAATTTCGTTTATTTAAAAAAAAATGTGAAATCTTAAATTTAATGAATACATAATAATCAATGCAAAACGGCTGAAAATACAAACTGAGCCGACGATCCACAATTCATTACTTTTTCTAGTCTACGTCATATAAATCGTTTTAAAAAATTGCGAAAAATATCAAAAATCCATAAAAATATTAATTTATCATAGAAGCTGAAAAAAGATATGTGATTCGAATCGATAAGTTTACATCACAGAAGAATCTATAAAATGCCAGATTTCTTTCAGTAAAAACTACTTCGAAATTTGAACGAAATATTTTTGCAACACAAAAAAATATCACTAATATTTATTCTAGCAGACTTGTCCTAATTTGTTTTAATTGCAGATTCTTCGTTCACATCACCACATGTTACTCCTCACTTCAGCTGATAAAGTAGAACAATATAAGAAAATAACTACAGAGCTGACTGAACAGCGAGTGTTCATGACATAACTTTCATTGTCCATAATACTAACAATCTTCTCTTCACATTTCAATTTCAGTTTTAAACATTCAGAATAATATATAAAAATAAAAATATATGAATGAGTTGGTTATTTGCGATATATTCATGGATATGCAGTGATTAAAATCGCATACTTATCTCAACAGTGCATAACAATATGCATTTTTTAAAAAATTGATTCGAATATATTACAATTTATTAACATTTTTATGTATATGTGGAAATATTAATTACTATTATATATATATATATATATATATATATATATATATATATATATATATATATATATATATAACTTGTAAATTCAGTGAAGACATTGTTAGAATAACGCTATAATTAACCATTATACATTTAAAAATATAAATAGAATAATAATTTAATAATATGAATATGAATAATAATTTTCATATTGGTTATATTTACAAAAACGTGAGCATAGCGCAGTTTATATATATGAGAGCAATTAATATGTAATATTTTATTTTCAACTTCTGTATTACGTATTCGTCTGTAATCACATCCAATCAAAAGAAAACACTTTAGATAATACATTTTTTTTATATCAGTATCAAAATTGAAAAATGTAGGCACCTCATGTCTACACTGTGACTAGTCTACACAGTTTATTTACAAATCAGAAATTTTCAATTTAAAACAAAATATATGAATAATGCACCCAGATCATCAGCAAAACGCTGCCCTTATATACTATTATTATACTTAAAAAAAAATACAATTTTAATATCCATATTTAAATTTATCGATGATTATTATATTAATAGTAATATTATTACAAAAAATGTACATATCTTTTAGAAGTTTCATAAAAAAGTAAATAGTCGATAAATATAAACATGGAATAATAAATTAAAAGAAAAAAATCTTTGAAAATGAAAGACATTACATTTTCTTTATACAAAATTCTTAATAAGACCAAAACAAATCGTTTTGTTATGACTAGATGTCCAACAAAGTGGTTTAAACATATAAGCAGCACACACAAAAGTAACCCATATCATGGACACATACAAAATTAGTACGTATGCAAATAGTCCAAAATATATAAACAATATTAGTAGAAACAATAGCGACATATGTTACCTTAAAGTGAGCCACACTGTTAATTTATTGTATTACTTATGTATTTATATTTACTATAAATAACAATTTTCACAATATTATTGCACAACACACGCTAAAAATGAGAAATCACAATTTTTTTCCTGTCATTCGCAAATTGGAAAATTTTGAATATTTTCATGATGTTAAATAACAGATACTAGTTTTGCTATCAAAATGTAACACTGCTAAATATTGCTTGTAATTCATTATGATCAATATTCTCATATAAAATTTAATATACAATACATATACAAATATAATGTATAAAATCGAATGTTTGTATTTTGTTTAATACTGCAAAAACTTTTTTTTACTATTGCATATACAATAAATATTATAAGTAATAATTTTACTTTAAAATCCAGTAATTATTTATAAGTAGCTCAATAAAAAAATCATTGAAAAATACACAATCTTACGACTACTGTATAAAAATTAGGTATAATTATTTAAAAATCAATAATTATTAGATAAGTTAAATAAATAATTCCTCTTCTATGTTTATATATCAAAATAAAATTTAAGTAGTAGATATAAGATTACAGTACAAATAAATATAAATTAATATATTACATAAACATAAGGCGTTAAAAATAACCATGGTAAATTATATAATCTCGAGTAAATATTGTCATTGCATTTTTGGTCACAGTAAAATAAGAAAAAAACCTATTTTTAAAGAACAAATTATCCAATCACAAAATTTTAAAAAGAGTAATTAATACTGAAACAAATAAAAACTTACACATATGCTTTTAACTATATAAAATTAACTCTAAAACATGGATTTATATTAAAAAAAATTACTCTTGACGTTTACGTCGACTTATAAAAATAAAGAAATTTAATTAAAAATAAAATAAGATGTACTGTCTATTATAATAAAAATAATGTCATAAATTTCTCATTCGAGTAACTAGCAGAATATTGCATCTCAATAAGAAAACAAAAAAAATCAATAAATTAATATATAAATTTATAAATTTTATATAATTATAAATTTTTGATGTTACAAAAAAATATATATACCTATATTATTATTAAAACTCATTTTTTCTCATATAAGTCTAACAATTTCATAACTTGAATATCAGAATACTACTGTTGTAAATTGAGAGCAAATATTATATGAATAAAGGCTTACAAAAATCTAAAGAATAATAAATTGATATAATTAAAATTACTACACATTATTAAAGATTCCTCATCAAAAATGCTTTAAATTAAGTGATTAAGAATCGTATGTGGGAGATCTGTCTCGTTCTGCACTGAGACTCCTGCGACGTGGAGGCGATGGTGCACCTGAACTATCACCTGAATCAACAGATCGATCGACAACCTACAAAGAATTAAAACAAAATATTATAATAAATTTCATAAATTGATATCAACAAATAACTTATAGTTTTTTACCAAATACCTTATTTAGAACATCATGTAAAGAACTCATGCTGCCAAGACTCAATGGTGTAATGGAACGGTCCAAAAGTAAAGAACCGCTACCTTGTGATCCACCTCCCAATGATCTAAAATTTTCCAAATTATAAATATATATATATATATATATATATATATATTCGTACACAATAAAAATACTATCATTTTTTTATTAAAGGTTAATTATATATGTGTAATTTTTAATAAAATTAGAATGTATATATTCAAAAAATATAAAGTTCATATGAAATATATTTTTTAAAATAAAATTTCACAATTTTCACGTGAACAAAAAAAATACTACCATCGGATTCTTAATTAATAACTGTTATTCTTTTCTTTGTGAAATGTCTAATTTTTGAAATTTTAGAATAAGTTTAATAAGAAAAAAATGTATTTGAAAATAAAAGTCAATAACTACTATATTCGAAATCTGTTATAATTTTAAACACAGATAATGAACCTGTCCATATTATCCCTAGATCCTACTACAGGTGGACAATCAGGTGTAGCAGGAGGTTGCTCTTTAGGCCTCACCGGTGCTGCACGCTTTGAACCTATAATTTTATTTTCATAAAATTAATTATCAATAACAATAATGCATAATTTACCATACAATAAAATTTCTATAGGTGAATTTTTAAAATGTTAATAAATGCTGTTAACCATTATAAGAAGTCATGTGTTGATTAGGATGTGTTATGTGAGACACAGTTAAAGGTGATGTGCGTTTCTCTCTGCTGTTGTAAACCTGCAAAATGTAAAATTGTAATTACCCAACCATCATTAAATTAAAAATATTAGTACAGGACCTGCAAAACAAGATGACCAATGATGAATTTACCTGATGACTAGCTGGTCTTTGGGGATTAGTTCGTGTACGATTTGCGGCCTCCAATGCAACTGGCAGTTCTAAAAGTCTTTGCATCTGTATACCCTCACCTGGACCCATATGGGATATGTGGTTAAAATTAGAAGGTCCAGATATGAGTTTAGATCTACGTTCAGACCTATAAAAACGAGCAATGTTTTAACATAAAATCCATATACCCTAACCTTGCAAATTATTAATACATATTTTGATCATTTTTGTTTATCTTAAATTACCAAAACGATTAATAGCTTCAGATTTAAATATAATTCATTAATCGTATAAAATGTAAATGTATAGTAACATGAGTGATTTTTCAATTTTATTATTATTTATTTAGTTAAATCATAATTCAAAAAAAAATCAAAAACCAGCATAAAAGTTGTTATTAATACATTAAAATTATCACTTGACCTTACTCCAAATGACCTTATAGAATATTCTGCTGATATAATAAATAAAATACGTAATATTTTGAAGTTTTCCTTCAAACAACTTCAATATGGAAAGACGTACATCGGGTAAGACAGAAAAAATAGGAATAATTTTAATACTTTACAGTTTAATTAGATAACAAAATTGGTTTCAGTGTGCACAATATTTACTACAATATTTCTCTTCTTGGTTTTTCTAAAAGATAATACTTATGCGCAAGTAAAAATTAACGACTGCAAGTCAATCAAAATTCATAATACTTTTTATAGAATAAAAAGAATACAACAATTTGAAAAAATAAACACCAAAACGAACGATAACGAAATGTACACATATAATGATGTACAATACACTTTTTCAAATGAAAATAATAATTTAAATAATATGAGAACAAACGATACAAATATCTTCAAAATAAACGAAACATTATACGTTCAATATCCAAATTTGCAAATTTTTCCAATAAACATAACAAGTAAAAACAGTTCATATCGTATATTTATAGACGAAAAAAGAAAACAAACTTTTATTATACCATTTTCAAAAGAAAAAGAATATAATAAAAAAATATATATGTTTGATTTAATAAATCCTGATATTGATAACAACAAGATAGTACCATATTCAATTAATCTGCAATTTTGTAATGTTAAATCCGTCGCATTCAACATGACCATGGGAAATTTTCTTCTAAGTAAATTTTGTATATAATCATTAATATATTAATTCTATACTATAATAAAAAATAATATTTCATTTCAAAATTGTAGGAGTTGAAAATAACGCAGAAGATATGTTAATATTAATTGAAACATATAACGATGATCCATGTTATGTATTGTCAGCCAGTAACAAATTCTTCATAGATGCAATCGAAAATATCAAAAATGAAACAATTCCCATTTTACAAAACCATTGCGAGGCAAAAAAAAATATAAAAATTTCCAGATATTCCAAGCAACATATACAAAATACACAACATGTGAACAATGTAAAAAATAACTTTTCCAGCTGGATGGCGAACCTGATAACACTACACCAAACAACTATTCAAGAAATAACTGATCAAATCAGCAAGTCATTTTCGCAAGAGCAAACTACTAGTAAAGGCAAATGTGAATTCGAAGAAAAAAATGAAGGAGTAGAAAGAAAAATGTTAACGATAAACAGTGAACTCAATAAAATATTAAAACAAATTACTGAAGTGCGAAATGCATATAAAAGTCTGCCATTCGAAACATACCAAAAAATGTCTAAAAACAAACTAACGCGAAAAATTCAAAATCAAAATTTTGAATGCTTTTCAGAATCAGATGTAAACAACTTTGAAACGTCAAATGATGATTTACAATTGCATGTTAACGACGTTTCAGATAATTTGGACAGTTTATATAATATAGTACGTACATTAGTCAACAATAATAATGAAAATGAAATTTCATACGAAATCAATGGACCCACTGTCGTCAATTAAATGTTATTTTAAACATATTATATTTTAATATACAACATATTATATCAAAATATACAACATTAATAATTTTATATTACTTTGAGATTATTAAATCGTAAAATAATAAATATTATTTTCTTGTTATTGAATTATTATTACATTGCTGGTTTAATGCAATAAACACACAAATATTCTTTAAAAGTTTTTTAACTTACAATCTATGATGAGCGCTCGCGTTTGTTGATTGATCTCTTACTGAAAATCTTCGGCGAGTACGTCCTCTATTACCAGAAACATCAGCGTTATCGCGTAAAGTTCCAATAGATTGCAAATTCAATTCATCCGCTGAAAATAAAAATATTTTAATGAAAAAAAAAAAATATATATATATATATATATATATTATATTATTTCATTTATAATAAAAATAACATACGCCTTCTAAGACTAGAAATATATATTAAATGTGGAGCATCATCGAGGGTACATAAACATAAAGATCCATTAGAATTCAAAGGTCGAGCTCCTCGCAAATTTAGCGTTTGTACCCATTCACCAGCTTGACAGTCAAAAACATCAACATGCGTAGTTGAAAATATTAATAAATGTCCATCATTATAAGCTAAAAACATTAATTAAAAAATAAGATGTTTTATATAAATTACTTTTATTTTTATGAAGCTTTAATATTAATTTATAATAAAAAAAATACTAAACGAACAATATTATTCAGTAATACTTTAATAAAATTATATTCATACCATGATAAGTTGGTACAGCTGGATACATTAATTCTCGATCACGCGCTTTCAATCCACGACGATTAACATAAACCGCCAACGTGTGAAAAGCTAACAAACTTTCACCACGGGCCAATTGTACGGAACGTAAAGGAATAGCTCCTGAATATCCAAGAAATACTTGCACCTGATTATCAGGACTGACGAGTGCTGTATATTAAAATATTTTGTAATTAAATAGATGAACGGTTTTTCTAAAATAATTGTTATGTTATTTTACTTACAAACTGGTACATGTTCACCAGTTAAAGAATATTTACTAAATCCCCCTTGATACCCAACAATTAATGATCCTTCCATAACTTGAAGAGTAAGAGCAACACAAGGTAGAGCCAAATCCCGTAATTTTCTATGTCTACCTCTAGTTCTGGTAATTTCAAAAACTATTATTTGTGATGCATTCTGTAATACAAATAACTTCAATTATTTGCACGAAATATTTTAGAATGCATTATTATAATATTTAAGAATCATACTTGTCGTTTAAGTGCAACCACCAAACAGTAAGTGTTAGCTTGTAAACAACCAGTAGCTAAAGTCAAACAACCTTTAGTTTCTGGTATTTTTATCCATTCTACATCTGGGCTTTCTAAAGCCCTGATTGGTACTAATCTTATTTGACGATGTTTGCCAGATAAAACAACTAATGATTAAAACATTTATAAAATTATTTATTAGAAATTTATAGAAATATTGAACACAAAAAGAAAGATAATAAACCTAAAAGTTGCTCTTCTGGGATATATTCAATTCTATGAATTCTTTTAGAATCTGGTGCTGTGCATCTAGCTATTTCACCTCTATCTAAATCAATACATGAAAGTCCATCTTCACCCCCTAGAGCTAATCGATCTGCATCTACCATACATGCTGCAGAAGCACCTCGTACACCTCCTGCTGCACCTTCTAAAATAGTCCTAGCTCTAAACACCTAAAAATACAAACCAGTCAAATTATAACTTATTCAAATAATTAATTTGAACTCAAAAAAGAACAATCTTACAGCAGTATTAGGCAAATTATTTCGTTTTAATATTCTATGTAATTCACTCAAAGCAACAACCCATTTGGTTTTTTCAGATTCTGTATCAGCTAACATTAAAGTATGATTTCTGGGTCCGCCCTCTAAAAGTGATGTTGATATCTAAAAGTAATAATTTGAAATTATCATATTTACATAATTACAAAAACAAATAAATAAGATATATATATATATAAAACAAAATAATACCCTAAAAATACATGGTATATCTTTTTTCGTTGCATGTATAACATCAGATTCTTTAACAGAACTAACACTAAATTCACCATCACGCATGTCTAATACTAATGACACATATACTGAAGCAAGAGCATTTCTGAAAAAAAAAAGAATTAATTAATTCATATTTTAAAAAACATAATAATACAAAATATTAATTACCTATCTGGTGAAATATCATACAGGAAAAGTTTGAAATCGCAAACTACAACAAATTGCCTTATCCATCCCTTCTTAACACCACCTAATTTAGGAACCTAAATATTAAAATTGGAATGAAATAAACAGAAAATATCAAAAATATATACAAGTACCATAAAAAACTATATAACCATTCGAACCTTTACGTATCCCTCATATGCAGTACCAATTCCACGAGTAGGATCGATTCCAAGAGGTCGTCGACCACGATCGGCAGGCACAGGACACTGAGCTGGAACTCTTTGACAACAGGCAGTATGACAAGCAAATCCACATAATTCACAAACCACGCCCTGTCTAGTTAAACCAACCTAAAAAATAACATTACATAAAAATATCAATAATAAAAAGCTTTACAAAAATAACTGGCAATTATTTTATTATATTAGTAACCTAATAATTTATACAAATTTTATAAAAAAAAAAAACAAATCGATATTAGTTTAAAAATATTTTCATTATTCATTTAATTATTAATGCATATTGATACAACATAAATTACCATTAAAGATGTACAGTGGTTGCATTTCGTAGGACTACTAAATGTTCTAACAAGAAATTGATGTATTTTCTGTTTTCCAGGTAACGCAGGAGCTCCTTGTACCCCAGAACCTCCATGAGCTGTTTGTACTCCATGATCCTAATAAATATTTAAATTGAATTTATCATGTATACTCGTAAATTACATTATCAAAGAAAATTACAAACCAGTGATATTTCACTAAGATCACTTTTAGAACTAGTTATAGAAGATGCTCTATGATCACAATCGTCTTGGGAATCAAATGATGCTGAACGCTGTTCTTTTTGAAGCTGTTGATAAAAACATTAAATCTCGTAAGTAAAGTGATAATATAATATACAACACAAAAAAGCAAGAAAATACAAATGATGAGAATGATTATATGATTGTTAATATAACGTGGGACATCGAAAATTACATTTTTAGAAATATGTACTACTGATAAATTTTTTTCTCACTTGTTAATGAAAAAAACATTCATTATTATTTAAACACTGATATAATAAAATTTTAAGGTTTCTCAAATCATTACAAATAATAAATTTTCAATGTCCCGTTCGGTAATAGTAAATATTTAGTACTTTGATGAAAAATGACCAAATACCTTATAAAAAACTGGTGAATAGAAGTTTCTCTGGATCTGTGCATTTACATATAAGAAATTAATATAGCAAAATAAAATAATAGTAAAGCAATAAAAATAGAAAATAAAAGTGTTTTAAATAAGTTAAAGTGATTTGATTAAAAAATATGAGCATAACATAAAATAAAATAAATTCATAATAAAAATAAACATTAAAAAAGCATAGTGACTGATAAACAGAACACCTAAACCAGTTAATTGAAAGTTAAAAGAAAAGAAGGTAATAAGATCAAGAACCTTTACAGTTTGAGAAGTTTCGTAGTTTTGTTGTTGATGATGATGTTGAAGAGATACTGCAGAACCATGACCTGATTGTTGTGTGGATCCTGGAACTTGTGATCTTTCGCTGCTAACTACTGATGATTCTTTTAGGAATTGGTCCAAGTAACTAAGCTGTGATGATGGTCGTTCTAAAACTGGAAAAGCAATTTATAATGAAAAACAATTTCTATTATAAACCATAAATTAACAAAATATTCTGTGAAAATTATACAGGATAAATTATGCAATGGAATATTTTGGACTATAAAATCCACTTGAACAAATTGATAAACATTGAACAATAAATAAAAATATTTCACAATCCAAAATTTCCAAGAATGCATACAAAATCAATATTTTAGATTATTATATTTTACAAATGCTATAAACTACTATAAACTTATGTAAATATATACAATGTGATTAACCAAGCATACAAAAAAAGGAAAAAAATCTAGCAAAAATTTTCAGTGCAAAAAGTTTATCTTATTTATATCAGCACTCGCTTTGCTTGTTAGATTGCTTCAAACAAAATTAGTTCAGCCAAAAAGAACACGTCAAGAAATATAACAGTGTATTCTATTACTATAAAATGTTAGAGTTGTAATAAAAATATCCACAAAGTATTAAATTAAATATATAATATATATGTACACATATGGAGTATGTGTTAATAATGATTCAATATAATGTTCAAAATTCACAAGTAAAAAGGATGTAAAAAATATATGTGATATTGGAAATATGGCAAAGGGCACAAACACATGTCTAACACTCAAAAAAAATCATATATAAATAAGTAAACAATAATAAAAACAAAGGGGACGCACCATCAACATGGCTGCAAATAGATGGCTGCTGTCGTTTGAAGACAATCCACAAATAAAGCTATTTTAATAGTAAATTGATTTTTACTTATTTTTGCAAAAAAAAAACCAAATTTTTCAAAATATAAATAAAATCAACAGTAAAATCTTTCTCAAAGGCAAGATAACCAGAATTTGAAATATATCTAAACACTATTAAAAAACTTATAAAACTATAGCAAAAACAACATCTGAAAACAACAATAATATATATTTCCAATATATAATTACATTCAGAGATAATATACTAAATGTGATTGCCAATATTAACAAATACATATATAAATAAGTAGTGGTTTTAACAAAAGTAAAAAAAAATAACAATATCAAATATAATAATGAAAAATTGAAAATCTGACGTAAAAAATCGTATTTTTCTTACAATCGTAAATTTTGATTATTTTACCTAATATTCGTACATACACGCAAATAAACAAACTCTACGTTTGAAATCTCAAAGTAATGTTACTAATAAAGATTAACAATTAAAGTCAAATCTACAATAAGAAATGTAATGACTGAAAAATATTCATATAAATTAGCAAAACAGATATATAAATATTTCTAAAAAGATATATTAAAATGTATGGCGTTTTGTCCAATATTAAAACTGAAAATGCACACAAAGAAATGAAATGGTCCACAAAACATGTAATCAATTTATAAAAGCAAACATTTTTCTATAAAACCAATTCTTTAAATGCGAAACATCAGAAAAAGAAACAAAAATATCAAAAAATAGACAATAAGATACAATTTTTTTTAAATTAGTTAAAAATTTGATATTTAAAATAAGAATTTAACTGTGTATTCAATATACGCAAAAACTAAATAAATTTTTGAACTTAATACAATATATATATATATATATATATATATATATATATATATATATATATATAAATATATATATATATATATATATAAATATATATATATATATATATATATATATAAATATATATATATATATATATATATATATATATATATATATATAAACGAGGAATAAATTGTGAAAGTGGATGTACATAACATTAAAGATAAAATAATTAAAAGAACGGAATAATATAGATATCTTCAATTATCTACTGTATTGTTTTTTTGTCAAATATAAAAAAAATCAAGAGAAAAATTAATTTCTTACATCAATTATAAACCTCATCGAAACAATATTGATAATAACAGATGTGAGTATTTTAAAAGTTATCATAGTAGTAAATATATGCCTTCTTCATTTGAGCTACGTTATAATCGTAGATATTAGAAGATAACTAAATTATCACAATTAAAAAAATTAAAACTATAATTTAATAAAAGGCTTCTTATAAAACAATAAATATGAAACAGAAATTAATGTAAATAATCATAAAATATTTAAACAGAATAAATATTAACACTATCTACAAATAACTATATTTACTAATTTGATAAAAAAAAGCAAACTCTAACCACACAATTTTATACATAAAAAGTTTTTCTGATAAAAAATTAAAACAGGCACGTAAAGGTTTTGTAAATCAATATAAAGGACTAGTAATTCGACTAGGATATTTGACGTATATCGTTAATAAAAAAAAATACGTCCTATAAATATTTAAATAATAAATAGTACAAAAAGAAAAAATCTTACAAATTGTATTTTTTTTAAGTTAACAATTTCCAACCATTTTAAATTAATAATCTATATTAACCCTTCTATGCATATTTGTGCATCTGTACAGTAAAAAGAACAATTAATTATTATCATAGTGATGAAATAAAAACAATAAAAATAGTTAACATTTATTAACAAGTTAAGCACCACGCTGATTTTACAGTTTACTTCGTGATATTATTAGTTATATGGCGTTATTATGCGATACACATTATGATGAAATATTATTTACAACAGACAAAAATATGTAATTGTCAAATGTATTCATCTTACAGAAGATTATTGGTAAACGCAGCACTGCTAAAATACAATTGTTTGGTGATATTTTTGCAATAGTGTGTCTGTCATCTCCATAGTTATTTTATTTGATTACCTAATAATGAATGCTGATAAATAAACAAGTTTATATTGTTTATTTTTTACTTATTTATTATATAATTAAAATAAGATTCGCTTATTTCCTTTCAAAAACATTAAAAAATATATAATGGTATACTCTTCTTTTACAGCGCGCATATATAATTTTATATATTCTATGCTAACTACTATGATAACAATTTTCATATGTTCCAAATTATATTAATTTCTTTATAGCGTTATAATAATAAAAACAAAATTGAAATTTGTTGGAATTTTATGTTTTTAGTATTACTAGATTGAACCTCGGTTTTACTAAATCACTAAAAATTGTGGGAAAAAAACAAATCAACATCAGTAAAACAGTCTATTAAAATAGTATACAATGCACAGAAAGATTAATATTTATTTTTAAATAAATATAATGATTCATTGTAAAATAGTTCTTCCAGTAAAATTTTCTATAATTCTTGATATTATTTTACGTTAAAAAAAAGTAAACGAATAAAATAATGGTCATTAAAATTTTTCATATACCAAAAAATTATTTAAAAACACAACAATTTAGAAAGCAAATCAAAGGTTGGAAATTTATTTTAGAATATGGATGAATGAATTAAAAGAATTATATCGCCCGAGACACAACATATTCCATATATAAACAATTTAAATGCAAATAAATACAATTATATTATTAAAAAAACATCCCACATAATATTAATCTAACGAAAATTTTAATTCGCATAAAAGAGAAAATCTGAAAGAATCTCATATACTTAAAACAGTCTTTGTACATATCGTCCTATCAGAATTCTGATGATTGATACATAATAATAATGACTAGAAACACAAAGAAAATATTATACTTATAGGTGCCACAAAATATTTACATAATGTAAATCGCAATGAAATAAGAATATTGATATATGCATAATAATTGAGCTTGACTTGATTAAAATCAATAGAACAATTGTATACACATAATTCTATTGATCACTGAGATCTTTAATAGATATAGTTTTAATAATATATTTATAACATTACATAGTATCATTTAAAAAAATATTTGATATGCGAGTAGAGCAAAACCCCAAATACACGAAGTCACGCCGATTAAGAGGGGTAAATTTTTTAACCAGGGCCCATCTGTATCAACAATAAGTTAAAATAAAATAAACAAAAATTATCAAAGCTTCTTATTAGTGATTAAAAAATATGTTCTCCAATAATATGTAAAATGTTTGTAAAACAATGTCTTATAAGTCAGAAATGTCTTCATTTAACTAATATTTAAAATGTGAGAAAACTACCAAAAACTGATGTAATGTTTGTTATATGTAAGAGTATATTCTCATTGTTTTTCCAGTGTCTTATCCTTAATGAAACAATATCAATATAAAAAAACACATAAATGCTACCATTGATAAGTTTATATATATATATATATATATATATATATATATATATATATATATATATATATATATATAAACTTACAAATTTTTAAAAAATATAAAAGTGTTACTTACATCCTTCGCCTGACTCCAATCTTGATTGCATTTCTTTAATTTGTAAATCTTTTCTTTTGACTTCATGAGCTAATGTCTCAACACGTTGTCTATTTTCACGAAGCTCTCTGACAAAATCAAATATACATTCAAAATAACATAGCTTATAATGTAAAAATAAATTGATAAAACACAGAAATCATAAATTTACTTATGAGCCGCAAGCAAATCCGCTCTAGTTTTACTAAGTTCCTCTCCAATTGCTTGTTTTGCCTGAATTTCACTATGTAATGAGCTTTGTAAACCAAGTAATTCCATTTTATCGAGTCGTCGAGAACGGCGATTTCTCCACCCTCGAGAACCATCAACATTACCACCTGTTGGTTGACCATTGCTTGCTCCTTTATCAATTCAAATATTAATTTATAAAACTAAAACACAAAAAAAAAATATTTTACCAATGACAAACTTACCATGTTTCAAAAATTCCAATTCTTCAGTCATTTTAGTGGCAAGAGCTTGGAGGTAACCACGGGCATCTTTTTCGTCAGCCACCCATTGAATAATTTCAGCAATCTATAAAATATAAAAATGTATATATTAAATCTGATAAAAATATTTGAAAAGTCATCAATTTTAACAATGACAATGCATTACTTGATTTTCCCATTGATGAATAGCATCCTTTTTACTTCGAAGTTCATCATATTCAGTCTCCAACTGTCTACGTTCAGATTCTAATCTTCTTACTGTTTCAGATAACTGAAAATATGACAATAATTAATATAATTATAGTAAAACAAAATCCATTTAAACAAAGAAAACACAAAGATGAAAAATCTAACAGTCTCGAATTCGGTTATTATTTTAGCGTTTTCATCTCTTAACAATTTTTTTTCTCTATCATGGCGTCGTGTCATTTCTGCAAGAGCTTCCTCAGCATCAGTCATAGATTCTAAACGACTTGCGTCCAATTTTTCCTTTGCACTATGTACCTATTTTTTTTTACCAATTTCACTTTTAGTAAATTACATACACTTTTAATACAAAAAAAAATATTTTTTTATTGTACCTCTCGTTCTAAAATAGTTCTACGAGTTTCACTTTCTTGTAATTGTTCTCGCAATGAAGTTAACTCTGTACTATACCGAGATTGTTGCTGATTTAAAGACTCGTTATATTGGACCTAAAATAAATATAAATCATAATATAAAACTTTTCTAAACCTACAATCTCATTAACAAAACCAATATTAACTTCTAATCTTTCCACTTCATTCCTTAATGAAGCAACTTCTTTGTGAGCAGATGGTGGACTAATACCATCTTGCAACTGACCACTACGAGCAGCTACAGCTTCACATTCTAAACGAGTTTGTCTACAAAGTTCTTCAGACCGTTCTCTTAATTTTCGTTCCTATAATAAATAATTAATATATATATATATAAATATATATAGAAAAAATAAAAATTAGTTCACATAAAACATTAAAAAAGCCAACTTTATTTGTTTCAGAAATAGCATCGTCAACTCTGGCTTCTAATTCGCGACGTACTTTTTCAGATTTACGTATTTCATGTCGTAATGAATCTATTTTTTGCATAGCAACCTCCAATTCCTCTTCTTTATCTCTAACCTTCAGAATTATAAATTTGCTAAATTAATTTTGCTAAGATATCAATTAGAGTAATATAGAATTTCTTTATATAACTTTTAATAATAAAACAGAAAAGATACTAACTTGACGTGATAGCTTTTGCTTTTGTTGTCTTAATTCAGACATACGATCTGTAACCTCAGTATATTCTGCCATTGCTAATTTTCTTTGACTCAGTGCATCTTTGAGCTCTTTGTCCTATTAAAATATATATATATATATATATATATATATATATATATATATATATATATATATATATACATATACATATATACACACACACATATATATATATATATATATATATATATACACACTTATATATACACACATATATATATATATATATATAATGATTTTACTAACTAACCTGAAGTTTAAGTTTCTCTACAAGATCTACTTTATCTTTAATTAAATCTTCTTTTTCTATTCGCAATAACTTTAAAAATTTTTCCAATTCACGCACTTTACTTGCATTAATTGTTGAATCTTGAGATATACATAAATTGATATCCTTACAAAAACATATTACATTAAATACAATCGATATTTCTTTTATATTTTGTAAAAAATATACAACATACTTGATCTATAATGGTGTTATTAGCATTTGCATTATTTTGATTTAAAGAATTTAATTGCTCCACACTTTTTAATTGGCTCTCTAATTCGAAATTCTTTTTACTCAGAATATTTATTTCCTCTTTAAGTTTTCGATAATCCTCTAAAAATAATTCAAATAGTAACATAAATACATTAATAACTTATATATATATATATATATATATATATATATATATATATATATATATGTGTGTGTGTGTGTGTGTGTGTGTGTGTGTTTGTGTGTGCGTGTGCGTTTACGTGTGTATACACGCGCGCGTGTAAACAAACCTGATGTAACTATATTTTCGCCTGTATCCATATTAGCACTACGCAATCTAAGTTCAGCAAGTGATTGTGTTAATGTAGCATTTTCATGTTCCAACGCTTTAATTCGTGCTTTATCACCATTGTTTGAAGGAAGCACCTTAAAAAACCTCAATATATTAAATGTACATTACTATGAATACAATGAATAAATATAACCAACCTGTTGAGCAGGGGCATTTTTAGTTGGAGATAATGACGAAGGATGCGCACCCAGATCAGACATTCGACTTCCTTGAGTAAAAGTAAATCCAATAAATGGTAAATGCAAACCAGTAAAAGCTGCATTTGCTGTTGGTGGAACAGCTTCTGACAACCTATAATAAAATTCAATGATTTTCTTACATTTTTTAAAATGTGTAACTAAAGATTATTAAATTAATTTATTGTATATATACCTTATGTCTGTATCGTCAACATCAAAATTAGAAGTATCAGTTGGGCTAGAAACGTCCGGCACGTAAGGCGCATGCATTTCTCGAATTAAATTCCAATCTAATCCAGCAAACCATGGATGTGACTGTAAAAACCCTTAATAAAATTGCTGTCATATATTTTGTATTAAAATTAGTATAGAAATATTCACCTGAAAATCTACAAGCCCATTACGGCCTAATCTAATATCTGCGCCACAAATTAATCCTCTAATAAGATCTTTTGCTTCTTCAGAAACCTATAGTTTTTATAAATATTTTTCAAATATAATCAAAAATTTAAAGAATAGAAAAACATTAAAAATTAAATAATTATACCGGTAATACTAAGGAATCATCAGGAGGAAAATCAAAACTATGATGATGATTCATGATTTTTCCATAAGTTTCAACTAACGATTCTGCATAAAATGGTGTTTCTCCATAAAGCATTTCATACATACAAACACCTAGAATATAAAATAATATATATTATTATAATTATAAAATTACAATAATATACTAATAAATCATTTTAAAACCTAGAGACCACCAATCACATTCAGGTCCATATCTTCCATGTCCATCTTCCATTGCCTACAAAAAATAAAAAAATAGTCATTTGAATTATATTAATTTATTTCAATATTTTAACACAATACACTAATTCCTTATTTTACACAAATTATCTGTTTTTAGAAAAATTACAAAAAGAGACATTGAAAATATCTCTTCTTTTAAATTTAAAAAGTAGTTTTAACGTTTTAAAAACCAAATAACTACTACAAAAAACGTCTTAAAATTAATTCCTGCTATAAAATAAACACACACACACACAAATATATATATATATATATATATATATATATGTGTGTGTGTGTGTGTGTGTGTGTGTGTGTGTGTGTGTGTGTGTGTGTGTAGTGATTGCAATTAAAAATAATAAAAGTGTGTTAAAAAAGTAAATATATTAAAAATATTACTCCTTATATTACAAAAATCTATAGACATGAAGTATATCTAGACAGTGAGTACTAAAACACATAAATTGCAGTTCACCTTATTGCGTAAAAAATACATCAGAAAAATTAAATGATTATTGTATATAACTTACTCTTAATATTTCTGGAGATATATAATCAGGAGTTCCAACAGCTACATTTGACTGTACTGTGCCATCTTCTCCCAATCTTAAGCATGAACCAAAATCAGCAAGACGAATATGACCATTGGCATCCAATAATACATTATCAGGTTTAATATCTCTATAAAAAAAATGATTAATCATATAAATTTTCTACTTCAAAATATATTACGAAATGAATCACTTACCTATGCACATATTTTAATTCATGTATACTGTGTATTGCAAGTATCATTTCTGCAATATAAAATTTAGCCATTTCTTCTGGAAGTCTATCTTCAAATTTAGACAACAATGTTAAAAGATCTCCACCACAATAATAATCCATGACCAAATACTGCAACATACATATTACAATTAAATAACAAGAAATAAATGTTACACAGTCTTAAATTAATACAAATCAAGAAAAACTAACAAGATTATTATCATCTTGAAAGGCATAATGGAGATTTGTAATCCACCGTCTATCTCCATAAACTAAAACGTCCCGTTCTTCTTGAAAACAAGCAGTTTCAGCTCTCTATTTATAAAAGAAGACATTTTTTTCTTTACATTATATTCCCTTGACATAATAAAAATAATGTTGTACGCACCTTCAGCATTTCCCATTTATTAAGAATTTTCATAGCGAATACTTTATCACTACCAATCATTCGCACAACACATACCTCCCCAAATGCACCACGGCCTATAACTTTGATAACTTCAAAATCTTCTCTAGATAATCGTAAAGATTTCGCCGATTGTGTAACAGGACGCACTGTAAATATATATTGAGGTAAATTGATATAAAATTATAAATATAAAATATTAACAGATGCAAATGTGTTTACCAAAATCGATAAAATCAGACACTGTTTTTTCCCGACGTAAACTTGAATTGCAACATTCATCATAGAGAACTAGTAGAATGTCAATCAATGTTTCTATACTAAAACTGTGTCCACGAGCCTTAAATGAATAATACAAATATATCAAATATTATAAAAAAAAAATTAAAGGCTTTTATTTATATAACACAAATATAAGAATTAAATTATGTATATATATATATATATATATATATATATATATATATATATATGTATATATATATATATATATATATATATATATATATATATATATATATTAATACGTATGGAAGAGAGGGGGGAGAGAGTAATACTTAAAATTCATAAATTTAGTTTTAATTTAAAATATTTTTTTTAAGATAGCACTACATACTTGAATAGGTCCTCCTAAAAATAATCCTTCCAACTGCTTCAGACGTATCGAACCACTCAAAGTCGAACCGCTTACACCTATAACAAAAATAAATTTTAATATTATATAATTAATACTCTTGACAGATTTAAATACACGATAATATACCTGGCATGTTTCCGATTACAGCCATAAAGGCTTTGTCCGAAGACAGATCTTCCTCTTCAGACATTTAATCTGCTTCTGTTCAGTCTCGTCTCCAATATTTAAATTATACGTAAAAGAGCCAAGAGGCAATCTTAAAAATGAAACTAACCTTTGAAAACGGTAACTAATTCACAAGAAACGACTAGATTTTTATTAATGTCTCATTACAAAACAGATTTCACTTTACTACATACGATAAAAAAACGGGAACGAAAACAGTTCTCTCTTTAAATTTTCATATTTTTAAAACACTGAATTCTTTTCTAACATACTTTTTCAATAAACAAATTACTAAGATATAAAATAATTTAAATATATATTGCAACTAAAGGAATCCCTTGAATCATCAAGCGTCGAGAAATCCATCAAAATCTGAAACGTAAAAATAAACATATATAGAACATTATCTCGCATAAAAAGTACATTATTCTTACGACTATCACTAATAATAATAATAGTCGTAATAGCAATAGTAAAAATAACTTTTAATTCAATTTAAAGATGTCAAAATAATAAATATTTTAATGAATTTTAAATCGTAATATCAAGACAAAAGAATTAAAACGATTCACATAGCGATAACAAAAAAAGATGTATATTTAAGTACCATATATATCGAACAATATTAATATTTCACCAACAATCCAAAAACGAATTCAAATATTTAAATTTTAAATTCTACTGTAAATTTATTTAAAATTCTTTTTTTTCAACTACCGTTTCTTTCACGTTTGTTTTGGTTATATCCATATTTTACACCTTCCAAAAAAATGAATCGAATCGTAAAATCTAACGACACACCTCATAAGACAAAATCGCCTCGCGGAAAAAAAATATTCCGCCAAATATTAAACATGCTAGATCCTAAAAATCCAAATCGAAAAGGCATAATCGCCATTATTGTGATCACCATAATTCGTACGTATTTTTTTCTTTTTTAATTCAAATTAAATATTTTCGTTTCGTTATTTTTCAATTTCTATTTCAGTATGTATATTTCTAATATTCTTCGATATCGAAATAGAATTTTCAAATTTAACGTGAGGAATCTTCGAAAATATATAATTTTTCGTTCAAAAAATTCTATCGACTATTCGAAAATTTGCCAAAAGGAATCTAATATTGGGATGCGATAAAATTTCTGCAGCGCGATTAAAACGTTATCTAAAATATGAATATATAACGTAACCCCGGAATACGAAAAACGGGCGCGTCGAGATATTATTGTGTACACGTAAAATATCATTTTTAACATTTTAATAAATCGATTAATACAATTCGAGGATTTTAAATTAATTTCATAATTAAAATTGTTTCCCTCTCCGTTTTGGCCCTAAATTTCTATCTTTATTTAATTTATCGATTAATTCGTTCGACGAGAAATTGACGACCGCTATTATTATAAAAATAATAACCACTTTACGGAGGAGCGAGCGCATAAAGAGGAGTAAATATCGAGAGACAAAACGTCGGATCGAAATTCACCGTATTGGAGTTCGAACGGGCGTCAAAAAAGCGGAGCTCGCTTCGCAAACGTTCGCAACGCGCGCAAGTTTGTTTACGATCGAAGAAATCGGACGCGTTTCGTCCGATCGAGAATCGTTCGGAATTCTGACGTTCCGGTTCGGTTCGAAAATTGCGACGCGTCCGAAAACGCGGAGGCGGAACGAACGTCGAATTCGGATCGAAAACGTAACGAACGAAAATAAAGAACTCGCTTCGAATTTTTCTCGTCTTTTTTCCGATCGAAACGTCGCGACCGGATGCGAACGTTCGATTCGAGTCTTCGTCGAGAACGAGACGAAACGCCGAAACGTCAAAGCGTCGAAACGAACGAGCGTCGAGTCTAAGAAAAGGGCGGAGAGGGCGGCGGCTCCGATGACGGTCGTCGAGGGGGGCGGGGGCGGGAGCGGCGCCGCGCGGGGGCTTTTCGCTTACGGGCGGATCGCGTCGAAGCGGCGGTCGAGGGCGAAGTCGTCGTCGGAGGCTCGTCGGCGAAGGAGGGCGCTAAGCGAGGCCGACGAAAGACGGAGCCCCTCCGCCGAGTCCGCCATGCCCGACGCAGCGAACGCGCTCACACTCTCGCTCGCACGCGTATCGACGGCGAACGCCGCCCGTCGACTCCCTTTTCGTAACGCTATATTATATTATTTAGGTGGCTATATAGTTTTATCTGCGTTCGTTTTATTTATATATATATTTATTATTAAATATTTATTATCGAAGCGATAGCGAAAGGCGAGACGGCCTTAAATTTTAAAAACGTATCGAACGAATTATTTTTCTAAATTTTTCCTATGCGCTATAGTGATATTCAAAATAAAATTCAAAATATAATTTTAAATTTTCGCAATTCTTTTTTTTCGGAACGATTCGTTTGTTGAATCGCATTTTCGGTTCCTCCATTTTTATTTAGGTCGCGCTAGCGTTTCGTTCTCGAAATTATGAACAAATTCGACAATTGCGTTATCCGCGCGCCCGGATCGTACGAGAAGAGAGGATCCGATCGCGGAGACGGCGACGACTCTTCGAATCTTTTTTACCCCGGCGCGATCGTCGCCTTTGCGCTCGCCTCGTTGCGTAAGTTTTCAATTTTTACGAGATCGCTTATTGTGCGCTTCTCACGTTCCGTTATTCTCGTTTCAGTGGTGGCGTATCTGGTGTTCGTTCGCGTCGAAATTCGATTTATAAATTTTCTTTTTTGAAAAAGAGAAAAAATTTCGCACGACGAGAGCCCCGAAGTCGATACTGGACGCGAGGACGCGATTCGTCGGCCGAAATATTATTTTTTATATATCCGAATGTAAAATTTTTATCTTGTAAAATCGTCGCAAAGTCGACCGAGCGTCGTCGTTTATGTTAAATTGAAAATAAAATAAATGTATTGAAAAGTTTTCGCTTTTTATTGAAATCGTCGTACGAAGCGTAAAGTTGGCGGCGCCGACGGAGGCGAGCGTGCGAGTGTGTGCGTACGGCGGCGTATTTCGGTGAAAACAAGCCGCGACGTCGTTATGGCGGACGCCGAGCGCGGCGCGATCGGCCCGACGAGTTCGCGCCCCCTTCGATCGGTCCGCGAAAGCGCCCGACGAGCTTTCGACGCGTCGGGCCGAGCTCGATAAGCGCGACGACGGCGATTCGCCCGCGCGCTGCGCCCTCCGCCCGGACGCGGACCCCGGTAGCGCCGACCCTTCGGAGGAGACTCCGCCCCTCGACGGCGGCCTCGCCTCGCGCCCCGGCCGACCTTCTTCAGGTGCGACTTTCGTCTGACGCGAATCGAGAATCCGGGACGAAGCGCGTCGCCGCTCGAACGCGACGCGGAACGTCGGCCTTCCGAATTACGCGCGACGCCGCCGCGCCTCGGTTCGATCGAAAGGATTTCTCGTATTTCCGTCGTAATTTTCCTTAATCGCGTCTTCGAATTTCGGACGTTTATTCGAACGCGTTACCGATTTCTCCGACTCGATATAATATTATTGTATTAGATCGTCCAATTTTACGCTTGTCGCGCGCTAACTTATCCCTATCTCGTTATAACGTAACCGTGCGATTCGGAAAAATATTCTTTTGATTCTGCAGTATGCAAAGTGGACGACTTCGCGTCCGCTTTGGCTAACGCGTTCGATTTATTATTCCGATCTATCCGTTTGCTTTATGTTATAATAGTTTTTCGTACGTTATCTTACGCTTTCGCCGTATTATTTCAGATTTTTATCGCCGATGACGCCTCGACGAGTTCGCTAAAAGTGTCTCTCCGCAAAAATACTCGAATCGTTGGCGGCGTGACGAAACCGCGTTAATGGTTTTACGCGACAAGCACCGCGCGGCGGAGCCCAACACGATGGCTTCGGACCAGCCGCTGAAGAAAAAACAGAGGACTCATCCTCCCGATCCGCAGTGCGAGGGCGGCGGCGGTTTCCGCATCGAAAGGCAGGAACCTCCGCAGAGCGAAGACTCCGTCGATTGCGCCGCGCCTAATAACAGAGGATCGAACGAAAATCTCCAATCGTTCGCCGCAAATTTATCCAGTGCGCCGTCCACTTCTGAAGTTTCGAACGGCGTTCGCGATCGGCATTATCCGTTCGGTGTTCCCGTTTTAAACAGTTTTAACGCTTATAATCCGTCCCAAAATTTGCGCCCAAATAAAGAATGGAACGGACGTTCGCCCGGCCCGAACCTCGATTGGATTCAAGAACATTTGGTCAAACAGTGCCTTTGCGGAATAAGTGACGATCGTTTAAGGACACCCTTTGATTCTAGACTCAATATTGCCGAGTGGCCTCCGGATGAAATTCTGCTATTTTTATCAAATTTGCAACTCTTGTTCGATGTATATCTTAAGCAAAATTATAAGGGGCATATTTGTTCCAAATTAATGGACATATGTAATTTATTAATACGTAATGAACACGATTGGCTGGGTGAAGTCGTTCATTTGGCAGATCACCATAGTAAATATGTTAATTTTATAGCGTGTAAAGTAGTTTCTAGTTTCTTGATTGTGGCAAAAAATAGCATAGATCACGAATGGTTACAAATTATAATGGACAATATTACCCGCTTACTTGACACTTTTAACTTTACAAATATAAATAAATTAAATTTTAGTTTAGATATCATTAAAAGGGTATTAGAATGGAAAGATTTAGATCAGCATCCTCTCGAAGATAGCGCTTATATAAATACCTCTAATCCTGTGAGATCTGTTGACGAACCCGGAAGTTCAGGAATAAACGTAACTTCAAACGCGGCAAGTAGTAGTGCACTAAGTGACAGTAATTTACAAAATGCTTTTTCTAATCTTCATACCACACAGACTGATATGATATCGATCGAACCTGAAAATACTGATGTAAGCGTGGTGGAATGTAGTACTTCTGAATCGATCGATAAAATACCCAATACTGTTGAATCAAATCTTATTTATCCCGGTAATTCTAATTCAAATACCAGTAACGATGTAGTGTCTACGAGTACCGTTCAAATTTCTAATATGGAAAATGTCGAACAGGATATAAATCCGGAACGATGTAGAATTATTACCTTGACAGATTCCGAATCTTTCGATACTTCCCATGTTAAATGTCTGACCATAAGATGCCTTGAAAGATATTGGCCGGCTCTTGTAGATAACATTAAACAATTATTAACTAGATATTTAAATATTGGCAGTTCAGAAAATTGCATTCTAACGTTCTTGTCTTTATGGGAAAATATTATTAGTGTCAAAGCTAATCTATCAGTAGTTGATACTAAACCGTTCTATATGGATTTTCAAAGTTTTGTGGAATTACTTCGATATACCAATTTGCCTTCATTAATTTATACTCAACTTTTAAGCCTCTTCAATGAAGTCCTGTGTTACGGTTCTACGTTGGCCTTACAAGATGTATTACCTGAGGAGACATGTACGCTCGCTCATTCGATCGTTAGATTTGTTAAAGATTTCCGGCTTTTAAATGGAATTAGATTGCGACATAATCAAACTGGATTTAATTTTATAGGATTCGAAAGTCCCCTAGTTTTATCTTATAGTCTTGATAGATATTCGAACGCGTTAACGCAATCGTCGTCATCGCCAAGTGAGAGTTTGAATGAAACTCCTCCCACAAATGCCATCACGAGGAACAATTCATGGACAAGTTCAGCGTGTGAGACAGACAAGACTATGCTTCAGAAAATGGTACTTTTAGTTTTAAAATCTGTAGCTGTAACTGTGAAAGAAATGCGATGCGATTCGTCAGATAGTTCAATCGATTCAACCGATTATAATGCAATTCAAGATATGCAAATGGTTGAACGTTCGATAAGAGACGTCTTAATAAAATTGGACGTATTTTTGAAGACTACTCTTAATTTTTTGCCAGATAGCCCTTTTACAAAAATACTAATACATTTATTTAGTGATCAAGATGACTATTTAATTGAATCTATGGTTTGCACACTCGACATTACAGTCGGTATAGTTTATAGGAATTCAGTTTTTCCTGATCTTATACCAATGCTGAATCCGGTGGCTTCGTTTATCGAATTTCTTGAAGTCGTTTCATATCACAGTGATATTTTACTTGACTACTTAGTTAGTAATGAAACGTGTTTTTTACTTTATTTATTAAGATTTCTCAAGTACGTTCGGAAAAATTGGTCAAAATTCGTAGCATCTTGTCGAAATTCCAATTCAGGAACTGACGGGTTAGAAAGCACGATGTCGGTTTTAACCAGACTTCGATTACAAATAAACCGACTCGTCAGCTTATCTCTATTCCCTTACAATATAGGTCCAGTATTAAAACTTCTCGAAAGATGCGAAGATTTGTATGAGGGAAACGAACTTAGCTGAAAATGGAGCTTAGAAACTGTGCCTGAAATTAAAATTCGCGATATTTATAGTTATATATTATAATTATAATTTCTTGTAATTTTATTTATTTGATACGTTTTGCACTGTTGTAATATTTTTCTTATATAATACTAATACGGCATATATGTAATTAATGCTTCTACTGCCGATATCGACTTCCCTCTTCTTTAATTTTAATAATTTAATAAGTTAACAGATATATTGCACTTTAATGTTTCTTTTATTTATATACTTGTATTATTTAATTTAGACAGCGGCAATTTAATTTATTGCTCTAAAATAAGGCACATATTACTAGTGGAAAACTTTTAACGACATTTTTTTTAAGTATGTGCAGTTGTCGATGGACATTATCGGCAGTCAAAGTATTAATACAAAGTACAAATATACAAAAATAAATAAGTGTGTCAGAATGGTACATTTTCCATATAATTTTATTTTTTATATCCATGTACATTTCGAGTATAATGTATTAAATGAATTTTAAGTTTTATTTTTTTTTTGCATATGAGATAACCATAACATTAATTTAAAGTATCATTAATGAGTTAATTATATTTGCATTGTTTTTTCTCGCTAAATTAAATATGATCTGTGCAATAATTTTACTCAACGTATTTCTACAACAAAAATTGTTTCATTTTTAATGTTTTGTTGTAATTGTAGCGTAACATTATAAATATATTTAGGTTTAAAATTTATTTATATATATATTTTTTTTACTAATTGTAAAGAATAATAGAAAATGGTGTTTACACATTTTTTTTGCCATATGTTAATGAATTTTGTTTATTTAATTTTTAATCTTAATTCCGCTTTCAATTTGTTAAAAATACAATTTATATATTACTGAATGTTCAAATAATTTCAATACGTCTTTACATTAGAAAATAGTTTTCCTTTATTATAAATCTAAATGACCAGTTAATATATGCCTTTTGAAATTTGACATACTAATATTGATATTAATTCACTTTTATTAATTTTAAAGTAAAAATTATAATTCCATACAAATAATTTTACCATTTTTCAATACATCGTTAATATATGAATATGTACGTATACCATATCCATTATATTTTAAGTTCCTTTTTCTTGAAGAGAATATATATATATATACATATATACATACACTTAACTCTTTTTTTACATGTATATTTTATTTTAGCACAAATCCCTAAAATTTTTATTGTATATTTTTATGAGTTTCACGATTAAAATTTTGAGTTTCACGATTTAAAATCAATTACGAAACTCAAAATTATTAAAATTTTGAGTTTCACGATTTAAAATCAATTACGAAACTCAAAATTATTAAAATTTTGAGTTTCACGATTTAAAATCGATTACAAAATTCCACCTAGAGGTGGAATTTTGTAATCGATTTTTTAAGCACATCCTGATATCTGATTGAGCTGAAACTTTGTATACTTTCTCACTCTCGATGACAATGCAAGAATCAATTTACAGATTTATAAATGTGAATTTCATTTTTTTTGCACGTTTTTTGGAAAAATGTATGGAGTTTATTCATCTTACACCATTTTTTAAAATTGTGTAACATATCCCCAAATTTACCATATATCGTATGCATTTATTTACACGATTTTTTCTACACATTTGCTTAGGAACGTATCCATCGTGTAAAAAGAGTTGGGTGCACACACACACACACACACACACACATATATATATATATATATATATATATATATATATATAAAGCATTAATAAATAATTTATAATCTATTATACTTATTTTTTTAATATTTTGCATTGTGTGCTGTCTGTATGTATATTTTTTAACATTCATACTTATGTGCCGATTAAATCCGACTGATATAAAATAAAATTATATAAATATATTATTTTTAATGTACTTTTTGTGTATTATATATATATATATATATATATATATATATATATATATATATATATATATATATATTGGCTCAGTAAATATAATTAATCGAAATTTGAATGTATAGAATTTAATTTTAATTGTTAAATTTTTCATATAGTATGTATTGAGTCATAATGACATATGATAATACTGATTTTGCTAAACTTGCCAATAGTATTTTGTTAGATGCATATATAATATTTTTTAGTAAAAATGATTATATCACGTTGTCGTCACAAAATATGATAATGATACCAGTGTAAGTTATGTGTGCATTATAAAACTGCACACGTATCTAATAAAATAATGGGATCAGTGCATATATTGTAATTAGGCGCTAAATCTGTTCGTTTACAATAAATGAATCAGATTTACATATGTTGAATCTCTTTATTTTTTATAAATTCTCATTTATTATATATATATATATATATATATATATATATATATATATATTTATTGTGTACATTTTATATTTCCAGATGTATGTATAAAAAAGTACACAATTTTTATTATTATATATTACGTTCAGTCATTTATTGACTAAATTGCCATTATTGTTTATAAAATATTAATTTTACACGAATTCTTACTAAATATTATGCATATATACATACTTGTAATTGAAATATTTTTAAATAATTGCTTGTAAGTTATTTAAATTAAATTATATAACTAATTTTTTAATAATGTATTTTATATTTTTTACCTTCCCGCAGAACTTTATATTGAAATCCATCATTTGCTATTGACATAATGCAACTATTATTTCTATGAATAAAGTGAAAAAGAAAATTTTCTAAAATTAAATATAAAAATTATTTAATTTTAGCCCTTTACAACTAAACGTATACTTAATTTAACTTCATACTACTTTCTCATTTTATCTGTTTTCAATTTTTCCATTATTATTACGTCCAATACTGCATTAAACTAAAATTTCCCTATATAAACTTTTATCTTTAAATTCATCTTTACATAAACTTGAAAACTCATTCAAGTCCTGATTATTCAAGATAATAATATAAAATAAAATAAAGTGTTGTATAAAATTATTTATTTTTCTTATAATAATAAATTTATAAAGAGAAAATAATACATTCATCAGTCTCTTGCTCTATGTATCTTTTTACATATAAATTTTATGGCATTAATGTATTGTGTTAGCACCAAAAATTATTATAATATATAATTTCACAAATCAATAATTTATTAATCAGCGATGCCAATATTTTAAAACACACTAATAACTTAAATCGCTGAAAACATTTTATAATTCCACATACATTACACAAAAAAAAACAGATATACACTTCAAAAATAAATTATTGAAATCTATTGACCACATGTTTTACCCAGCCCCCTTTTGCTGTATCAACCTTTTCGCAATCCAAATTTTCCGATTGAGTATCGTTATCAACTTTTTGCACGTCGATTTCTTTTTCTGCGCTGTTCATATTTGACGACACCGGAATGATACTCTTCTTCATCGTCGTTTTATTCACGTTCGCAGTATTGATCTGCGGTTGAATTTTAGACAACGTGAAAGTGTTCGAGCTATTACCTTTGAAACTAATAGACCTAGTGAATGTCAGTGACAATTTATCACCGTTATTACCGGTCATCATTTCTATTTCCTTCCGCCTTTCTTGCACCGATTTAGTGATCGTAATTTCTTCGACTTGCGACGATGTTTCGTTATCTTTCTGATCTTCGATTACTTTTTTAGCTAGCACGCTTCTCGATCGCCTGTTTATTATAGATGAATCCAAACTGCATCTTTCAAAGCTCATTCGTTTCATACTTATATTGGAAGAAACTGATCTTTGGAAGTTCGGTCTCGGTATACTCGGTATAGGTTTTTGAATAGAAGTCTTTAACATTTGTGAATTTTTTAATTCTAAATTTCCATTATTGTCAATGGATTCGTCCACATTATTAGTAGCAGATATTCTTGTAATTACATTATTATTATTAGCCTTAGAATCTTCATTCAATTCTTTGGTCTCATAAGTTTTAGTTGTCACTATATCTGTGCTACTTCCTATATTTTTAATATTAGAATTAACGAGAATGCTCTTGGAAAGTATTGGTTTTACTGGCACGGGTGGTGCTAACTTTGAAATTTTACTATCAATTTCAACTCTGTTTGGTTTCATATTATTATTTTTACAATCTAATTTAGATTTACTATTATCTACAGGGGAATTTTCTATATTTATAGTTTTTTCATTATGTGAACTATCTATTTCATTTATTTTAATACTTCTATTATCAATTGATGGATTCTTATTAATAATTTCAATATTCTTTTGCGATGTAGTATTTTCATCAGGTAAATTATCTGTGATGTTCTTAATTTCAGTCACTACGTTGCAGTTAACTGCTTGATATATTTTTTTATCATCGGCTGAATGAAAACTATTATCATCAGGTTCACTGTATATCGCGGAATCTCTAAAAATTTCGTTATCCAAGATATTTTCAATCTCTTCAAATGATTTTTCATAAAAACTTTCATCTGAATTTACTTTAAAACTGGTATGAATATTTTGTTTCGATATACTTATTGTCTTTTCTTGAACTGTTGATGATTTACTAATATTAATTTCATTATTGCTTTTTACATTATTGCTATCATTAATTGTGTTATTTTTATAAAGGAAAGAATTATTTCTCACAACTTCCACGTTTGACGTAATATAACCTTCACTGGACGAAGTAAAATGTGAAGAATTCGACAATAAACTATCTGGTCGCAATGAATTTTTATTTATCAAGATATTCACATTGCTAATATCAGAATTTGAATTAATTTTAAGAAGCTTGGGATCGGCATAATCAGATTGAGCTATTCTTGCACCAAGGAGATGACTGCCCTGTTTATAAATTGGCAATTTATTCAGGTCTTGTACAGACTTTGCGGCAGCCTTATTCACGATTGGAGAATTATATATGGAAGACGACGAAAGCTGCACTGATTGAGACATATTTAACGTTTTTGTATTTGGAGAACTTGAAGATATTGATATGTTGTTGCAGCTTTTCGATATCAAATCTATGTTACAATTTAATTCATCATTGATAACTGAATCAATTGTAACTTTTACTGGACTATTAATATTAGTTTTTGAATCATTAAATTTACTATCTAAAGATGCATCTGCATCTGTTTGTTCTTCGCTTTTAACACTAATTAACCTTTGGAATAAATTTCTAGGATTGTTTTTAGAATTAACAACTTTTTTAGATGTATTTGATTTTTGTTCATTTGGCAATTCTTCCAAATTAACATTTTCTTGGCTAGAACGTACTTTAGATTTAAGTCTATTCAGGACTCCTTTCAGCGATAATACGTTAGACGTCGGTTTGTATATTCTATGTTCAGGATGAACCGATGGTGAAGAAATGTCTTCTTGAGACGTCTCATTTTCTTTTATATCATCCATGACTTCCATGGATGAAGAAATAGAACGATTCATCAATTTATGAACAGAATTGATACTATTGTTTAATAATGGAGATTTTAACTGGTTTGGACCAGATCCAAATTTATTTTTATAACAACGATCAATTTCTGCTTCTAATTCTAAAGTAGATCCACTAACACTGTCTATAGCTTCATCGATACTTTCATCTATAAATGAACTTCGATTCGACGATGCTGAATCTTGAGGAAACTTTAGAATAGAATCATCATTTGTCTTGATGAATCTTTCCATATCTTCGTAACTTATTTCGCTCCGATCCGATGCTATTGTGAACGGTCTATCTGAATGAAGCACTTTTCCTTCTTTGTTCAAATATACCTTTTTAAATGTTCCAGGTTTATTGTGATTTTGAATTGAATGGAAATTAGATTCACTAGTATCATTTAAAACTAATTGAAAACTACGCGGCAATGATCCAGATTTTTTATCTCTAGGTGTACTAAAATGTTCTTTTTGTCTATCTAACCATATTTCTGGCGAATTCGGACTTTCAGGAACGTTTTCTCCATCTATATCTGGATATTTACAATTGCTGTTAGAATCTTGATGAGATTTTACATGATTATTTTCTATAACTGTATCATTAGAAATACGTTTCCAAATCTCAGATCCGTTTTCATAATGATAATCATGATCAATTTTATCTTTAACGCAGGTCAAGTCTTTTATTAATCTTCTTTCAACCGGCTCTAATAGAGCCTTTTTTAACGGCGCTTTTGGAATATCGTACACATCAGATTCATCAAAATTTATATTTTCTGGAACTTTATAAGCGTTCACATTTTTCTTTCCATCAAAACATAAATAAACATAATCAGGTTCTACCAAACTTTGGCGAACATCGTTTTCACAATTTTTGACAATTTTAACGTTATCTTTATTAGGACTGGATTTTGGAGTCGAAGTAGAATCCTTCTTCGAAGAAAATTCATTCATTTTTGCTTTCTCATCTATTAATTTCTGTGAAGTAACCATTAAGGTTTCATATATATGTTCCTCCTGTGCATCGATGTCTTCTTCTGTCGTTTTCGTTAGATTTTCATTCTTACAATTATTTGTGACATCTGACATAATAGTTTCAACAGCAGAAATTTGTTTTGTGTATTTTGGCTTTGGTTTGGTTTGATTATCTTTTGTTGGCTGTATCATTTTTTCCGGATTAGAATATGATTTTAACAATCTTTGGTGCCGACGATTTGTTCCATTTCTCAACTGATGTCGTTTTAGAATTTTCTGAAACTCCCTATTTTCCATTAACAATTGTGAAATAATAACTTCCAAAGGTTTTTCATTTGAACCATCGTCACAACTCTCGAAAGCGTCATCTTGTTCTTCTGTAGCATTTAAATTCTCGACGGAATCAATTTTATTCTGTGTTGAAATATCTGACGATATTTTTTGAGACGTTATGTCATTTTCTCTATCGACCATATTTTGCTTAATCAATTTATCGCGTTCCAATTCACTTTTTTTAAATGAGTCTGTCTTTTGAATTAAACTTTTATACGTTTCTTCGTCTATTCCATCAGGAATATCCTTATTATTTGTAGAATTTTTTTCTATTTCATTTTTATTACTATTTAGCGTATTTATGCTATCTGTAGATTCAGATATATGTAAAACATTATCAGTTAAATCACTCGAAAAATCTGTATAAAACTTCGCAGTTGGATCCATAGCTCTATGACGCAATGTTTTTGCTCTATTCTTTTTAATTTTAGAAATCTTCTTAGGCACTGTTTTAGAATTATACATTTTTACTTCGATATTTACATTCTTGTCTATTTCTTTTTTATTATTTTTCTGTTCTTCATTTAAATGTTTATCGTTTTCATTCATAAAATCGCTCTTTCCATATCTAGATAATGATTTTCCACAACTCTTACAGTGGACCCCATCACTAGTGTTAAAAGAATTATTGTTGTTTTTATTATAATTATATTGAATATCTTCAATATTAGTGTTTGAAATACCAGGTTCAGATTTTCGTCGTTGAGATGTTAACTTGGATCCGGTTAATGTTTGTAAATCGTCTTTGGATATTGTCCTTTTTGTCATGATCGCGCTATGACAACATGGGTTTTCATTATTTTTACATTCCTTACCATCACTTAGTATAGTGATATTTTCGCGTATCTCATGACATTTAAGACACGTTTTTTTCAAATTGTTCATTTTTTGGTAATCATCGTTGATATCTAAACGATCATATATATTTTTAACTTTTTCCTGCATAGTCTTGGATTGCAATTTGGAATTATTACATTTACAACAAAGATCGAAATCGTTATCGATGTACTGTAAGGAGTTTTCAGAATGTGATTTTCCATCACTTAATTTATTTTGAGAATCATTAATGTTAGTACATGAGCAACTAATGTTTTCTTTGACAGAATCGTTAATAACATTAACTGTTTTATGACAATTAGAACAGTGAATTTTAGAAATGGCACATGAACATTTGTCTTCTTCTTTTAATTTTAATATATCTTTATAGCGATTATTTAAACAATCATGGCACGTGTTTTTACAATTTATGCATAAATTAATAGGAAGATTTTCTTTGAATTTACCATCGCATATACAATATTCCACATAATAATTTGAATCAGTATTATTTGCGAGTTCTTTTTCTGCTTCTTCATTTTCCACCACACTGTCGTAACTTGGTTCTTTTCTGGTGGCCGTTCGCTTAAGACGATATCTCAATCCGGATTCGAAAGATTTTCTTCTATCTCTGTCCATTTTTCTCTTTTCCAAATATTCCGGAGCTGACATTTGTTTTCTCATCGATGAATGCGATATGAGAGCATTAGATTTTTCTGCGACTATATCGTCTAAAAAACAGAAGCAAAATAATTATTATCAAAGATAATACTATTATCATATTATCAAAAATCTAAAATAGTACCATCAGTCTTATTTTGACCCAACTCCATGACTAACTGCCTAGCGTGTGAAGGTATTACAGCATTATAATTTTCCAGTATTACCTGTTAAAAATACATATTATAATTAATGATAACAAAATTATTCAAATATCCAATAACAAAAAAATCCTACGAATCCTTAATGAAATAGATTCTTATTATAATAATAATAATAATTATTTTATAGTTTGAAAAAAATGTGTAATACTTGCCCTTTTCAGCAAAAGAGTCCACTCCCTTTTGTGTTGAATACTTCTTGCCTGCAACGTAACTTGCATACGAGGACAGTCAAATGGAATCACATGAAAACTTAACGGTTGACCTTGTATTGATTCCACCAACATCAAATTATTGCACTGTCATAACAAAATTTTATATAAATATTTATCAAATTTATTACAACATTCATAATATAATACTAACCATGATGTGTGATTTATATGCGAGCATTCCGTATTCTTTATTTTTGGTCAATAGGAGCATTTTATCGAAAAGAAAAACATGTCTTAATGCTTTTGCGCCAAAAACCCTAAAAATAATTTAAATATTTAAAAACCTTTAAAATAAATAATACTTGATTATTTAATCAAATTTCTACCTGAACGTTCCTTCGGCGCACAATTCTCCGTATGTTGTTAAATCCTGACCACTCCAACCGTAAAGCAATGATTGAATTTCCTGTAAGCAATCAAAAATTAATCGATGAAATCAAATTATCAACTTAAAAATTTGAATTTATATTGTAAAAATGATTACCTGTACACGAACTGCGTGTTCGTGACGTCTTTTCATATCATTTATATGATTCGCAATACCAGTCATTTTATGAAGTGCATATTCAGTCTCGTGAGACTTGAACTGTTTCACTAAATTCTGAATAAAATAATAAAAATGGTTAAATACTTAAAATTTAATCTATTAAATTTCATATTTATTAATTTACCTGTAATAAAAGATGATATTTAAGTATTCTCTGAACTGGTTTAAGTAAATACGATCCAATGGGCAAAGCATGACCGAGAATAGTTTGTTGAGCCCTAAAAGGCTGCGCACTATCCGGTGCTCCAACTAACTTCGTTAATGTTGCCATAATTCCAGGATAATCAGTACAGTACTGTGTATAAATTCCAAATCCAGAACTATGATTCACGAAACATTTTGCTATAGCAACCGCTTCCAGATTGCAACCGTTCAAATGTTGAGAGAATTCTCTACAAAATAAATTCGTACGTAAAAATAAATAAGAAAAACAAAATCGTTCGCTATCTCAAAATGAATCAATGTTATTACTTATTAAAATAATATATTTCTTCGATGTTGCTAAAGAGATTATTCAGCTGCTCCAATACAAACGTTTTATTTTCTTTCCATGTATAAAGATAACCCTTAAACATAAAAAAAAAGTTATTATTAATAGATTATTCAATATTAACTTTAAAGGTTCAATTAAGTAAAATATATAAACAAAGAATTCTTAATCGATTGCACCTTGGTCGAACACCCTTTTCGATTGCCACCAGCACTTATTAAAAATAATCTAATCTTAATGTGTTCCATAATGATTGCTTTTGAAAAACTCGTGGAGCCATATGGCTTCCTAATAAGTGGTTGAACCACAATAACCGGCCATAAGAATGATATATATATCAATTATTAATACTGGCATTACGTATTTTCAATGTTTTATTAAACTACAAAACGCATATAACTGAGACCGCATATCGAATAATATATAAACAATTAATATAATCTATCATAATTACGGAAAAAGTCCATAAAATTTTAAACTCTAAAGTTCATGAATCTATTTTTCTTTTAAAACAATACAGTCATAATTTGATCTTATATTGAAAGAAGAGACCTCACAGGATGAGAGTCAGACTTGCTAACCGCGTCGCCGCTCATAATAAAACCATTTGAATAAATAAGGATTTAGACCGGAGAATAAACAATGAAGATTCTGAAACGAGGATCGAATTGTGGTTTGATGACGAACAAGTCCATGGTTTCAGACAAATTGGTATACGGCGACGCGACGGCGTCACTGAGGCTAATGACGCGACTCGGGTCGATGGACTTCAACATGATTCTCTCGACTAACAGTACCCAAGAAATCCTCTTCCCCAGAGATAACGGGGTGTCAGTGACATCATCATCATCGACGTTCCTTCAGGAAAAAAAAATACATCATCATCGGCAACAATCACTTTACCGTTGCTTTGTGTGTTGATCGACTCGACCATTCGATTCTGCCATGATTCTTCGAAACCAGGCGCCAACTCGCAAAATCTTACTTTTAAATTCGCATGTAACATACACACACAACGAAGACAGAATTGAACTAAAAAACGAAGAGCCTTGCTATTCTCCATTTGCAAGATATCTTCGAAATCAATGATGTCTCTGTTATTCGTAATTATATTATAAATACATCGGAAACAGAATGCACATATGTGCATCGCATGTATCAATTCATCAGTGCATATCCTTCAAAGACGATCCTTTGCACACAAGACGAAGGGAAAAATTCTAATTAAATAATTACCAACCAAAATACATATGTATTTTTACATTTACATACACATTAAAAATTACTGAAATTCTATTGTATTATTAGAAAAAAAACAACCTTGGCTACTTTTTAAAGTTCATTTGTTCTGGTAAAATGCCTTCAAAACAGTTGTTTTTCTGTCATTTAAGGTTTTTTTTTTGCTATAAAATTTACTCGTACGTTATATTAAATTAAAAATAAGATAATAATCGCTATAATACGGGGCCACTAAAATAGAAGAATTTATATGAGACGATAACTAAAATTGAAATCCTCACTTGAAATACAAAAAACTACATAAAAATTATTAAATTATAAATTCCAAAACGAAAAAAAATATGTGTAAAAACACTTGAACTATTTACGTGTAAAAATAAACTAAAATAAATTTTAAAAATATAAATAAATCGATACGCTACAATCCTTCTTAGGTCTTGTCACCACTTGAAGAGTTTGTCATCGAACATCCTTTTACCGATGCAAAATATTAAAATATTGATATAATTAACTGACACTCGAAACTTATTGTTATTTGGAAGTAAACGAATATGAACGTTACCACCCAAATATTATATACATAAACTAAGATTGATTATTTATTTCTATTTTTTTTTTTTACATCAGTCAGTGTGGTCCGCAAAACTTTCCCTAACGATTCCAAACATAAAAATATAATAAACCAACCGCACAACATAAAAATATAATGTTATAATATTCAAAAGTATATTTTTACACATTACAAAACAATCTGAAAATTATACAAAAATAAACATAAAAAAATAATAATAATAAAACACTTAAAATTCATAATCAGCAATTAATATCGATTTATAAAACCCGACTGTTCGTTGTGAAAATTTCGATAATTGTATTTTTACAACGTTAACGACACCGTCGATAATCCGACAACATAATAATTACACCTCATCCATTGAAAGCGACATTATTATGACACATTAATGTCAAATATAGATACATCGATTATATCGAATTTTGTAATCGAGTATGTGTGTGGTTTCATAAGAACGATCAATTGTTCATGCTTCATGGAATTCAGCAGATCAGCCATGGCACCCGTGTGTCGAATGAGTTCAAAACGCACGGATTTCACGCTGAAAATCTTCAGCTTGGCGGGAGATCGCTTATTTCCGGCTTCGCGCTGGCGGCAATTTTAAAAATAAACGCGACATCTTTCTCTCTTCACGCTTATACGGTATCTTAGAAATATAATATTATTGAAATTTCGAACGAATGATAAAACTAACATTCGTATCAAATATATAATGGATATTATGTTCTTTTATTTCCGATTTTAAAATTTCTGACAATTCTTTAAATATCAAAATTGAATTCGCTAATAAAATCGTTTTGAAAATAATGATAAAATACTCACTTCAACGACCTGTCTTAAATCTTCCACATATATATTTTCAGTGTCTACAATTTCAGTACAAACTCTTTCTAAAAGAGACAAATTTGGATCACAGTATCTCGGACGCGGCGGAGTCGAAGCTCTGTTTATTGGTTGAGTATTTACTTCAGTTAATTTTCCACCTAAATATAAAAAAATATAAATTATTAATTAATGCAAAACTTCAAAAACGTGAAACTATACTTTGCCATACATAAATAATATAATTAAATAAATAATATAATTTTCATAAATATGTTAAATTATAAATGTATTTTTTATTTATTAAAAATATTAATATGAAAAATTAAATCATTTGTATATAGTAAATTACAAAAAATAATAAACAGAATGACCATCTCTGATATGCATTAATATTGCTGAACATTACGCAATGTAATTTAAACAATTACGCAATTTGGCAAATTAAAAGTAAAATAAAAACGATGACAATCAGAAAAATAGATGCGATGATAAATTCTAAAGTAAAATACATATATAAATTAAATGATTGATAACTTTTGTCAATTTACCCGTTTCGCTGGTTCCGGTTGATTGATTGCAACGAGGAGTCTTTCCATATTCTGCATCACTATGATCATCGAGACTCTCGATGGAGGCCAGATAGGCGGAGTTGGCACCGCCTTTATTCTGAACACCGCTGCTCGACGTGGAACTCGAGGATGCTATGGAGCTCATGGATAAAGGTCTGGTCACAGACAACACGGGCACATTCAGTCTGTCGTTTTGTAAATCACTAACACTATTGCTGCCACTTAACGCTACCTTCGGCGAATGCACAAAACTGTTTATTTCTGCTGCCGGCATATTGTCACAACTTTGCTTTTCCACAATTATGACTTTAACCGGTTCCAATTTGGCATCGATAACAGAATCATTAATAACTTTCATGTTCTTGTTGTTTGGTACGTCATAAATTGCGGTAGAATTTGTGGGCACATCGTAAACTGAAGGTATATCGTCACATATTTTGGTCTGTTGCCGTTTTTTCTCCGGAGAAAAAGACGACATCGTCTTTGTAGACCAGTCCCTTATTGAATCGTTCGATCGCACATTGATTTTCGTTAAACTTCCTGTCGGTTTATCATAAACATCGGCCGTAGTTACTATTTCCACTCCAGACTGTGTGATCTTCGACGTTGTACCAACTAAGGGAATGTTAGATTGCTTCGAACGATAAGACGATCTACCAATAACAGCTAAAGATGGCTTTTTTGGCTGAATTAAAGCTTTGGAACAATCGTCAGCACTCACACTAGACAACATTCTCTTGACATTTGGTGAAAGATTTTCAAAACTGTTTCCATTGGGCGAAGAGATTTTTTCTTTGCTTTGTTGCTTTCGATTCAATTCTAATTTTGTAACTATTTCGTTGTTAATCTTAACTATGTTTGAGTTTATCACTGGAACTTTGGCATCGTTCGATTTAACTTCCGTATCGGCTATTGAATCGTTTTCATCGCAGGCGTTACTCTTTTTCAATCCGAAACTTTTAAGTCTACTAACGTAACTCATTTTGGATAAAGGCGATGATTTCTTCGTCACCGTTTGTGAAGGTTCTTCCTTTACAGACGTTTCGGCGAATCCTGGCAATTTAATACTACCGGCCATCAATCTGGGGTCTTTAGACGGAGAACTGGAAACGGGCGGTGCCATTTTCCTTTTAACATCTTCTCTTTTGTTCGATTTAGGTCCACAATCCAAGTCCGCCGTATCTAAAGGTTTCGTCCCAGGCACGAGAAAAGAATCGAATATTCCAATCAACGTCGGTGTCAAATCAGTACTGCTTCCTATAACAAAAATATATATTTATTGAATTAAACACTTTCAAAACGTGCGAATTCTACTACTGACTAATGGCTAGAAAAATCCCGATCAAACGAGCATTCCAGTTCGAATTCTGGTTTATTTGAACTGTCCAATGACTCATAACGGGCTACCAGAAGCAGTGAACTAATTGATCATATTGAAAACACAAACTGTTTTACTTCGTACTGCTAAATATGTATATTTCTTCTTCTTTTTGAAACATAAGTGTTAAATATGCTTGCAGAAACAAACGCTAGTTTCACTCCCACGATTCCAGATAAAACGTCAGTAGCAATAAAATAAAATAAAATACATATATATGTATATATATATATAGGTTTTGAAATTAAATAAGTATATTTAATAAAATTTACGATAAAAATATTTCAACTAGAAGTGCGTTGAAAATTCAAAATATGTTTTTAACTTATCAAATTTGTAAATAAATTTCTATATCAGTGTTTAAACTAGAGATTTCAAACATTTGTTTTACTACAACAGTGAGCGTTTTAAATTGTAAAATCATTTAATATTTTACGTAGTAATGCTTTGCTATAATAAAAAAATAATAGTTTAATTTTTGAAAACAACATTTTGGCACAGGAAATATATATATAAAGTAGTTGAAATCAATAAACCTAATTTAAAAAATAAAAAACAATAAAATTATTATTATAATACTTGAAACTTTTAAAAATAAAATACCGATTTTTTTTTTTGAGTAATAATCCTAATTTATAATAACTATTCGTAGAAACAACTTTTAAATGATATTGAGTTACTTAACTAGAACAGATGCAAACAATAATAATATACCGTTGTAAATTATTATATAATAGAATTTACTATTATATTATAGAAATTTAACTTATTCCTTTACTCTTAACGTATAGAAATATAAATGCAATGTTAAAACATATGTTTACATTATAGATGCGGTAATAAAATCAAAACTTTCATTTTTTTTTAAACCAATATTATACGTTCCCATGTACAATATATCCAGGAAAGGCGTCGATATACGACTATAGAATATAAATATTTACACAGACAATAAAAAATAAACGTATACATTATAATGAGTCTTGACAATTCATCACTTTCAAGAACAAGAACTTGAGGTATATGTATATAAAAATTATTTTATTTATACATGTGTAAGAAATATTTTTATATTTTTTGTTCCAATGTGTTATACAGTATCTTCCTTCCCTTTTAAATCGCAAAGGAATGTACCTTTTGTGTGGAAAGTAAGTGCATGGCATATTAGTGCATTAAAAAGCGTCTGTTGCATACCAAAAAGCTGGTTTCCTTATAAAATTTCTCTTTGAGCGCCAACTTGGCGCCGGCACACTGCTTTACAAGAAAGTACTGCTGCAACTGATATGATGATGTTGATTATAATTACTATGTAGATAATAAACGAATAGATATTTTCCAAGCAGTGTCAGTAGTAGAACAAGACGCGGGAAATTCGCGCTTCAAATCTGAGTTATTTCTATTTCAGTCATGATCAAAAATGAAGAAAAACCATCTCCGACTGTGACCAACATATTATATATATATATATATATATATATATATATATATATATATATATATATATATATATATATATATATATATATATATATATATATAGGAAGATAGAAAACATGCGGTCGTAAGAAAACAAGGAAGAGAGAACAATATACGAAACGTCAAAAATAGGTAACAAAAGACAGAAATGAAATATTAAAATAAATAAATAATAATAATGATTTGAATATGATATAAAATATGTAGAATATAAGCAGATATAATATATATATATATATATATATATATATATATATATATATATATAAATTAGTAATGATAGAAAATTAAAATGATGTGTGAAATATCAAAATAATAATGACCCAACGCATGTAAGTTATGTTTCTACGCTTTCAGAAATAAAAAATAATAATACAATAGTAATGATCTTAAGAACATATATGTAGTAAAAAAATATTTTATGTTTTCAAATTTAATTATTAGAATGATTTTGTAGTTTATATTTTTATTTATAATGAAAAAAAATTGAACACCACTGTTCAAAAGATAGATAAAAATGACACATTAATCTAAAAACAAGCAAAATCGACTGAATAACAGCCAATATATTAATTCAAAACCACACAGCATCCGTTTATATATTGCGAAAACATATTATTTTATGATAACAGAACATCATTCAGAGGATACAATTGATTGTATGTCAAATTAACAAAATAAAAAGAAACACAAATAATTTCAATATCAAAAGTCAAATTTAAATATTGTACAGTTAATATTTTCATAGATAACAAGTATTTTTCAAATATATACCAAGTATATTATAAAGAAAATTTTACATTAAATCTATGTAAACTTTTATAAATATCAAAGAAAACACACAGTTCATAAATATTAGAAATAAAATAATAAGAATTTCGTCTGCTCTGTGCTCGTTCTTTATTTCTTATCATGTTCATCCACTTTATCTGTTTCACTGTAAACGACATATTTTATTTTTATTACACATTGAAGTCATGCAGGTAAGAAACAGTTTCCATTCAACTGTATATTTCAATAATAACGAATGGAAAAATATTATATATGTTTAAGTATTGAAAAAAAACATAATTACTTCATTAACAAAAAAAAAACTGACTAATCTTCCTAACGGCATAATATTGATTTTTACATAAAATAAATATTGTATTGTTAATAAAGATTATAACTTAAAACTACAAATGTATCCTTATTATCTTTTATTATTATAACTCAGAGAATCTTAACCTTTTTTTTAACATTACCTTCATAGAAAAAAAAGTCATATATTCTATAGATATACATATCTACAAAATATATAAGGTATAAACATTATAATAGATTCTTTTATCCTTTTTTATAATAATAACAGGGGTGCTGGTCTCTAAATGTTTTGAAAGAAAACTTTTAGATTAAAAAATTACAAAAACGTCATGCCGAAACAATTATAAAAACAATTAATATCAGTAAAAGCAATATAATTTGAAGTGGTTATTTTTTTTCCTAGAGCGCTATTTTAAAATGAAAAACATAAAAATTATAGCCTTTAAATAAAATGAGAATATGAAGAATCTTAATTCTTATTCTTTAGTGATTACCAATGTTAAAAATATCTGACATTGAACTAAGAAATAAAATTGAAATCATCCACTAAATTATAAAAAAATTAGCATACAGAAGAAAAAATACACGAAAAGATCCCATTAAAAACCAATTATAATTAAATTAAAATTATAATATTTAATTTAAAATTTATGTATTTAATACGAAAAATGTGCTTATATATTTTTTTAATGGTGCACATTTGCCTTTATTATATCGGATAGCTCCAGAGTAGTCCCGTTAATAAAATGATCCCGAGGGACAAAAATATGATGCATATCCGTCTTCAAACCTAGGTTCTCATGAGCGAATGTGCATTCGAAGTAAACAAAATAAAAGTAAACTCCTTCTCGTACGTCACTTGGTGTTTTGCCAGATGTTAATAATCTCTTTCCTACCAAGAAGATATCCTTTCACACGATCTTTCGCCGGGCACACGAGCTGATTCCATCTTTTTTTCCGTTCAGACGGAAGAAACACTTGCTAGATGAGCACAAAAACCACTTAGACATCTTTTCTTAATACGTAATTAAACTAAATTCCTACAAGATTTAATTTCCAACGCATCCGCTTGGCAAATTCACGGGTAACTGTTACGGCAACGAATCGTGATTTTCCATAATCCTCGGCACAAAGACTCGATTATATTCCAGCACGCTCAATAGTCGAGCTGAATAAATAAATACCAAATGCTAATGAGCTCGCAGTATCAGCAGAAAAGATCTAAACAGTTCAGTCGACCGAACGAATCGTGTCATAGAACAGCACTTACTAAACTGACCCGGGTCGCGAAATACCTCAACATTAAAGCGAGAGGAGGTAGAAAAAAATGAGGCGAAAGCGTGTAAAATCAATATGGAAACCTAAGCAACAAAACATCAACTAATAACAATGAACATGTGACCGACATTTTCGACAAATTTAAGGTTGTACGCGAAAAAAAACAGCGAAGAACAAGACGTACAAGAGGCATACGTTTATATGTCTGCTGCGTTCACATAGTAAAAATGACAATAGACCATCAATTTGTCCGATCTTGATTAAACTATATCCAATAACATACATCAATATAATGAAAACTTTTAAATTTATTACAATCCCTGAATTAAATTATACTATTATAAAATATGATGAATCTTGGAACCTGGGCAGTGGCGTAGTGAGCTTAACTCGCGCCCGGAACACAAAATCTTTTTAGCCTCCCCCCCCTAAAACTATATATTATATTTCAGCGTTTCTCAATCTATTTATTGTGGAACCCCTCTGGAGTACATTGTCTTCATTTTTTATAAAGTATAAAATATAAATATATAATAACGGTGACTGTTATTTTAGTATCAAAAAACTAGATGGCCGAAGAAAAAAAGAGAACCTTGAAATGTAAACATTTTTTTGGTCCTTATTATTAATATAACAGTCAGATCAAAACTTAGCAGCCCACCCTTGCTTATTTTCCAGCATTTTTTTCGTTTGCAGATCATTTGGCACCCCTTTGTGAGTAGCGCCCGGGACATGATACTCCTCTTGCCCCCCCCCCCTCACTACGCCACTGAACCTGGGTAATCTCTTAACCGCATGTTTGTAAATTACTTATCTAACTGCATGGTAAAATAGGCGATAATAACAAATTATAACAAAAAAAATAGTTAATTTTATCATTGTCGCGATACTAATTGGCTCACTTTAACAATATAATTTACCACAATCTGTATAATTTTAAATTACAGAAAATAAGCTGTTTTAAGTAAAACAAATTATAACACATAAAATAAAACGATTTAAAATCGCTGATTTAAAACACACTTTCATATATAATTTTCTACGCATATGAAATATTAGTTTTTAGTACGAAACGAGTGAATACATTGAACAAACATAGAAAGCATATGCATAAATATATAAACTAAAATTGTTTAGTCTTTTTTTATGTTTTTCAAATAATTAGAACATCCGAGTGCATTTGAAAGACATTTTCCATTATTATACAGCTGTTGACAAACGTTAAAATGCTCTATAATAAGTATTTTTCACATTCGTTATCATAAAATCAGTTTTCAGACATGTACAAGTATATGAAAACTATTTTTTTTATACAGTTTAGATTCCATCGTTATCTATATTATCTGATGAGTAATATACGTATCATTAATTTGTTGAATAATAACATGAAAATTAATAAATATTACATCTAAACTTAAATCTTACGTCTCTCAAACGGAATTTCCGGAAACAAAAAAAAATACAAAAGCTACTAAAATATAAAATAAAATATATGATTTTAAAAAGCAACTTTTCTTCTTATAATTCTGTTCACAAGTTAAATACATTATTCATTAAAACATAATACTTTTCATGTTATTCTCAGAAGCTATATGACAAGAATTGATAAAATTAAAAAAAAAATAACGCTCCTAATTGTTATTCGAAAAAAATGGTCAAAAAGAATAAAAATTATTTGAATCCGATTAATAATTCTACAGAAAAAAAATGCAACATCTTATAGTTTAAAATAGTTAACGAAGCACTTACCCTAGGGTCAATCAATTGACCCAGTGACCAGAATGGATCCCTTGGAAAGCACACGATCAATTAATAAAACACAAAGGAAGTAGACATTACCTTTTAAGACATGTACAATTTCATAACAAACGTATAAATATATACAGTTAATAAATCAAATCTACATAAAATATTCGCATTCGAATCAAAACTCAATAAGCTCGAATCGCAAGAAAATGCCAGTAGAACATAAAAACATATGACTGCGACATCAATAATGCCATTTGAAATAGTCTTCTAAATAAAAGCATAATATTTTATCTTTAGATATTTTGCATTACAGCTATGTAAACAAGGCAATGATCGTGATTGCACGATTCATCCGAGTGTACGTAATTTAACCGGCGTTTTGTATCGTTTTCTTTTACCGCAGACTATCGATACACAATAAGATGTAAATATTAATAAATATAGTAAAACAAAAAAAATAAAAATAAAATAAAGATATAAATTTGCATATGACATTACATCCGTATGTCCGCTTTCACGCTGTCACCAAAGAAACGGGATACAAATAAAAATAAATGAAGTGAAAAACATGAAATCTTTCTGCATGTTGCGTGTTTCGTACATTGTTTACAAGACATTGATTGTTTACTTTGAAAATAATGGCTGTAAACTTCCTCTTACAGGATGTAAACATCCAGTGCAAGGTGTTATCTGATAATTTGAAGACTGAACCGATACAAATACACCGTGCCAGAGACGAATGGTTAAAACATTTTCCTCTTGAAATATAATACATCAACGTTCAAATTAATATATTGCCTATATATTAATTTAAATATTGCATTTAATCATAGTGTTCCATGAAAAAAATTCTGATTTATGTAGATATTATTATATCAGTCGACATATGGTTGTGTGACGCACCTGCAATGACTTCATGCAATCCATGTATTCTTAATCTTCTATTATAATATGAAATTTATAGGTATATTTATTTATCATTAAGTTAACTAGGAAAATTCTGTCGTCTATGAGCATTCACTCGATGATTCAGTTATTGAATGTGCGAAGGATACAAAAATTTTAATTATCACCTAATATTTTATCTATAGATCCTAATAGATCCAGAAAATATTACAAACAATATTTTAAAGTTTTAAAATATAATTTTATAAGAATTAAAAAAATGATATGGAATCAATTTAACTTTGTTCCAAAACTTAAATCTTGAAAAAAAAACAATAGGTTTGATAAATCTACCAATACTTTAATTTCGTTGTACTATTTATATATAGTATAATATAAAAACACTATTTATAAATATAAATAGTGTTTAAAATCATAAGAAAGGTATTTAAAGAATTTAGCGAATGCACTTTCGTTCAGAAAAACGAGTAAGAAGAATTGAAAAAAAAATATTGTAGTACGTGTCCGTCAAAAATTCCTAAGGATCATGGCATTCTTCAAAGGACAAAGAAGCATTTTTAAAAATACAAAAAAGGTCACACACTGCAAATTTATAGTGGTTCGATTTTGTGCAATTCTGAACACTAGGATTTCGTTTTAAAACGTGTTTTTTTTTTTTTTTTTTTTTTTGAGAATTTAAATTAAAACTTCATAAATCTATAGCATTGTATAGTATAACCGAAAAACTTTCTCTTGCAATAACCAGCTGAAGTGATCGATAAATGTCAACGAGCCAAACGAAATGAAGAATATTAATGAAAATTTCAAAGGAATGCAATAAGTCAACGGGAAAATTATATCTTTTCACCTGTTCAAACAGATTAAAACAATGTACACAAAGCCTACAAGCATATACTGCAAAATCGAAAAAATGTAGTTATGGTTATAATGATATTTAAATGATGGAATCCGGCAATTTTTTAATAACTCTTTTTACTCATGTCGAAAGAAATAAATCATGATTAATCTCATTAAAAAGATATCGACTTATGAATGACAATAGAATTATATGGTATATTTGAATCGTATTACAAAGATGCTGCAACGTCTATAATATTTTATTAACAAAGCGATTTTTTATATAAATAAAAAAAACATAGCAAAAAGAAATTTGAATTAATAATATTCCAATTGCGGCGTATAATTAAAAAGATCTTTGTAATAAAACTAGTTTATGAAACTGTGAACTGAAATCGATTTTTTTCTGTTATAACAGATCACAAAATTGCCGATGCGAGTTGATTCAGATTGTTGAATGATTTTTTTTTTAAATAACAATAATAGATAAGATTAAACACGCAATTGCATAAAATTAAAGTCACGTATTATGATGATTATTATTCCATAAAACGATACTTTATTAAATTGTTTCGAGATCATAAACTAGTCAACTCTGTAATAAAATTCACAATGTAAACGAAACGAAAATATCATAAAAATAAAAAGATAATATTGTAATGATAAAAAATAAATTGAAAGTCGTAAATTTGTAAATATTTTGAAAAATAATATGAGATCTCTGATGAAAGAAATGTGTGTTTTCCTATGTTATTTCATCGTTGAAAAAAAAAATAATTAAAAGTAAACTTTAGCAAATTAAACATCATATGTTATTATGATAAATATGAAACAGTTTTAAAAGCGCTTGAACGGAATGATTTAAATTATAATAATATATTCTCTTTGTCCTCAATTATCATCTGTCTTGTATTTGAAAATTGCGAATCACTTCAATTATAAAAGATATTTCTACAATTACAGCGATCCTGTTTGAAATGTTCTTCAGAGCGGTTTCCCGTTATTTGCCTTAAAGGGACAGGTGCAGTTTTCAGGTGGCACCTACTCGTTTGCAATTCACCTTTTGAAACATTCAAGTTTGGTTGAAATATTAACTGATTTAATCGATCGCAAGAAAAACTACATCTAAAAACAAAATTTAATTATATTGTAATATAAAAACTAACAATTAAATCGATATAATACTTAGAAGGTTAGCAAAAAAAAAAAAAAAAAAAAACGGAAACATGAATATGTTTATGAATCGAGAAACATACCTGAAGTAAAAAATAAATAAATAAACAAACACAAAAACAATGCGGGCGGATAGGACACCTTGGAGAACCAGACGTAAGTGGAACCTTTGAGGTTAAAGATAGACATCCGAGTCGCATCTCAATTACTAGAGAACCAGAAGGTATTATATTACCGGTGGTAACCTTGGCGACACTAGCAACAAAAACCAGAAATATAATCGAGCATCAAATAAACTTCATGAAATTCAGACAAAATTCAGAAATCCGAAATGATAACTAAATTAAAAAAAAAAAAATCTTTCCTATAAATAATCAAATATAACACTAGTATGAAAATTAAAATCTAAATTATTCACTGAGATTCAACTGAGTTACTTACTGCTCGATCGGCTTACAAACACTCGAACTAACTTACAATAAAACGATCAACCAAATAAAAATCATATGAATGAACAAATTGAGTTTTAAACTAATCGCTCACCGCTATTTTCAACCGCAACAAAAAATAAATAAATAAATAAAACAACACGCACGCATCGTCATTAATTGCGTTAACGTTTGCAAAATTACCAGAAACTAGTTAGTATTGTTCTAGTATGTCAAATATAAAAATATATATTGTCATCGTCGTGGTCGACTAGTCGAAATGAATTTGCGTCATTTTCTTAGTCATCGAATGCTCCGATATGGCATAGAATATATCATAGACTGGGATGCATGGTATTATTTGTGCATTCTGGACACGTGTGAGCACATACAGCATACATTATGATGGATACATTCGTGTTATATACGTTTTCATATCGCATGCTCATTACATACATTCCACCATAAATAAATCGTGTGACAGTATTGTCCGCGTTGTATGACACTGACGCAATTATTATGCTTTTTATCACGTTTTATTTTTTTTTGTTTTTATTTATTTGTATGTACAACTTGAATGACAACTCTTCGAACGCCGTTCACGTTAATCACTTTCATTAACGTAACAACCTACTTTTAAATCACACACAAAAAAAAAAAAAAAAAACATCAGATGCAATTGCTTAACACCACAATTTGATTTTAACGATTCGAATACCAGAATCTAACATTTCTCGAATGATGCCTGATAGCGGCACACTTTTGAACAAGCGAAATTATTATGGCACATTCGGTTTCCACTTTTCTTAAGAATTGCCATATTGGGCTATACTTCTATAAATTTATTTAATCAAAACAAGCACTTTATACAGTTCATTCTATTAATATTTTTAAATTCAAACCCTAACTAACCTATTTCTAAATTGTTAGACAAAGAAAATTATTTCTTGAATGTGCTAATACTTTGAAATATGCTCTCTATAATCAGTGACCTAACTATTGTTTGCAAATAGTGCAGCTGCATCAAGATCCATATTCGATACAGTCCTCGATATATATATAAAACAATGTATAGGGTAAAAATAAATTTAAATATATAAAAAAAAAACTATCCTCCGTGGACCAAATGTTTATTTTTACAAACGTCTCTGGTTACACTATTAAGGTCATAATACGCTTAGCCCTACGTAAAATTATGCGACAGTAACTAACACAAAATAAACAAATGGGGTGACTATGTTCAATGGGACCATTAAAAGCATCAAATAACTTTTATATAATAAAAAAGCGGAATAAATACATTATAGGAACTCTCCCTAAAAACGCCGAACGGAAGTTTACATTTATTTTACATTTTGAATGAACATAACGAGGCATACGATATATTTAACCAAACGACCGTGAACAACGTTTAGAGCCTTCTTCCAGATGACTTCAACGATTACAAAATATAAATATTTAATAATAATAATAAATTCAACGTGTTCAATAACAAAAACATGAAGAAATCTAGTAATGGTCAAACATTGACAGTGAACTTGATGTGAGAGATGCATCTTGAGGGAAAAGGGGTGTTTGAACCCGATTGACGACGTTCTTGTTCGCCCACGCGCTAACAGCCATATTTTTAGCCAAACCACCTCCGACACCAGACGAGGTACTGAAAGTCCCTTTGAAGCAATTCCACATAAACAAAAATAACACGATTCGTTCACATCTATCCGTAATGGTGCACCGTCCATGTGGTTAAACGTCTCACAAACGCCACGATTGTTCCATTCACTTCTTTTCTCAAAAATCTAAAATCGTACCAGACGTGCTAAATAAAGATGAATTTCGAATCTGTTCAAATTTTTTTTTGAACAGATATATCAATCTTAAAATTTTAAATTTAATGTTATTAATTTATTATAAGATAATTATTATAGAATACTGCTTATAAAAGTTTTGAGAGCCTTCAAAGGATTTTTATCCCTTGGTTTTCCAAGCAGATTTGCCTCAGTGCGACCAACACTCAAAGAGCTAGTTTCGCAATACGAAAAATCAGGACTAGTACAGGCTAACAACAGTACCACACAAGTCAAGTTTCCTAACGTGGAAGCAATTTCAAAACCAGTTTCTAAACTGATGCCGCGGAACAGCAGTGGCTCTTCATAACGCATAAACAGTATTGCATTCAGTACTAAATATTGAGACTAGGAAATCGACTTTTTATAAGAATTCCATTGGAACTCTTACAAAAAAAATCAATATATAAATAACTGTAAAACTACTGCATAACAACGTTTGATTATAATTTAAATATTTGCATAAAATTGTAGATTACCACTGAAATAGGATGGTTATCTCGTTTCTTTTTAGTAAATGTGACTATCCAAATATAAATATTTGAATATATACTATCTAATCATAAATATAGAAAAATATATTTATTATATATAAAACCGAAGATATATTACCATATATATATAATTATATAACTTCATATATATTATAAAAGTTACAAATTTAAAACATGAAAACTCCATCAAATCATCTGTATGCTGATTTAATTCACAAAACACACCTTTAAAAAATAATGCATCCTTCAGAGGTTAAGGAAATCAAAAAGTTAAGCGGTGAACTGATGACTCAACTTCGAAAAAAAAACAATCAGCAAGATTTAAACGACAACCCAAAGTCCGCTGGAAGTTATAATGCATTTGATTCATTTTTATAATTTGTATTTTCTATATTTTTTTTTTATATCAATAATTATTAATCTTTTTAGTGCTACATTTGTAAATTAAAATGTTTACAACATTTTCAATCTTTGGAATATTAGCTTATTGGACCATATATTTATTGTAAAAAAACGTAAATAATTAATAGTAAACAAAGTAAAAAAATAATAGTTGAAAATACTTCAAATGGCCAACCTTACTTCAATGCCGAATTAAATAATATCTCAAATAACACTTCCACGTTTGCAATAGAAAACATGTATGTATAATATAAATAGCGCTGATACTAAAATATGTTCAACATTATTAATACTGCATATAATTAAATTATATAATGATTCATACTTGGAAAAAAACCTAAGTGAATTAATAGCTAGAAATCTCTTTTTATTGCACGTTTTACGATCCGCAATTACAAAAGAGCGTAAAACAATTAGAGAACAAACGAGAGAATTAGTTCGTGTGCGATAACAAAAAAAAATAGTACGCATTAATAATATCGTAAAATATATATATATATATATATATATATATATATATATATATATATATATATATATATATTTAAAATATATAAATAAATTAAAAAATATTTACATAGCAATCATCGTTCGACCAGCAGTTATGTACATTTTGGTGTAATTAAAGAAAATCGACAAATATGATAATCAATTATCCGGTTTTTCAGTGTTTGATTCCAAAGGTGGATATTATAATATAATTGTAAAATAATAAGACCACGAATTTTGAAGGCATCTGCGCAATGATTTACAGTAATGAAACATTTTATAACGACATTATTATTATCGCATCGCAACCATATGGTATAGAACCGGTTCCATATTACAACATTAATAATCTCAAGAAACTATTTGTTCTATGCAATTTAGAATAAAGCAAAAAAAAAAACGTTGCGATATTCATAAACCAAAATAATAATATATTTCATTGACAAATAAGGAAAACTTTAATTAATTTCAATTATCCACATAATGACATATATTTCAAAATTAAATCACTTTTTTTTATTCAAATACGAAGAAAATATTATTCATTCAATTTTCATTGATAAATATATTGACGTTTCTTAAGATTTTCCTATTTCAAAACACTTTTAAAATCAAATAATGACTCACAGATATTTTATTATAACTCGGCGGTATTCAACCTGCGGCCGTTGTGGCTATTGAATGAGACCTGCAGCCTATAATTAAAATAAGATTTTTGTAGTAAAATTTGAAAAAGACATACATATGATTTCTAAAGATGTGATGTGAAATTATTAATCCCTTTACAAGATTCAAAATAAAAATTACAAACTTTCCTTGATTAACATTAAAAAAAATATTTCCATTTAATTATTAATTGAACAATATAAATAGATAATATATATGAAAATATTTAATCTAAATATGTTGAATGGCGATTTTCAATATTTCTTAATCATTATTTATTATATTTGTGACATAATATTAGCAGTTATATTCAATAAAAAATAGAACTAAAAAAAATCAAAAGACAATCTCAAAGCCAAATGAACAGTCTAAAAGCAACTGTCAAATATAACGGAAAATTTTAAATATTTTTATGTGCTCACTATATTAAATTATAAATATCTATCTACGGCTTCAAATTGACATATAATTATCGAATATACGAAAAACAAATAATTTTGACCCTGGGCTATACAATTTTCATTTCAAAAATTGTATATCAAACATAAATAAATACATGTGAATGTAATTACAGTAGAATTTATAATGTAATCATCATTTATGTTTATGAGTACGCATCGAGCTCGTTTTACAAAGCTCTTTACAATATAACAATATGTTAACAAGAATTCAAAAGACATTAGATATTTTCTATGTAAATAAAATTATAACAATATATTCAATTAAAATTTAATTATTTTATGTATAATAATTTAGCATTATACATGGAGTGGATGACTTGATTTTATAGCAAAATAAATCATACTCGGATTTATAAAGATAATAAACAGTATTGCTGATTTATTTTTAAAAATATAAATTTAATATGTAAAAAATATGGAATCAAATCCTACTTGAATAAAATTAAATATTATATATGATTAATGAAAAGGATTTATAAAAAAATAAAAACGATGTCGATTCTATATATATCAATTAATACAAACAATTTAACGTAAATAAATTTTACTAGTCGCAGTATTTACAATTATAATAAATTAATCAAATTGATAACTCAATACGTATATACAATTTTATAAAAATTACGACGTACTATAAAAGACAATAATATAAAATATAATATATTATGATCACAAAAATTATTAAAATTAAAAACTAAAAAAATATTATATATATATATATATATATATATATATATATATATATATATATATATATATATATATATATATATATATATCAATGGTAATCAAATGACATGTGTTTTCAGGTCATGGTCAAAATTTGTCATATTCGACGATAATAATAACAAAAACAAAGCCGATTCATATTTTAATCAGAATCGTCGATGTTAAGTCGGATTCGCACGAAAACATCATTATATTAACGTCTATATTGTAGAAATTTCTTTTGAGCTTTTCATTTTTCACTTTTTAGATAATTGTTAGTGAAGGTGTAAATTTGGATCGAATTTAATTTGACGCGTTTCTCCTTCGTTTGTGTGTTGTTAAGTGATCGCATTAAGACGGACATTCACCCGAGTTTATCTGACTGTATACTTGGACTTAACACATATAACACTAATGTGTAAAAAAAAATTATATAAAATTCAATTATTGTATTATAAATAGGCAATAATGTATAATAAATTATTAATTTTTATAAAAAACAGTATTGTAAAAAATTTGGCTAAATTATTGAATAAAAATTATATAAGAATTTAATAGATCAAAATTTAATAAATCGAATAAAATTTTATTTAAAAAAAAAATAACATTTTAATAAAATATACATCTAATAAAGATGGATTACTAAACTGTAGAAAGTTTACTAACATACAATTTTGCAAATTAATATGAGTTTCTCAATTTAGAAATCTTACAATTGTCATTCAAATTTATAATATAAGAAATATAACTTATCACTGTCTTGTGATTTATACAAATAATAATATAGAAAAATAATTTAGAAATTTTAATTTGATTTACTTTATATTATCGTTAAAAATGGAGATGTAAAAATAAATTTCGATACGTTTAAATAATATAAATATTATTATATAAAATAAATAAACTTGTTAACTATTTACATATTTTCACTCTATCGAAACTCCACGATAAATCAAAACACCGAAGTAAGAAATTACAGATATCTACTAATTTTCATGTCAATTTTTTTTCTCATCTAATTACATACGGATCATGTGTGCGGACGTCTCTGGAGATTATTTATAATTTATTAGAAAATAATAAGCGGCCGGTGAACGCCCGCCTTTACAATCGAACACGTCGAAGAGAACCGGTCTCTCGAATCAAAGCGATTTTACTCAAGCGATGACTCATCCGCGAAGAGCGTTTCTTTTGGCTCTCTTCGTTTATTTTTTTTCTTTTTCAAACACAGAATCGACGACAACGAACAATTAAGAATGTGAATTAAATGAAATGAACGAAAATAAGCGACAGGTAACGGAAAAATATTAAAAAAGCGCAAGTCTTTCCTGAAGTCGACAGCGCAAGGGAACGAAAGAATTCCTCAATCGATTCCAATTGGAGTCAATTAGGCGCGAATTGACTCTTTTCACCAGATAAACTCGTAAAGCAATCTTCAAATTTATCAAGGAGGCGACTTTTCTTTCTTTCGTTTAGCTAGAGAACTAATTCAAAACTAAATTTAAAAAATATATAAATAAGTCAAATTACAAAAAAATGAAATTACTTTAATAATACAATTAATAATAAATAAATGGGATTAAATCATATTTTTTTGTAATAAAAATTTTAAAAAAAGCAATATAAATTTTGGAAAAAATTAAAAAGTTATAAAAGTTACCAAAAAAGTCCTCCCAGGTAAGAGAATGATCAGAATCCGGAGCCTCCATGTCGATTTGTCGAATGCGACATTCTCAATAAAATAGATAACGATTTTTCAGAAACATGAATCGAAAAAAGTTGTGTGAAGAAACTTAAATAAGAAAAACGCGCGACTGACACAACACAACACCGACAAACGCCAAAACGCAACTGAGCAACTGTCATTAATGTTTATTCTCTATCTTCTATATTGTTCTTAATAGTTTATTTTTTGACCATTATTTAAAATTTTTCTTTTTAATATTTAAATATAAAAATGTTAAAATACAACATTATTCATAATATTTTTTTGTATCATAACATCTAACTAAATTTATTTTATTAATATAATTAAATGTATTTTATTTTATAAAAAAAAATGTCATGACGTATATTTTTAAAACGTATATAGTAATTCAATAAAGATATATAATTTATTATAAATGTTTGTATAAATTAATTATTCTATGACAATATCAATAATAATTATAGATTTTTATTAATATTTCATATATAATAATATATATATATATATATATATATATATAAAATGAAAAAAATGAATCGTAAAATATGTAATTCCATAATAAATTAACGCATATTTTTCCAACGATCATTTTAAACGTATTGTCGTTATACGATAAAAAAACAAAAATAATCTTGTCGCCGTTATCGCTTATGTTAAAAAAAAACGATATCGCAAAAGTGACGAAACGTCGAAATCGTGCGTTCGTATATAAATTGTCGTCCGATTTATTCGTATTTTTTGCGTCTATTTCGCGAGAATACTATGCGACGTATATATAATAATTAATTAATGGTTATTAGTGAAGGTACATTTTTGCGGTGCATGGTCGTACTGGCGTATCGATCGGGCGTCGGTGTATTTCATGTTTTGAAAGGCGATCTACTGTCCGGTGGCCGAGTTCGTCGGATTTTCTCGTACGGGAATGCGCGTCAGGTAAAATCGGTGAACGCGAAACGTTTCGTCGATCGAAAGCGATCTTCGCGTTTTCGTTTCCCGTTCGTTTGCATACGAACAGCGATCCGATGATCTTAACCTTTAAGAACCGGTCGTTGACTCGATAATGGCGAACGTCGAACGTCGAACGCTGTCATTTCGCTCTTTGCTTTCCGTTCGAATCCCGGATTCCATTCGGCGAACGTTGCGTTTTCTTTGAAAAAATTTTGCGACTCGTCGGCGATTGCGAAAAACTTCGTTTGCGATTATTTTCTTAATTACATCGAACCAATTTATAATCCGAGTCGTCTTCGCCGAATACGTTCCGGATATTGTATAAACGCCGCTCTCGATTGTGTCAATAGAAACGTCAAAATAATTTAGAAGACGAAAGTTTGAACGTGGTCAAAAATTTTATTTATATTTGTTTAATAATTGAAGAAAAATAATACGTTCGTCGCAATCGTTATCGATAATTATGATTTATCCTTGTTATCAATTCAATCTCGAAACGGTTCTGTTGCGATAATTCGACATAAAGCGAATTCCGTCAAACTCGTAGAGCGGACGTTTCTTTTGACTTTTTTTTTTTTTTTTTGGTACACCAACGATGTCGATAAAAATAGTTTTGTTTTCATTGTAGAATAATTGTGGCACGATAAATGTATTACCTATTTGTATTATGTTGTATTCGGTGTGTTCTCTGACGTTGAAACGACATTTCCGACATTGTTTTATGGTAAATATTTGACGTATCAATAATTTTCATATGATTGTATTCGACTTTTTCTTTATTTTTAAATTTTTCTCATTTTTTGAACGTCAAAATGTTGATGTTTCTATTTTTTTACTTTATTGGATGTTTGTGACAATTATAACTTAAAAATATTGCAATGCGAAACATAGTCGTCACAAATACATTAAAATAAACAAACCTAAACTATACTATTTCCGCATCATTTTTTACAATCGACGGTTTTGCTTGCGCAATTCGCAAATGAATCCTTTTAAGTTTATTTTACACGTTACACTCGTGCGTGACTTTTAATATGTAAATTAAGTAAACTTTAACTATATTAAAGTTAGTATTCTTTGATCCGAGAATTTATACTTCAATTTTTTAGGTGTGAATATATAAACATAAATTTAATGTAACATTATACAAAATGGGTCGTCGCATTTGCGACACTGATATTTCTCAAGAACCTTCAAAAAAGAAAAATAAGGTGACACCTCAAAATCATGATTTAAATAGCAGTATAATTATTGATCAACCTCTTCCACCGGGAGAAATTCTTACCGATGTCACGCAAAAACAATGGAGAATAGGAAAACCAATAGGTAATTAAATTTTTCTATTTTTATAGTTTAGCATTCTAGCTGCGGTGTTAATACAAAATACATTACTAAATTTCTAGGATGTGGAAGTTTTGGCGAAATTTATTTGGCATCGGATGATATTACAAAAGAAGCCACCGTACAAAATTCTCGTTTTGTCATTAAAATTGAACCCCATTCTAATGGCCCCTTGTTTGTAGAAATTCATTGTTTGATCAGAACAGCACGTCATTCTAAAAGTATTAAACAATAAGAAAAATTACTGTAATTTAATGTAAAATTTTGATTTTAACGAAAAAATTTAATGTTTCAGTTAAAAGATGGCAGATTGAGAAAAAATTGAAGTTACTTGGTATGCCACATTATATAGCAAATGGTTCACATATTTTCGATAATACGAGATATCGTTTCCTTGTGCTTCCTCGATACGAATGCGACCTGGAAAAAATCTTACGAACTTCCTCTTCACACATAATGCAGCTCAGAAATGTGCTCATTTGCGGTGCACAAATTATTGACGTTTTAGAATATTTGCATTCCCAAGGATACACTCATTCTGATATCAAAAGTTCAAATTTGATGGTCGGTTTTGATGGCTCCATATTTAAGAATCAAAATTATGAAAAAAGCGAACATAATATAATTAGAAAAAAGGTCAATAAGAATCATAAGCAAAAAATAAAATATGCGAGTTATTATTATGATGAAGATTTTGATTTGCATAATTATTTATCTAGTAATTCGCATTCTGATTGCGAAACTGACGATAGCAATGAATATACTCACAAGATCCATAATTCTAAATTTATAGGCCTACATTTGCGGAAATCAAAGACTAAAAAAATGTCACCTGTTAATGCTAGAAATATGCGTATAAGAGGTTTTTTTAATTTACGTAAACCTAAATGTGATATTAATTATGAAGATTTAAATAGTTCTATATGTTCTTACGATTCATATCAAGATTTGTTAGACAATAACATCTCTGCAAATCGTTCTCAACATTACGACCAAAATTTGAACCATGATATACGTTCCAACAACAATGATGATAATGAGATAAATCACTTTAAAGAAGCCATATACACTCAGAATCCTGGTCAAGTGTATCTCTTGGACTTTGGACTAGCATCAAAATTTGTAAATTCTGATGGTTCTCATAAAGAATTTGTTATGGATCAGAGAAAAGCTCATGATGGAACATTAGAATATAGTTCCAGAGATTCCCATATTGGCGCTCACTCTAGACGTTCAGATTTAGAGAATCTTGGATATAACATTTTAGATTGGTTAACTGGTTGCCTTCCATGGAAAACAACGGAAATGTTACAAGATCCTACATTAGTACACGCACTTAAAAACAATTGTATGAAGGATATTAAACAACTTATGGAAGCTTGTTTCAAGTCACAATCATACCCTAAATTTATCGAAAAATATTTTAACTATCTCGAAAAGCTTGAATTTGACGAGAAACCCGATTATCAATTTTGCAGGAATCTTTTTGTAAATGAATTCAAAGACATGGGATTTGGAGGGGAAGAAGATATGATATTAAATTTTAAAAATGATAATAATGGAGCTTTAAAAAAGAAAATTAATTATTCAAAAAAGACTAGCAATAACCCTTCTAAAAATACTTCACCAGATTTTTTGAAAAGAAACGCTATTGTCAAAGTGTATGGAAGGGAAAATTTACAAGGAAATTCATGGGAGAATGACCTTAAATTGAATTTAATTAAAGAAAGTTTATCCAGTGATAGTATAAGGAAACCGTGTGTATCAAGAAATTTTTTCGTATCTGATGCAGATTTAATTGCTAAATTAAAACAAACACTGTTATTAACTCATGATACTCCAAGTAAAAAATTTTCACCTAAAAATCTTAGATCCAAACACGTGCTCAAAAGAAGAAAGGGAGGAAGAAATGCCAAGAATAACATTGGAAAATTTGGTAATTTTATGGGATCAGACAAGCAATATACATGGGCAGAGATTTTAGCTGGAAATCCGGAAAGTATAATCAGAAAAAACAGTAATGAAAAAAATGGGCAAAATAATACTACACCTGTAGAGAAGAATTGCTCTAATAAAAATCCAAGAAGTCGCAAGGTATCTAACGCCTCAGAAGTCAACGCTGAATCAGATACCTCGTCTAATCTCTTGGATCGCGATTTTCTATCTAGTCTAAATCCTACTTACGCCATGAAAGAAGTGGTGAAAAATTATAAGCGTAAAATATTGGGAAAAGCCAGTCCTAAAAATGACGAGACCGATAACGTCCCGAATGAACTTGGTTATACACCAGCAATGATCAAAGTTATGAAAAGTATGAAAAAGAGACAACTTGAAGAAGAAAAAGAAGAAGTTAAGACAAAAAGAATTATTCGGAAAAAAGTATCCTCTGTCACAAGAAATAATGATAATATTGTAATAAAAAGTCTTACAAAATCCTCACGCACCGAAAATAAACAGCAGCACGTGAAAAAAATACGCGGAAGAAGAAAAAAACAAATTCCTGAAACAGAAGATTCACAAGATGATAGTGTTAATATTGAAGATGAAGAAGTAGAAAGTGGCGTTAGATCATTAAGATGTCGTAAAATAATTCAAAATAACACCACAAAGAATATTCGAAAACAATCTACAAGAAAAATTCCTATTACGAAGAATGAAGGTAAAAATTGTATTATAAATAATTAAAATTTACGAAATTATATTTGTTAAATATAATTATAAAATTAACATTACAGATAAAATCGAGACACCCGCGAACAAACAGAAAAATGAAAAGGAAAAAGATCGATCAAAGAAAACAAGAAAATGTACAACAAAACGAGCGCCTGAAAAAAGAGTCATCGCAACTCGGAGTCGAGGTTTAACCGCGCAGCTAAGAAATTAATTAGATTTTTTTGACAATGTACAAAATATAAATTATCAGATTCTATTGAAATATTATCAGCATAAAAAAATCGCGTTTTTCTTAAATGTAAAATGTTTATTAGATGTTGATCTTGCGCGTTTTTCGTCTTTACTTTCAATATTGCATATAATAATAAAATAATTGTTTATTAATCTAATAATAATAGACAATTTACCAATATGTGTTGCGTTTATTATTTATAGTTATTTAATATTCGATAGATGTTTTTAATAAACGATTTATATGTGATAATTCTAAATTTTTCATCTATATTGCTTTATATTCGACACCGCATTAAAAGTATATATAGCATTGTTAACAATGATTTTTTTGACGATTTAACTCCTTCGTTGCCATCATCGTAACATATTGCCTTCGATACTCTTAGCAGACTGCATTCGCTTGCATTTAAATATTGTATTAGTTTCTAAAAATCGCATAATTAAAAAATGGCAGCGAAAATGTTAAAAAAAAAGATTCTAAATATTTGTAATTTATTTTATTTTTTATTATTAATATTTTAACGATTTGGACAGCTGATAAATCATTTATTAAAATCTAAGGGTCGATCATTGAAAATTATTATTTTTTTATTACATTCGCTTAATATGATTTTTAGAGAAAAGTATGCCTTTTTTTTCATTGTATATAAATATATATTTATAAAAACTTTTAATTCAAATTTATTCAGCTTACGCTCGAATTCGTCAACTATATGCGCGTAAATTTCACACACTTTCATTAAATTACTCGTGCTAACTGTAATTTCGATAATACATTATAATATAAATTAATTGAAATATATAATTGAAAATATACTATGTTGTATGTCTTGTGATTGTCGTGGTATTAAAAAATTTTTCGATCGAGATATATTAAAAAAAAAAGAAATATATCATTAAGTAGTGTTCTTATTTTTCGATTCTCGAGATTAGAAAACAAACAATGTGCTCTCTAAACAAATATTTTAATTTTTTTTTTCATTATAATTGCGTTCATGTCGTGCATGTGATTGTACTTGTTATTTTCAATGAGTATCGCACTTGTAAAAGTAATTACATACATAAGTGCACGCGCGTTTACTAGAATAAAAATAAACTAATACACAAAACAAAAAAAAAACAGTTCCTTTACGGCGTAATATAAGTGCGTAATCTTCAAACACACCACAGATTACATGGATTGTGTAATAAATAATTACGATAACGAAAATATTAGTCAACATCCGAAGGATTTTCCTTATGCACTACACGTAATTTAGTTTTAAAATTTTAATTATAATATTTCTAAATTTAAGGCTTTGTTAATTTTCTGTACTTTGCTTAATTTTTGTATTAAGAAAAATTTCCACTGTTGTTTTATTCACTAGTGGAATATTGTTAAATTTTTTTATTATATAAGACTTCCAAAATGAAATCGACTATTATTTACTTACCTACAATTCCCTTTATATTATACATTAATACTAAAAAAATAATTAAATTATATTAAATAATATAATAAAAAGATGTAAAGTAAATCAAGTCTGATAATATGTATAAGCGTTTGATTGTATATATTATATATACTTCTTGACATCTTAATAACATTATCACAAGCAATAATGAAGAAAAATGCTCTGAAAAATGAAAATAATACTGATCTAAGGAAACATCTGAAAAATATTCTGAAATTAAAATGTGTCAAATAAAAGAGTTGCTTCAAAATAATTGCTTTTTATGATATAAATATTGATGAGATATACATATATATGTTTTTAATAATTAAATACATATATATATAATAGATCACAGTTGTCACTATCAACGTAAACACGTATATTTAACATTAAATTTTACAATTCAGAAATGATCTTTTATTATTCTTAATTAAGGCATCAATATAGCAAGATATACTTTTTTTATAAACGATATTTTTTTTGTTTTTTTTTTCAAACACGATTATTATTAAGCATATAAGTGATGAGACGATTATTAATTTGTGAGATTATACATTGGGGAATCCATTGGTAACAATCAAATTTCTGGCAAGATAATCACATTTGATACAACAGCAATTAACTATATTGAAAATAAATATTTCGATATTTATATGCATTTCATACATTAAACTGTGGAATATTTATGGCTACGCCACTAAAACAGTTTAAGAGATCAACTTTCAATAATAATATAAATACCGAGAAAATAACAAAGATGAAATACAATATGTTTTTTTTATATATATATTATACATTCAATAAGGCATTACTAAATGAATACTATTCAGTTTCGTATCAACTTGAATTTACATCGACATTAAAAATTATAACAAAAATAAATTTTTAGAAATTCAACTAAAATTTATCTAAAAGTGAAAAGCGACGCGTTAAAATATAATCCTCCATAATTATAATATAGATAAACGCTAACCAAATATATAAATAAAATATCCAACGTAGTAATTATGACATGTGCAATTTTAAATTTGCATAACCTGCGATTCATAAGTAATAAAATTAATCTTTGAACAATACGCACAAACTGAAAATGTATTTGTTTTACTATCATAATATTAATTATTGAATGTAATCAAAATAATAATTTAATATTTTATTGGGAGACTTCTGAAATTAATATTTGAACAATTGGAATGATTCACACACGAAAAAAATCATTTCGGTAAAATTAAGAATTTTGCTTCCAGAGCAATAGTTTAAATTAAAAAAGTAGATATTCGTCGTGAATAAATTTAAGCTATTAAATGTATTTTTATAAAAATATAGGAACTATCACTTATTCCAATAATTATTGATTTATAAATGGTACAACAACTGAAAATTCATTATCAATATTATTTTGGACTCGTTGTTATCTATCGTATTATTTAAAATTGCACAAAAACATAATGACCATGTTTCTAAAATATGTTTATACGTAGCATTTCTTCATTTTTATATAATATTTAAATACAAAAATGATAAAATTTCACCAAAAAATTCTATAAATTTAAACACAAAAATTCGAAGCGCTGAAAAACAACAATACAATTAAGAATAATGGAGGATCAGTCATCTGTAATTTAAACTATAATTATGATCATCTAATATCACTTGTTGTATTATTTTCGATATCATTACAATTATTACTTCTTGGCACATTTCCGTCATCTAAGCTATTATCAGTTTGCGATTTTTCGATTTCTATCACGTTTGCGTCAACGCTGTACTTAACATCGCTGCTGGTATCTGAAAATACAAATTTTTTCTCTTCTATTAACTTCAAATTTTCAAGTAATCTGTTTGCATCGTGAGACGCATTATTTCCCACGCAAATTGATTCATTATCATCGAAACAATCGTTAATACTATTTGCATCACTTATATCAACAGAATCCCTTTCACTAAGATCGTTTATTTTAAGCTTAACTATACATGGTTCCAAAGTGTTCATAGATGTTTCTATATTGTCCTCTTTATTCTCCAGCTGAGCAGATGAATGATTACTTGATTTATTATTCTCATTCTCTGATATTGAATCATCGTTTAAATTTAATGGTTCAAAAAGACCAATAGAGTCGTTGAAATGCGAACTTGTTGTCATGACTGCTTCAGCACTCGGCAACACGATCACATCATCGGTATTTCCAGTATCGTCTTTTATTGCTTCTGTAGCGCTTCGATTTAAAATCTTTTCGAATAAATGGGGACAATTTTCAGCACAGGCTTCGTTACAATAAGAAATAGTATCCAATTTTTCAATATCTATAATTTCACAAGGCGATAAATGAGAGGCTGCTACATTCAAACTAGTATTATTTTCAATTCCTTTATTTTTCAAACTCGTTTCAGAACTCCTTATATTGACTTCGTCAGATTCTACATTTTCAACACTTTCAATAGTTTGTAAAATTCTTCCTTTATCTAAACTAGGAGAAGTATCGCACATTTGTTTCAATTCCTTACTCAACTGATCAACATCTAATTGCAAATTCCTTATCTCAAGATTCTCCTTTGATAATCGAGATACTTCCCTTGGATCTTGTTTATTTTTGTCTTGTATCAAATTTTCTTCCAAACTTTGTTGTTTTGGAATTTTTGATAAAAGTTTTTTCTTAGAGACTTGTAAAGTTCTTTCAAAAGTATCATCGCCAACAGCAAATAATACTTTTTCTTCAGATTTTGAAGTACATTCTTCAGTAGGAGATACAGTTTCCGATGAGACGATCCCACTTACCTTAGTGAGATCTGATTCAGAAAATGACATAACATTTTGAATATCATCGCTAGGTGAATCAGATTGAATGTTCGACGTAGTATGTGATTCGTGAATTAACAGAGAAGGTTCACTACCAATAGCTGATGTTGGACTAGTTTCCAAACTTTGTAAAATCTGAAAAACAAAAAATACTTAATAAAATTCTTTCTAAACTATAAATGTAAATAATATAACACACCTGTTCATCTACGTAGCTGCCGACGCTTCTTGAATATCTGTGCTTTCTAATTACCATTGCAATTTTTGGACTATGACCATCAACGGAATCCTACAAAATTTCAACAAAAAATTATTTTACATCAATTAATTTACAACAAATAAGAATAAATAATTACAAACTTTAAAACGGTTGAATTGTCTGCCTCCCGTATTCCCAAATCCACCTGATATCATTAGACTACGAGTTGAACGATCTCCGCCAACAGAGACTAAACTCCTTAAACTGTGATGCGGAATTTTACGAATGGCACCAGTTGAAACTGAAGAATTTAAAGATAAAGCGGTGTGTTGAGAAGATGCATGCGGTAATAATGAAGGAGCTGAAAACTGATGGCATAATGCATAATTTGGTGTACCACTAGCTTCGACTGATGAAACGGAACCATAAAATCGTGATAACTCCAAACTGCAAAAACTAATGTTTAATATTTTTTTCAAACATTTAATATTTATTACTGGTAATGTAAATTAATAATTTTACCTATTAGGAAGAGGTGTAGATGTGATAAGTTTACGTAAATTTGTCAGAGTATCTTTAGGATCAGCGGGTATAACACGATTAGTCGCCCATAATAACTGCACAATATTTTTATTAAGTAAAAATAAACCATAACGAAACATCGTAGAATCTTTATTACGAGCAAATAATGGGATTCTAAAAATAAGAATCAATTTATTAATGGATCTAATGTAAGAATTGACATATTATAATTTAAAGAATCAAATATGTTATTTATAGCAAAAGATTTAAGAGATAATAAGTTTTAAATATTTAATTCACTTTATACAATGAATGCCAGCTTAATTTTAAATAACTTTTATTAAATACTTACTCGTTTTGTTGATCGGACAAATGATCCAAAACTTTAGTGCGCGATCCCATTAGTTTTAATGGATGTTTTAATGGAATCGACAAAATGGAAGCAGCTAAAGCGGCTACATGTGCCACATACCCCAAAGCAACAGCTAAATTGTTTTCAGGTATTTGTCGAAGACCATCACCATCACTCTGACATGCGGGTAAATGTATATTTAATATTCTTAATTTCCCTTGTTCATCCTTAAAAAAAAAACGAAGAGTAAAATATAAATAATTAATATAAATAATTAAAATATTATACACACTTCCTCGATTGGATATATTGTTTGTATATCTTGAACAAGCTTCCATCTTCGACTCCACAGTAAGGACGAAGATCGAGCACATAATTCGCCAAGAGCATCTTCAGACTTACGCAACTCTTTTAATTGATCAGTTTTTCTACTTAATGAATGATATTTTTGCATTAAATCACTCCCTAGTATAAATATATTTACATTAAATAAATGAAATATAATGTAATATATAAATTATTATTTATAATCGTTAAATACCATTATCTTGATTTTCCTCAAATAATTTATTCCGCACGTCTTTGAGTTGACGAATTTTAGCCAATGTGGCATCTCTTTCATCTTTCAGTAATCGTCTTTTAAATCTACTCAGCTCTACTTGTCTAGTTAAACAAGCATGACGTAATCGTTGAGAGGGAGAAGGTTGAGGCTACAATTTATTTATTTATTTTTTTAATAAATATTGCAAACATTACTTAAATTATATATCATTAATGTAAAAAAATTACTTTAAACTCCAATAATTCATTCAATCTCAAATTAAATCGTCTATCAAAGGATAAAGTATTTTCGTAAAAACTATCTTTATAAGTTCTTGAAATATTATCAGTTAGAATACTGTTATCGCTTTCTTCAAACCGCTTATCTGCTTTCTGTTCTTCACCTTTGTCCATTAAAACCGCCGTGGTTTCTGATAAAATTTTCCCCAAGTCTTTTCCTTTACAATGTTTTTTACCAGTTACAAAAGAATATTCTCTACTAGACATCGACAAAATTTCAGAACGTGAAAAGTCTTCATAATTTGTAAAATCGTGGTTAGGGGAAAGATTTTCAGAATTTTCAATAGCGGATTTTTGATATATCTTTTCTTTAATTTCTTGTACCTTTTGGGTTATATTTTTTATGGAATATTGTAAAAGATGTAGTTTTTGTAATTTTTCAGCAGTATAACTTGGTCTAATTTCTGATTTCAAAAACTTCATTGAAGAATATCTACACTTTGGTATAGGTAATAAATTCGCGTCGAAATTTTCTGCAGTTTCACTTTCATCAATATTCGATAAATCTCTATTTGAAGCGTTTAGAGAACTGCACGACTTTAAATTATCAGTACTACTGTCGCTTCCGGAATATTCTCTAATTTCAATATCTCCATCACTTTTTGGTGAATGTTCATAAACAGAATCACTTTGAGAATCACAGTATAAACGATCTTTGTAAGAATCGCTGATGATTTTTGAAGATACATAACTTGAAACGCGGCTGTCTAGAGACGTGTTCTGTCTAAATGCTGACAAATTAGGAGGACTATGACTTTTAGAAACATATTTATTATTATCGTAACCGTCGGACCTCCAAGTTCCTCTACTAGGTGATACTGATTTAGATTCTTTCATGTTTCTATAATGTTTATTATTTATAGGTATTTTCTTCGCTGGTGAAACTGCTTTGGTCACAACGGGTGGGTCTGAAGATCCCCTTGGTAAAGGTTGAAGCCTCAATTTATCATATGAACAAAAATATCCTCCAATCATTTGAAATATAAGCGTGTTTTCTTTAAAATTCTTAGAAGTGTAATCTAAGCTTAAATTGGCACCAATGTGCAGAAGACCACTAAAATTTACGCCCCAAGTTTGTATTATTTCATCAGATTGCTGATGACATTTTTCTACTTGATTTTCAGAACTAGGACAATTAATTTGCCTTATATGTCTCCACACTCGAACTACAATATACACAGACGACATTTTATGAATAAGTTCTGAAAAAAATCATCCATAATTATTATAGCTGCAATGACCAATTTAAATTTATATATAATAAATCTAAAATAAGAGTTAGTTTGGGAAACTAGGCCAATAGATTAAATATTGCGTATATAAATAAAGTGACCTACCATATATTTGATAATATATAGTGAACAATAAACATTCAATAATAATTACCAGAATCTATTTCTCTCCATTTTGGATGATTTGAAAGTAGTTTTTCGCTAGTGTAAAACGGTGCTGACATTGTGGTCGAATGTAAAGTATAATAAAGGCTTCCTTGTCGTCCATAGTTGTCTGACGCTTGCATATTGTATCCCACAATCTATTTTAAAAGTAAAGGAAATCTTTATTAAATTTGAAATACTTTTATAATTTATATATATATATATATATATATATATGTGTGTGTGTGTGTGTGTGTGTGTATGTGTGTCATTTAAACAAACAGTTATCTATAAAACAATAACAATTTTGGCTACAAAAATCAGATTGTACAATCGTTCTATAAATACTTTAAACCAATAAACAAGATTTAATTTATAACATATAACCATAAAATATTTTATATTCCTTTATATATATATATATATATATATATATATATATATATATATATATATATATATATATATATATATATATTAATAGCTTTTGAATTATTAAATTGTTGCAGATAAATCTATTGCAAAATATATTTTCTAAATCAACGAGATAATAATAATTTAATGTATATTAAAAATCTTAAAAACAATCAATTAAATTTTACTTCCTGTTTTTTTCATGATTCGAAATTTTGCCGTTATAAAATTAAAAATCTGCATTTTGTGAAAACAGTACAAAATAAGAAAGCAACATTTAAAATTGATATACAATCAGTTTCCATTATTGAACCATGACGATGCTCATAAATTAACTGTTATTTATTTTCCTTAAGATATTAATTTATGCAAATATATATATATATATATATATATATATATATATATATATATATATATATATATATATATATTGCTTCCTCATTAAATTATTATCAACATTACAATGATAAAATGACCTCACTTGATATGATCAAAATATTATGATGCAACAATTTAATTCAATTGATAAAAACGTAAATTTACAAAAATGAACAGTGAATAATTAAACATGATATACATGTATAGTTTTTATGGTATATTTTTATATTAAATATTATTTTTATAGATATTATGAATTTCACAATAAATAAATTAGATATTCATAGATCATTACGGTAATCATAAAATAATAAACCTAAAAATGATTAAAAATTTGTTACCAGTTCTACTGACGATATTCCACTGTAATAACCGAAATAAATTCGAATATAATTAGCTTAAAATAAAAACTAAAAAGTTTTATATTAAACATTATTGATTCATTACACAATCATCAGTCATGATTGTTTATAAAAGTTTTCAATATAAACATCAATACTAGATTTTACGATGTACTTCAATAAGACTTAAAAATATGCAAAAAGTAAACAGATAAACATCATACACAGAGTAGCGTCATATTATAAAGTAAATAAAATTAACAATAAAGAATAATACTTTGATTTTTTTGTATTTTTTGTTTAAGTTTTAACAGAGTAGAGATATAGTACATTGAATAATCATTATTATTTATATATATTAAATCATCTTAAAATAATAAAACGAAAATAATAAATATTTAAAGCATGATAAGTATGCATAAGTGTCTAAGGCATTAAATAAATTATGCATTTAAGTAATATATATATATATATATATATATATATATATATATATATATATATATATATATAACACATGTGTGGATAATTAATTTGAAAAAAATAGATTTCTACCTTTCTAAAATAAACTTAAAAAAATAGTTTTTTCAGATGAAGTCTATAAACGATTAACGTGACTTTAATATAATATTTTAAAAATATAACATATTTTTTTATTTTTCTTGTAATATATTTTACAGGAATCCGTTGCAAGTTGATGCATAAAAATCATATTAAATTTACAGTAATAATAATAAATGACTTGTTGCTATTCACGTTTCAATGTGAAGCTATAATATGTTATAAATATTTGAAAAATTATATTAAAAATACAAATATAATCAAGTTTATCAAAGACAAAATGCAAATTTATATATCTTCAACTCATATATTAGAATACAGAAATATTATATGAAAAAACATAATACTATTATAATTTAAAATAAACAAATCTTAACGACATCGCACAGATTATTTTAATAGCAATACAATACTTTTGTTTCTAATTTTTATTTGTATCGATAGTTTTTCTTACATCATTATTTATAATGAAACGCTACATCGTAGAAGACATAATAAATTTTGAGATCAATATTTATTTGCCCCAAAATATTATCTAATGGAAAATATATAATACAAATTGATAACAATATAAACATTTGTTTAACGTTTATTAAACATTTGATTTTCATACGCGGACAAATGCGCGTCGTTCACTATTAAATAAGATGTTTTAAAAAAAACAAAAAGGAATAGTTAGTTTCGCCGTTCGACAGTAACGCGTTAAGTTGTACTCGGTGTAGACACGAATGAGAATGCGAAAGCGTGAAATGCACATTATAGACCTGTAGCAAATTCCTGGTCCTGAGCTGCTGAGTGGCGAGCGGAGTCCATTCGCGACACCGCGGCTGCCCGAACATCTTCCAACATCACAATAAAACGACCGCCAACACGAAAAAAAAAAACCTCAAACGGAGCACAAGTGACAACTGACGTACCGTCTGCGTTCTGACGGACGACCGCACGTGCAACAACATAACCGACAAACAGTGCCGCCAATCGTTATTCAAACATTGAACAACAAATAATTTATAATAAAAAGGATCATTAAAAAAAAAAAGTTTCAAGGAGAGAGGAATACAGTAGCTTCGTTTGATAGAAAAAATATGGTAAATCGTTAAAAACGGTTTGATCAATTTTAAAACATTTTTTTTATTTGTCACAGTATCATTTATAATGACTTGAATATATCGTTACAATTACATTGACAATATAATGGATACGGTAATATTTAATGAATACACCACACTGCACACGTTATTTCCATAGAATATATCTTCTTTTGAAATGTGCTCACATAACAAAATTAATACAACTGAATAATTGACACCGGCGTGTAAAATACAAATTATTCTGAAATTCATCAGGTTTAATAATTTCACAATTCGATCGCATTATTTATGCGAAAAATTTTCTATGATACTTTTACCCTTCGCTACATCACATCGAACATAAAATACATTTGAAACGATAAATATGTATTTTTACTTTTTAATTATAAAAAATTTCCACATTTAACACTAAAATTGGCGATCTTCAAAATGCAGTTTTTTTAATTACATTTATTTAACAAGTCCTAATTTTTTCGCTTCGACTTCGTATATTAGAAGCCGCCACATTTTCACCACGAATACTTCGGCTTCGTCATCTAAAACCTGTAATTGATTAACGATGAGTTTTTACCGATATATAGATTTCTTAATAAAAATTATACGATTTCCGATTTATTTCATTCTAGTTCAAAATTTAATTGTAATTTACCATTTGTACATCATCGAGTATTCCTTGCGGTGCACTGCCAGCTAAAACTTTGCTGCATATGAAATCGACCAATGTAGGTTCGGGTTCTCCGATATATTCTATAATTTTTTTGTTTATCCAAGGACGTATTTTTTTCTCCATCAATGGAACGTCGATCTACGAACACCATAAATATCTCAAATTAAATAAAATACGTCACAATTTTAGTTATAATTATTTAAATTAATCATACCTGACTACAATCAAGTTTAAAAGCAAAAAGAGCATCCTTTTGTGTTGGAATTTTATCTATAAGAGACTTTACTTGTTTTCTTTTCTCTTCTTGTGACTTTGCAATATCTTTCTCCTTTTCTTTATCTTTTTCTTTGTCTTTTACAGATTTTGAATGGCCATGAGTTTTATTAAATTGTGCATCGGGAGTTTTACCTGTATGAACAAATATTATTTGCGTGACAATATTACATTGTTTAAAAACGAAACATAAACTAAAACACACAAAAAACATTTAGTGTTTAAACAAATATATAAATTTATATTATTTCAACCTTTATTAGATGGTACTGAATCTCCATAATCCAGAGGTACCAAAGGCCTTCTTCTATGCAAACCGCCACCGCCTACACCACCATCTCCCATATTAATATCATCTTCTTCATTATTAAAAACTTCCCGAACATCTAATTTACGACGCTTTCCTTTACTATCTGTAATAATAATTCTTAATTGGTAAACAAAAATATCGCATATAATATAAAACATTTGAAATATTTGTTTAGTACCTTGGGAATGATTGGGTGAGGAATTGTTCACATTATTTTGCAAATTGTGTAAATTATAATTTTGATGTTTGATATTCATTGATATTGAAATTGGTGAATTACTTGCAGATTTATCCTGAAAATAAAAATGGAAATTGTTTTTTTTTTTTTTGCAAACATAATATATTTATTATCTAATATAATACTTGTGGAGTAGAAGGTGTAGGAACATGAGGTGGAGGTGGAGTTAAAGATCCAGAATCCATATCATTACGTTTCAATTTCATTCTAATTGAATCTGTTGTAGGCGATCGACTTTCAGTATCCTAAACATAAAAAACAATAATTTACAGATTTTTGAAATTTATAGAATATTAATTTAAAAAAAAAACCTGTCTTATTGGTGATGAATCAATAGGTGTATGAGATGGTGATGGAGGTGGTCGTGGAGGAGTACTGCCACCATCTGACATATTTGGTGTTCTATCAGGACCACTATAATATTATGATACAACAATTAACGAAACTACTTGTAGATAATTTGTAACAACAAACATTTTTAATAATTATTACCTAGAATCTGAATCAATTGGTTCAGCATGAACAGATATTTCACGCGAAGCTCGATCTTGCAAAAATCTCTCGTGATTTTTTCGCTGTCTTTCCCTTGCCTTTTATTAATAAATATTCAAACTATTAATTTAAAAATCTAAAATTTTATACTACCATTATAATTATTATAACAGCAGTTAATTACCTGTTGCCTTGCCTCTTCTCTGTCTCTCATCCTCTGTTCTTCTTTTTCTCTTTGTAAACTTTGCTCCAAATTAACATCAATCAGAATGCGCGGTTTGTACATTTCATCGCGCTCTCTTTTAATCTAATAATTATAATAAAAGAAAAAAATACAATTAATAGAAGAAACTAATATAATAATAACAAAAACCTTACCTTTTCAAATTCTTCATTAGGATTTTCAAGTTCTGAACTAAAAACTTTATTTCTTAATTCTTCTAATTCTGCCTTTTCTCTTTCTCTATCTTTCAAATCAGAATCTGCTTCACGTAATCGTTCTGCTAGCCTCCTTTGTAATTCTTTTCCTCTGATAAAATATAATTTTTCTCAACAATGCTAATGTTTATTATTTAAAAATACATACAAAATTTAATTATACTAACTTATAATATTTTGGATCATCTCGTTCATCATCGTAATCTTCTAAGAATTCTTTCAATTTCTTAGCTTCCTTTTCTCTTGCCTCCTCCCTGCAAATTTCTCTTTCTTTCTCTTTTTCATATTCTTTTGTTTTCCTTCTTTCCCTACCTTCCCAATTTCTTAAACTAAACAAAAAATATAAAATTCAATATATTTTATATTATATACATACACACACACACACACACACACACACATATATATATATATATATATATATATATATATATATATATATATATCAGAGGTTCCCAATATTTTTTCACTAATATACAATATACTTGCAGGCAATTAGTTTAATGCATTGTAACTTTTGCATACCCCTGAATAATTTTTCTCATACTGGGTTGGGAAGCACTGATATATATAATCAAACACACACACAACAATATATATATATATATATATATATATATATATATATATATATATACCGTTCTTGATATGCAGCTTCTTTTTCTCGCGCCCGCTTGTCAGCTCTTTTCCTATCCCTAGCTTCTTCTTCCATTTCTTTCTCTCTTCTAGAATCTACTTTAACATTTACAGAACTAGCTTTAATGGCAGCTTCTCTCTCCCTGTTAAAAAACAATCAGTTATAAAATAAATATAAATTGGACAATTAAATAAAAATAATTAATTAAATATTTACCGCTCTCTTTCACGCTCACGCTCACGTTCTCTTTCCCTTTCCCGTTCACGTTCGCGATCCTTTTCTCTTTCACGTTCCCTAAATATTATATTTTTAATAATAAAATACAAATATAATAAATATAAAATTTACATGTATAAAAAAACCTTTCACGTTCCCTTTCTCTCTCTCTCTCCTTTTCCCTCTCCCTTTCTCTATCTCTTTCGCGTTCCCTGTCCCTTGATCTGAAATATAATTTTATTTTATACAATACATCTTTCAGATTTAATATATAACTACATATTAACATAAGGATATTTATAAAACCTAGATCTACTCCTTCTTCTAGAAAGCTTTCTATCTCTATCTCTACTTTTTCCTCTTTCTTTAGAAATTGATCTCCGATCTCTTTCTCTATCACGTTCACGATCTCGGTCACGTTCGCGTTCACGTTCACGATCCCGATCTCTGTCTCTATCTTTGACATCGCGATCACGTTCACGTTCTCTATCCTCTGTCTCCCGTTTACGTCTTGATACTTCTTTAGCTTCTTCTTGTTTCTAAACATGAAAATAAAAAGAAAAAATAAGATGAAGTTTAACATCATGAAGCAAAATTTGTACATAAAATTTCTAGAAAATAATACATCTTAAATACATTTAATCAAATTATAATAAAGAAATCGAATATATTCTACATATACTGAATATATTCGACATGTATAAAATTGTTTTAGTAAAACTAAAATTATATTGCAATAGTATTTTAAATAAATTAAGACTTGACAAGTTACAAAATTAGTACAAAAAAAATCTACAATTTCAATTTTCTACAAGTTTAAATTAACTGAGAAGTATATATTATTTTGAAATTTTCGTCATACGCTCAAATGTCAATGTTTGATGATGTACATAACTGGAGCATGAAGTCTTCGTAACATAAAAACACACTACTGGTGTGAATAATGTAGTGTTCGATAGATAACGCCTATTATCTGGAAACAATTAACAAAGAAAACAACCCCTAAAGAAAACGAATTCATATCACTTAACTTGATACATTCATAATACATTACATTCAACCTGTAAATCAATTAATAATTTTATAAAGAAGAAAATAACACTATCTAATCATCACTGTGACCTCAAGGAATTTTATGCACGGCTGATGAGTATTTCTGCATACCAGTCACAGCCAAAAAACCTTAATAAACAGAAAACTCGTGTAATATACAAAGGTCACCTAAGAATTTGCGTAAAACAAATAACAAATCTCGATATATTCCAATTTAAAATATACGCCAAATGTAAAAAGAAATGTCAAATACATTAAAATACTTACATAATTCAAGCGATAGTCGTTTTTTATTGGGATGGTTCTCAATCAATAATAGCCTCATATAAAGCAGCACATAATAAACATTTTAGGCCATTGTGTATTAATCCAGAATCCTTTTCAAATTTATCCTGAGACCACAAATTGCTGAGGCAATGCATGATATATATTTCTTACATAAAGTGGAATATAATTGATAAAATTCGTGAATATATTTACATTTTATGATATAAAAGAGAACGTATTTTCGCATATACATTCCACCTTACATTTTACATAAACATATACACGAACAATAACATTCATCAATATAAAATTAAAAAAGCATCAATAATTTTCGACATATAATACTAGTTCAGCATTATATTTTAAACAAAATTCTGTTTTATGGATGTTAGTAAGTTAATGGTACAAAATAGAATGCAAATATATATCGTAACAATGTTGGAATATCTAAATGATACAAAAAAATACTTTTACACAAATTAAACATGACCAGAAAACGTATCTTATTTCAATTTTTTAGTCAATAGTTAAATTTAGAGTTTTATTTCAACAGAACAAAAAAACGACATTTTTGAATAATTGATAAAAATATATCCTCACTATATAAACAAAATTTTAATAATTAACGCGGTTGCAATATAAAAAAAATAAATTGAAAAAGCTGGAATGTTGGTCATCTTCAGTGAGAACTAGATAAAAATATGATTTTTACCCAAATCAACGAAGCAAACTCGTTATTAATGTAAAAAATTAAAATTGAAAAGATACTAAAATTTAAATTGTCATATATAAGGCTTCATAAATAATCGTTTAGCAATTTAATTAAAGAAAAATCGTGACAATGGTGAATAAAATGAAAAATATGAAAACGAAAATAAAAATAAAATAACGAAACCGAAAAATAATATCAAATAATGTGATCAATACTATAAAATCATCTAAATAATTCTATTAAAAATAAAAAGATACGCTCAATCATTCAATAACAAAATTTAAAATATATGTGTAATAATATTTAACAGAGAAAAACTTTCACAGTTACTAAAAATCTGAATTTAAAATTATATATTGAAATACTTGAAATTTTTATTGTAAAATTTATGTGAAAACTTTTCTTTGTGAATATTTTGATTAAAAAGGAACACATTCATCATTTTATTTAGGCTCATTGACAAAAGTGCACTTATATACTCTGTTACTCCACATCTATACATAAAAGTAAATATCAAAATTAAAAATCACTAAATAAAATGAATTTACTAATTTTAGAGGAATGATGTTAACCGAGTATCTAAATGAATTTGTAATCTTTTAAGTCAGAATTCAAACTACAATACAACTATAAGTGATAAACATGACTGCTAATATTTAAAATTTATACTAATTCCCAAAACCTTAAATAATTTAATGAAACAGAAGTGCTCATTTATACCGATTAAAATTCTGTACTTATTGAAATTTAAATTTAAAACACATTTAACAAGTAAATCACTTTTTATGTTTATATAACAAAAAACAATAACTTACAATTAGAACTTGTTTATCAATAAATATATGCATAAATGTGGAATTGTAGAGTGCCAAAAAATTGAAAATAAGTAGATGTCAATGAGCATATTCTCCATATATTTTGCATCAGCACTCACCGACGCCTTGCAAATGTTTGCTCGCGGACATCAGGCGATTCATTTGTGTTCAATTCATATAGCTGCGACTGACTGAACCTAACGAAGGGGTTGAACATTAAGCATATCAAATAATACAATTCTAGTTCAATGACATATTATCAAAGATGACATATTCTATCACAATTCACATTAAAATATATAATGCTACATACATTAGTCATATCACACAACATAAAAATGAACAACAATATTTCTGTATTGATTGAGATAATAATTATGTCCAAACAAAGTATTAACTCAGTACATAAATATAGTTATTTTATGTTAGAATTTTGAAGTTATTCAAAATATTTATTCACATATACTAATAAAATTATTTAAATTTTTTATATTATAAAAATATTAAGAGCCAAAAAAATGAAAACCTTACATAATTAATGTGATTACGTGATATGATTTAAACAAAAATAAATTAAATTAATAAATGCAAATCAATTGAAATGATTATTTTTAGTGGGCAAACTATATCCTCATACAGTGACACATATAATTAATTATATAAGATAAAATCCTACAATTATATCAACAATGACCAGATGTACATAAATATATAGTTTAAGGACACAATATGCACAAACATACAGCCTTCGAATTCCATTTAATATTGTGTAATATATGATCTCGAATTGATGATATTAAAATTTTTAAAAGCATACAAACCATAAAAAGAACAAAAAGAAACAAAAATAACATAGTTCACATTAAAAAATTAGTCAATCAAATTATCCGTGAACTAACATAAAATTCTATACGAGTAATAAGAAGAAAATTTTTATTAACCAACCTTCATAATTTCCCTGAATTTTCCAATTTCGCGATGAATGACATCCCGCTTTTCTTCTTCAATATCCGCATCTTGAAGAATTTTGTTCCTTTTCTCAATCTGCTCCTCTGTTAAATAGAAAGTATAAATTAAAATCTAGAACTAAACAATAGATTGAAACAATGAAGGAAAAACAATCTTCTAATAATGAGTTGGTCTTGAAACAATTTATAAAGTCGAACAAGACTTCAAAATGAAATCCAGTAGTATTTTAAGATGTTTAATTCAATGCGAAAACGCAACTCACGGCTTTTCTGCATCTCAAGTTTTCATTTGAAGAAAATTCCACGGAAGGTTCCTTGAATCATCTCAAGTACATCCTTTTTTTCCTAACACACAATGTTTTATAAACGTTAATCGCTTTATAAATGACTAACACAATCATACCTAATTGTATGGCTTCGTAATTGGTCATTTCGTCCTGATATTCAGCAATAAGCTGTTCAATCCTCACCAAAGTACTAGCGTCCAATGCTCGATGTTGTTCATCTAGGTAATCTTCTTCCAGTTCATCAACTGCCTCTCCGTCTTCTCTCTGATCTTCATATTTCCTTGGAGAACAACCCTCACTGTTAATCTTCTTTTGTTTTTGTTCACCTAATAAAAAGAAAAAAAATAAACATAAAATTACAAAAGAAAAAATATTTTTATAAAATTAAAGTGATTTGCTAACTTTTATATCTATCTAACAAATCCTTTGTTTTAGCATCGACTCTAACAACTAATTTTTTGTCTCCGAGTTGTCGATCGTGCAATAATCTAACACAACGTAAACCTGCTTCCGGAGAACTGAATTCGCAAAATCCAAACGCCGATATTCTTTTCCAATTTACTACTGGACCGCAAGCCGTTAAAATATAACGAATCATGGTATCCGGAGCGCAGCTAGATATGTTACCTAAAAGAACGTGGTGCGGCATATTTATATATTCTTATATATGTTAAATAAATTTACTATATAGTATTTGTCGATTTACAAGTTGATCAAAAACTAAAAACACTACTAACCAACGAATACGGTAACCGGGGGTCCTTCGCCCAAATCGGGTTTTTTATTTGGCGGAGGAGTCGTTCCCGGTGCAGAAACGGACGACATTGACGACAACGACACATTTTGCGGAACGCCAACCGGAGCCGGCAGTAACGGAGCTCCGGGAGCTCGGTATACGGGCGGCATCGGCATTAACTAATCGAAAACAAAATAATAATAGAAAACAAAGTAGACCAATAATGAATAGTTTTATAGTAAAAACTGCAAACTTACGGGTACCGGTACCATTCCGGTCGGCATATAAGCGGGTCGAGCAACATGGCCAGGCATTCCGGGAGGTGCTCGAACAGGAAATGACATTTTTTTCCGTCAAAACTTCTGTAAATAACATAGCAAACAATATATATAATCGATTCCAAAAAAAGTAACGTGCGAAATCGAAAACAGAATCGATTAGATGACGTACTTTTACATTATCATGAAATAGCTACTATTGACAAAAGGATTTTAGTAGAATTCAATAAACAATGTTAAAAAGAAATTAATACGTCCTCATTGTGAACTCTATTCAAAATAATTCCAAAACATATTTGATCGGTGAGATTAGTAAAAATGTAATAAGAAATAATTAGTTTCTAAATTTGCGCAAGAAATACTTTTGTCATTAACAATAGTCGGTTGATAAACAATTAATCGTGTATGACATTAATCGATAAAATCTTTCATACTTATTTAAACGATTGCGACGGATACGAATATCGTTCGATTTACGCGCACGCCTTAACCTGCATCGGCGCGAACAAAAAGATTGCATATTGCGTAAATATCGAACGGCGAACACTGAATGTTCACCGAATAGTATCAATATAAAGAAGTCGAGTCCCCGAAACGACGAGGGCAGAGGCGCCGGCGTCTGCGGGGCAAGGAAACGTCATACGTCAAATTCGAAGAATTACACGCGCAGAACCCAAGCGCGCGCTATCGCGGATAATACATATGAATAACTATCGTATAGTAAACAACATTTTATGAAATAATAGTGGCAAAAGGGAAAAATATAGAAAGAAATTGATACCAAAAAAGCAACGACGGCGCGGCGACGCACCGCCGCCACAACCGGCGACAGACCAACAGGATTGCCAACCTTAAATATTTCGCGTTTTTTCTTGTATCATTGCTACCAATTTTTAATCTATTCAACAAAAAAAACTAAAATCTTTCCGCTATTAAAAAAATCAATTTTAAAACACAAACAGATTATCTACCTACATTTACTAAAGAATATAACGAAATGGAATTAAAAAAAAAACACCTATAAATGGATCAAAAAAACAAATTTTTTTCATAAATACTAACAAATTCATACTTTTATGACTAAAAATTAAGAGTAATTAGGTCATTATCCTTCACAATAGAAAAAAATTGTTTTCTTTTAAGTTTTTGTTATATTTTACTTTTTAGTCACTAGCTTTTTTTTTTTTGCACAGTTTCAATAATATGTAAAATTTTGCTTCCATAGAAAAAACGGAGAGAAATTTTTAGAAGAGGTAAGAAGAAATTTCCAAGAAGATGCATGTGTGTACTTGTATATATAATATACAGAGGAACCATTTTTAAGGGGAGATATAGAGAAGGGTGTATGCTGACATATACGAGAACGTACTATATGCATTAAAAAAATATAAAAGCCACATAGATGTCACTATAAATTAAATAAATATATATATATATATATATATATATATATATATATATATATATGTGTGTAGGGGTCTCTGTATAATTTTAATTAATTTATTACCCCTAATTGATCTTTTAATTGATTTGCATATTATCATCGAAAATAAACAAGTATGTAAAATTTCAACTCAATTCAATATTGGGAAATGATAGAAAAATGGATTTCAAGAATCCACTCCGATAAACAAACAAATAGTGTAAGTTAAATAAATGTAATAACTTTGCTGAAAATGTTTGCTATTTCAAATCGGCTTTCGGTAAATAATTCGTCTCATATAAACGCATTCAACGATGCATAATTCGATTTAAAATCTATACTAAATTGCCGGGTAATTCGAAAATTAACCCCTGTAAGGCACACTTTTAACTATTTCCAATCATGTTCGTATACTTTTTGGTTTATAATTTACGGTATACAATTCATAGCGACGATGCATAATTTGATATATTTTATAATATCAGTCCAAATTAGCCGGATATTTTGAAAGTTTAACCGTATATAAAGCATAGTAAATTTTGTATCTAATAATAGCATTCTTTCATATTAAATTGCGATTAGATCGAGAAAAAAAATAATCCAGAAGCGCACGTTTTCACATAATATTCGAACAAATATTTCGTGTCAACGAAATTAAATTTAACATTTATTTATTTATTTATTATAAAATTTATTTTCTTCGATACACACATACATATGAATTTGTGTATCGGTATATATATAAAACTATTATATATATACCGATTAAAATAACAAGTCTAAGAATCGGATTGGTGATCCCTGTCCCATCTTGGGTGGGTGAGCGTCCGAGGTCCAAACGTTTTGTCTTATTGTAAATTATCACCTCTCAGTATGAAACACTAGTCAACCAGCTTATCTCCTCACGGATCACCTATAGCGCCTGCATTTTCAGGGTTTTCAATCATTATTATGTGATTAAATTACAACACAAATATTTTAATTTTCTTTTTCATTTAATTAATTCACGGAACACTCGTCATTATTGCATATCTATCTATTAATTATCATCATAACTATAATATTATGTAATTATTGATGCAATGTTGGTCGTAGAATTGACAAATCCACTATCATTAAATATAAACAGTTTTTAAAAATAAAACGTGAAAAATAAAAAGCTCTTCATTATTTAATTTTATTACACTTCATATACTTTTTTTATAAATATTTTAATATAATAGGCAATCATTATTTATAATTAATATATTATTTAAATATTTTGAATTTCTCTTATCAATCCAATTATTTAATATGAAATACATTAAGTAAAATAAAAAAAATGTGGACATCCCTGATCACTCCGCGGGGGTCTTGACTTTTCGTTGTGCCTCGTTATACCTACTGTCTATTAATTTTATGAATCATAAAGGTTGTAAAGATACAAAGTGTTTTTGGTTTTTTCACAGTCAAAGCTACCTTCATTTCTCACGTGGGGTTAAGTTAATAATTTAATGCAGACGTTGCCAACGACCGGTTTCGAGTCGCGACCGTATAAAAAAATAAACACGAAAATTCGGAGGAAAATGACCCGAAATTTAAATAAATTTTTCGAAAAAATAATATTCATCCGGCAATTATGTAACATTCTGTTTTTTTCTGTAATTTTCTTAATTAGCAAATGAATCGAATGCGTTCAAATAATACTATTTTAAAATTCATACTAATTTATTTGATAACACCTGAACGGCATATTTAATGCGTAAAATATTTATGAAATTTATCGCTTTCCAATACAATAAATAAAGGTTTTCGTTTTCGTTATATTTCCAACCTGTCATAATATGAAATAATAACGTTTAAATGGAAAAAAACGTGTTATAATTATAAACCAAAATTAACTAATGACACGTAACATTTTTTTTTAAATAATTTTGAACTCGTCGAAAATTCCAAAAAAATATATATATATATACATACATATAATAAAAAAGAAGCATATGTAACACAATATTTGTATATTCAAAATAAAATAAAATATATTTTTTTTAATTAAATACACTCAACGATCGTCGTGAAAAATGTTTTAATATTATATTAAATCATCGTATAAAATTTCGCGACATTTTTTATGCGTCTCTTCAAAATTAATCGAACCGTTTTAAACGGCCATCGATAATGAATCGATATCGAATATTAAACAAAGAAATAGAAAAAAAACATAATCGTAAATAATGTTTAACACCTGCCATGAGACGTGTCAAAATGACACGAGACGAATAACGACGATCGATTCCAATTTGTCCGCGGTTCGAACGCTCGTCGATATTTATCGGACCATTTCGTCGAATGATTAATAATATAATAGTGTATTAGAAACGGGGAGGGTGAATTTGAAAATTAAGGGTTTTTGCGGCTCGTTTATCAATCGCCCTTTTTAAATGTCGAGGGCGTTTCGGAAGCGATTTTCACCTCTAAGGGGGTGAAAATAATACAATGAAACACGACCGGAACATCCGTCGTTAACGATGAATTATATCTTACATATAAGCGCGGAAAAAACGATCATAAATTATCATTTTAACGATTTTGCAATTCGTCTTATGTTATTATTATTATTATTCGGCGATATAAATCGCAAAGAATAATATTTTTTTTATATAATTCAATCTCAATGTGAAAATCTATTATATTATAGATAATTATTTGAGAAATTAGTCTTATAAATCTGTTATTTCAATATTTAAGCCGCATGACGTTGATAACATGCTCATAAGTTTTAAAGCTCTAAACTAGTTTGCAATGAAAACAATGCTTATTAACTATAATATAATAGAAACTCGAATTTGTGCGCATAAATTATTTTGCTGGTCACTGTAATAAATATTGTAAATTTATCTTTATTGATTTCGTATCAAGATTTAAATTGTTGATATCGCGTTATTAATAATGTAAAATTTTAACTTAATGTGATTTAAAAAAATATTATAGATGTGTATTTTTTTTAACAGGTGATATCATTGATTTACTCAGATTATAAATTTACAACTTTATAAAATATAAATAGAATAGTATTAAAATATAAAATTATTCTAAATAATTAAATCATTTCACAAATTTCTATAAAATAATTAAAAATATTTTTTTTTATAAATCCAAATTTTGAAAGCCACTGTTTATGAAATAGTGGAATTTTAAACGTGTATTATATCAGAGGAATATTTTAATTATCACTCATTAAAATGCTGATTTGCTAAAAAAAACGACAGAATTAATTAAGCGCCTTTTTTCGATATACATAGCACAAAAAAATATTTAATAAATATAATGTGACAAGAAAAAAAATAACTACTCTACCTGAAATATGTCTAGTTATGAAAAAAAAACGTAAGAAATAACCACTATACACAATTCATTGATAATGACAATTTGAAGGGTTATTGTTCACTTTGGAACCATTTATTTTTTGACTATCAATTTAATAGCTATTTCGAAATATATGCGTGTGTGTGTGTGTGTATTGCTGAATGGAGATATGTGAATTCTTGTCATTTTCAAAGGGCAGTTATTGCAAAATCGATGACAATGCACATATAATTGGAACTACAATTGACACAATGACACCGACTTTATAACGATTTACCGTTGAAATACGTGAGAAATGACCTACTTTTTTTTAAAGTTCGTTATTTTAATGATCAAAATTCGTTTCAATTATATTTATATTATATAAGAAGCTCGTATTCCAACGTTTTTTTTTATTCGATTCGCCATTCGTTCAAGAATACAATAATTCAAATTATTACTAGACGTAGTTGTCAATCGTCGGTGATTATTTTTTTTTTCTTTTCTAAAGCCCACCACCCTAGAAGTGTTTTCTAGTCGGTATTGTTTTGATCGTTGTTAATTACCCTCGCTTGACCACCCCTGACTCGACTTATCCATAAACAAATTGTTATTTGGCCGGGGCGGTGTTAAGTGCGCATAATGAGGGGGCTTCGAAACTGAGACTCGCGTCCTGAAGCTTCGCACCTGATCCAGGTCTTTTCAAATATAATTCGCGAAACAAGAAAATTAATTTTCGTTATAAATTATTAAACTTACATTTTTATTTCAATATAATTTTATTGAAAAATTTTTCAAAATTTATTTTTTAAGTTTCATACAATTAAATTACTTTTCATCACTAACTCGATGCAAATTTTTTGGTATATATAACCAAGTCTTTGGACTATTTTAAATTAAAAAATGGATATATAAACTAACACCGATAATTATGATATTTTAATTTATTAAATTATCCTTATATATTAAGGTGATTAACTATTCTCCTTCTGAAAAGACAGACCTTTTTTAAGTCACTTCCTCTTTTTTGAAGTATATCCTTTTTTGAAAATTTTCGTGTTAGATAGATTTTTAGTTTTTAAAAAGGTTTTTTTTTAGACAACCCTAAAATTAAGGATCTTTTAATATAGTAATTTTTAAAATGGATTATCTTTTATTTAGAGTCGTAAAAAATAAATTCAATCAAGTTAAATCAAAATCTATTAAACCATGTTCTCTATTTGGTCGTAAAAATGTTGGACACCTTAGATATATATAGGTGAATTTAATTACTTAAATATTTAAATGCTTTTTTTTAATTTTAATGATAATTTGTTAAAAGTATTTGTTTACAATTTAACATATTCTGAGTTCAAATATAGAAATATTAATAAAATTAATATAAAATAGAATTCATTGTAAATGTTCAATATTTTAAATTTAAATCTATATTAGTATATGATATAATTATTATAAATTATTAATTAAAAGCTTAATATGGACATGATGTGGTATACTATATATTGATTTATTTTTTCAACGGTGACGCACACAAATTTATAAATAAACGATTTAAATAATCGCCGGTACGCTAACGATAATTATCAATTAAAATCTCAATCTTCACTTCACTTTGTCTTGCGGAAATTTTACGCATTCGGCGCTATCAAAACGAAACCAAAAAAAAAAAAAAAAAAAAAAATTGAAAGTGAAAATTTGACTCGGTTGACAGTCCCTGCGTTGCGTTCGGACAAGACTGCTTAATATTGATTTATTTGATTTATGGTCCGGTGTTGCCAGGGGGCAGATAACACTTTTTTCCTCTGATTTACCGTGCCTCGCGCCTTTCAACTGATATTAAATTGGAGCTGCGAGGCAACACCGCGATCAGAACGCGATACGCATAAATCAAACCGTAATTATACACTATTTATTAAACGACGACAGTTGCATCGTTCTCTCACAAAATGTTACACTTTTTCACAATTATTATTATTATTATTAAATATAATATATATAAGAAAAATATGTGTGCTTTATATATATATATATATATATATATATATATATATATATATATATATATATATATATATATATATATAATTATAACAATAATCTGGTACGACGTTTATTTATAATTCATTCTTAATTATTAATATTTAATTAGCAGTTGCTCTAAATAATAACTATAGTTTAAATTATTATCATATTATCCGTAGAAAAATAATATCTTTAGATTTATAATACAGTTTCAATTTTTTTTTATTATTTTTTAAATTATCAACTGTTCTCTAAAATTACATCGTTTATATTTGTAGTATTATCAATACATATCTAGTATTATTCAAATGTAATTTGTAAAAGATTCGATGTTGTATTAAATTGTTTTTAGTCTTTTAATACTACAAAAGTTATTGTTTTAACTAAGATAACTCCGTAACTCTTTCAAAAGTTATATATTAATATTTTTTTATTAAAATAAAATTCAATGTTTATATTTTGAATAGAGTAATTGTTTAAAATTTAATTGAGATTTGAAATAAAATAAATCAATTTTTGTTTCCACAATCTATGATTTAATTATAAAATGACAAATTTTACGTCTAAAATAAACATATTAAAATTTATTATTTTTCAATAACAAATAAATAAGCGAATATATATGTTAGCGATAATAAATATAATAGAGCAATATCTTTATATAATTATCAAAAACATATGAAAAAAAAATTAAAAAGAATTGAAAAATTGAAAACGTGATCGATTTTCGTGGGTTTCAAACTAGCGATGATCACAATTTTTAGATATCGCGAAAACGACTAAAAATATACTTTTAATATAGCAAATATTGACTATTAAAATTTTTGGATGATCTTAAACAAATATTATTATTTTAATGTCATTGCCTTGTGATGGTGTCACACGATGTGATCTAAAACTCCCACATATTTCTAACAATTCTACCGATTTTCCTATTAATACCATATTTAAAATATATAAATATTATATATATATATATATATATATATATATATATATATATATATATATATATATATATTACGAATAATATTTAATACTATTTGGAGATATACAACGATATAAATATTTCTATTTTAATGAATTCACTCATGGATTCATATTGTTTATGATCGACAGTGAAATGAAATATATTGAGTGAATGGCATTAAGCTTAATTTTGGCGCCCGCGGGGGGCGATGCAAACATTAATAAATACCATTAACAACGCCAAGACAGCAAATTAACATAGGAATTGTCGAATTATCTATAGTAAAAAAAAATATAGAAAGAAAAAAAAACAACAACAAAATCCACAGTACACACGACATAAAGAAATATTAAAAATTATTAAACCGAATGTCAAAAATGTCGAGAAATAAATTTTTACGTAATATATATATATATATATATATATTTTGGTTGTTAATAAAAGAATATAATATTTATTTTACTCGACAGCGTAATATGTCAATCATGAAAGTTGTCTTGAACGTGTTATTTTTCGTGTTTATTTCGGTAAAATGTATTTATTATGCATACGTTATATCGTAATAATTATTAGGCGACAGCTAAGGACGCCACTGAGTGAATTATTATAGACGTTCATGTATATTTTAAATTATTAAATATCGTAGAACAATCATCGCGGTTTTGATGCGTTAAATCTACGACGCTACACAGTCCATAGTGGACCTCAATTTGTGATAATTTTAACTACTTATATTATTATTATAACATTCAATATATATTTTTATCGATTAAAAATTAAACAGAAGTTTGAGGTAATTTTCAGTAGCGTTTAAGACCTCTATATTTCTGAGGCCTGTTTTACAAGTTTTATGGTTTGTTGTAAATTCTATCCTCGATCTTCACAAAGTATATAATTTTTAATGATAGCAGCTTTAATTTGATAACATTTTAAATGAAAATATGTTTTCATAAATTAAAAATAACATGATCAATTTATGCTCTAATATTGTTATTTAATTTTCAGTTTCATTTTATTTATTTGATTGTTGCTTTCACTACATAATTAGATTTTTTTTCTATCTCAATATAAAATAAATACTTCTAAAAATGAAAAAGAGCGATTTTTCAGACAATATTATAAACAAAAGTATCGACAAAATCTTTTACCGCCCTCATATTTTCATTCAGCACTCTCTTAGATCTTTGTAACGTCTCCCTTTAGGGCGATTCCGCCCACTTTAGAAATCACCAAGCAAATTAGTGTGGTGATTCTTATTATTTAAAAAAAAATCTTCGTCCTTACAACGCCACGTCGATCAATATAACGACTATAGAATAGAGCGGCAGTGTCAAAAAACAACACTTAAACTATTAGTTTTACAAATTGAATTTTAACTGCGGCACATCGCGCGATATATTATTATATGTTTAAACCTGAAACTGATCATTAACTTTCATTTCTTATTTTTTTTAACACGTCGATTTTAATATGATAATACTTGTGTGTATGTGTGTCAACTATAAACGAATAAGTGTTTTAATATATATATATATATATATATATATATATATATATATATATATATATATATATATATATATATATATATATATATATATATATATATATATATATATATATATATATATATATATATATATATATAAGTATGCGTGTAAAAAAATATAAAATAAAATAAAGTAAAAATTTTCTCGCGTACGATGATCACGTCGTCTCGATTGTAAGTCATTATCGGCGAAAGGAATCGATTGCTTTAAATTATCGACCACTTTCGGACCACGCCCTTCGGTTTATAACACCCGTGAACGTAATGGCCAGGGGCAAACAAATTTTAAAAATTACTTGAATTAAAAGAAAAAATAATTTACTTTGTCGATTTTTTTTTCTTATGTTATACTTATAATATAATACATATATCAGTGTTATAGCATATGAAGATATATATGATGATATATATCGGATAACGGGTTTGAATTAATTTTCAATTATTTTAGATAAAATCGCTGAAAATAATTTCAATTATAAAACGTAAAATAAACTTAAAAAAAACGTTTTGTATATATATATATATATATATATATATATATATATATATATATATATATATATATATATGTATGTATGGTATGTATTCATTGCACTGAAATGTTGTAATTTAAATCAAATATTCTGATTTATATTAATGCGATTGAAATATTAATATTATTTAATATAAATCACTGTTTGCTGGAAATTTTATTAAAATAATTATTCTAAAATAGCAAGCGTACTATAATTAACTTACGATAAATAAAAACAGTTTTGATATATGTAGATAGAATAATTGTAAAGTTCAAAATTTCAGAGTTTCTCAATAAATTATTGTAAATTTTTACAATAAGAATAAATGAAAGAATATTTTAATTATATTCAATAAAATAAAAGACCAATTGAAAAGAAAGTAAATGATTGTAAATATACTATATAAATATATTGAAATACTATGAAACATATAAAAACTATTGTGTAATAATTATAATATAAACTATATCATATGATTGTATTAATTCACAAGAATATTTTTCGAATAATTTTGTATAATACTTCTCATCACAACAAAATATTATATTATGTTATATAACGTAATACCCTACAATTTGCAACATTATTTTGAAATTCACCCTTTGAAACAATCAAATTGCCTCTTCGATAGAATATCAACTTTTGCCGAGGAACCCTATTTCCAATTATTTTTTATTAACATTGAATAAGAGAAGAATAAAATATATAAATTTATAATTTAATTATCTTTAGAATACAGCAATCAGTTTATAGACAAATTCTGCTTTAAATTTTGTTCCATAAAGAATAATTATAGAAAATATTCGTTTTTATTTATTCAATCCAAACGAAAATTAATAACTCGAAAATATAAAAATTCAACAAATCGTAAAAAAATTACCGCATAAAATTTATCGATCGCGCCGTCAACATTTTTACTTGTATATATCGAATTTATTCAGTCGGGGAGGTCCTGAAAAAACAACAACAACAATAATAATAATAATAATAACCGTCGTACCGTTTCAATTAAAATATTTACTACGTCAAAATTGTTTTAACGCTTGTCGATGAATAATTCACGCCAGTTTTATACAGTCTAACAGCGTTATCAAATCAATTATGACGGCTTCAACAAACCGGATAGAACCAGCCCTTGTAAATCAGTTCGGCATCGGGTGTAACGCTTATAAATCTTCCCAGTCTGTTTTTTTTTTTTTGCTTTTCTTTTTATTCTTTATTATTATTTTTATTCCACTCGTCTCTCGATGTAAATAAACGCCTACATAAATATTTTAGAGCGCGTTTAAATATTTATCGATGTAATAAAATCGAATGGCTTTTGTATTGGCGTTAAACCGAGGAGCGAAAATGAATAATGATACCGTCGATTACGGTCCCTATTTGTACCAATCTCCGAATGAATAATGCGACCGTAACAAAAAAATGGATGAAAAATACTTATCAGATATGCGGATCGATCTTTCATGTCTGAAAGATAATGAGTTTTTGCAAATGTCACAATGGCATGATGCTATTATATTTTCATGTCTCGAAATACGTCCTAAATGACATAATATCTAAATGGTTGAAAACACGAAAGTATAGTTATAATATATATATATATATATATATATATATATATATATATATATATATATATATATATATATATATATATATATATATATATATATATATATATATATATATATATATATAATGTCTATCTTATATTCAAAATTTATAAATACACCAAAAATATTCTATACACATATTTACTGTTCCATATATAATTATGTTTCAATTAATTAAGTTATAATAAATACGATTAAAATTGTCAATATTCGTAACCATATTAACTCAATAGCATAGTCGTAATTTATAAAAATAAAATATTTTTTTCAATTAAAAAATAGTGTATTATTTATAAAATATATATATATAATATTCTTAATATTGAGAATTAATAGCGAATTTACAGTAAGTCTAATATATACTTATTATTGAAAAGAGAAAAACATTTTTTAATTCTAAATCAATATCGTTTTCATTGTAGGAAATTAATAACCACTTTAAAGTTTTAACTATAGTTTATAGTCGTCGTCTCAATTTTCTCAATTGTGAAAAGTTTATTTTTTTATTATATCAATATTTAAGCGTAGAATTTCAATTCTAAAAAAATGTTCATAATTTGGTAATTTTCATAGCTTTTTTGGTATTGTAAAATATTTAATATCTTTTTATTGTGTATTTTATAAATATTTTTTTTAATTGAAAGGTGAATTTGATTTATAAAACATTGTATTTATAACTTATAAATGAGCGTTTATAAATTAAATTATTATAATATCTCAAAATAAAAATGGAAACTTAAATATAAACGAATTAAAATTTTTTATTATACATATTTTTATTCCCTTATTTATATATTATATATTGGCGTATTATTATTATTAGTAGCATTCGGAATGAAAACGTGTAAAGCGACGCGATTTGAATTGCATTTAATTTGTCGGATATCGTCGTTTTATTATTAATTGTAATGGTAATTTCGGGAAAAGTCGTGACGTGGCGTGTCGTACCATCGTAAAAAAAATACGACGAAAAGGTTAAAATAAATACGTTATAAAAGTATTTAAAGTACGCCCATGTGGACAATTTTATGACCCATCTCCTATTCAGTTTAAATAGCGTTTTGACATGATAGTCATATTGCCCATTAAGAACAACAACAAAAACAACAACAATATTAACAAAAAAGGTAAAATAACAAAACGAATCAAATTTTATTCAACGACAGTACGATAAGGTACGCCAACATTATTATTTATATATTTTTTGTGTTTTATTTTATATATTCTCAAATTATTTTTTTTTCTAAATGATCAAAAAATACTCAAAAAATTTTCTTGATAATACTATCAAATTATATTATAAAAACAACTATAAAAATACAAAGAAAGAATATTAATAAGAAGAGCAAAACAAAATCGTCCATTTCTCTCTGAGTTAAGTTTGTAATTTTAAAAAAATTTGAAAAAAAAACAGTTCTTATAATAAATAAGTTAAAAAAAAATCCGATAACAAAATAGGGGAATATGTTTTAATTTAAACTTATATCACCCCTTACTAGTCAGCTGAAAATGCTAAAAAAAATAATTCATAATAGCCATTTAACAAGGTGATTATAATGCATTTATTGTTATTATTTTTATTTTAGATGTATTAAAATTCTCATATAATTTCAATTTAAAATCTTGCTAAAACTATTATGTTATTGATTTTTTTTCATCAATTTTTCAAACTTTATATTATTAAAAAAAAATTAGTATTCATTATAAACATTGAATAAAGTCTTGAATTATATGTTTATCGCGTATTAAATAAATTAAATAAAAAATAATTATCCTGTCTAAATGGATAAATAAAATTCTTCGAGAAAAAAAAATATTGTGATATTAACAAATAATCGACAACCTATTTCAGGTATCGAGATCCTTCAATTATTACTATTGTATAGCCGAGTCCTGTTTTCGAAGATAAATAAGACGTAAAATTATAAACGACGAAACGGGGGATGAAATTGGATATTTTTTAACAGCACCGCGACCCAAACGCCATTTTATTTTTTTTATAGATTTCCTCTTTATTCAAGCATAATAGAGACGAATCTAGAGTTTTGAGCCCTTTCAGTCATTTTTTTTCTATATTGCATAATATAGCGTTACATTACGAAGAATATGACTAACATAATGTGTCTATTCATATTTTTAATTCAGGAATTGATTGTTTGTAAGTATGTGACGTTTATAAAGTAGGTATGTGAAATGGGTATTATGAATCTGTATCATTTTTTTTCTATCGGAATTTTTTAATTTGAAAAGAGCGTGATTTAGGGGTTATGTGTATTCAAGAAAATAAAAGTACGCAAGTATTTATCGTAATTAAAGGAAAATATATATTTGTCAATATTCGTTTTAATGACAAAAAAAAAGACACGCATGCGCGTTAGTTATGATGACTAACAGGTAAAGTGGGAGAAGTTAGATTCACCTGAGGAAGACATTTGGAGGCGTTTTCGACAGACTCCGCCCCATCATTTACTCTTATCTGTTCTGATTATAATAGTTCTATGTTTAAAAAAAAAGAAAATTATATCATTATTCAATTTTCGAATTGTGCAATTGGCTATAAGTATAATATATGTAAAAGGCTCCAAATTTTATGTTTCTTTCATAAATCTATTCTTCAAATATATGTCTTGATATTTAATGAAACTGTCAATTTAACGTTATATTATATAACATTAATTTTTTTGTATTTATTAAATGTAATATTTATTTTAAAATATAATAATTAGCTTAATAAAAAAAAATCTAAATTATAAATATTTACTTAAAAAAAATAGCAAACGTTTTATTTCAATAAATATACAAATGTGATTATTAAATGAAATGTTATTTTTCATACTCAAAGTAGATTTCTTTAATATCGTTAAATTTAATTATATAAAATTATGAAAAATGAAAATTAATTTATTATTTTATATAACTCATATTTAATATAAAAGATTAACGCCATCAATATATAAAACACAGATGGCGTAGTTTTAAAAATAACACGCATTCAGTAAAACAAATATAATCATTTATATATAAATAAAACAAAAATTATAATAATTCAATATCATATATTTAATTTTTTTTTCAATTCTATGAATTAGTACACCTATCCCCCGATTTACACGATAGATACGTTCCTGAGAAAAACGTGTAAATCGAAAATTAAAAATTTTCAAGTCAAAACCGTGTAAATCGAAAAGCTTGCAGAAAATACATAATTTTGCTATTTAACAGTTGTGATTTTTTTCAATATTTTTAGGTGTACACAGAAATAAAAATAAAATGCATTGACAGGTTAAAATATGTAATATATTACGGAAACACTATTTTTTTTATTTAATCACAATACATTAAACAGAAGAACAAAAAATAAAACCAAAGGTGTTTTATTATCTATATACTATCATCATTTAACGTTGAAATGGAATGTTCATTTTTGACTACATTTGGTCACAATTTTTTCCATTCAGCATTTAGTAGAGTGCGATAAAAACAAAAAAAAACTTATTTGGAAAACCGTGTAAATCGGGGGATAAGTGTATATCGATTTTTCATTTTACAAATAACACGAACGATTTTGTAATATATATTTTTAAAAAAAAAAATAAAATTATTATTTTTATAATTAATTATTGTATTATTTAAAATATTAAAAATATATTATAATTATAAAATATATATTAATAAAATCTTTTTTAATTTTTGATTTTTTTTTTTTTATATATAATAATAAAATCGTTGAAAACGGAAGAAAATGGCGTCTCGACGCAACGACGACAGTAGATTTCATAAAGCGTAAAAACTCGTTGAAAATCGGTGACGACGTCGCGCGCGCGAACGAGACGCATATAGGTGGGCGTGACGTCACACGTCGGCTTATTATTGGTCGATTGGGACGAAGCTCCGCCCACGCGACGAGGGCGCAACTCGTCAGTGCGTTTGCGGCGCTTGCGCTCTTGTCACGCGTCGTCGGCTATTCTGCGCGAACGTCGACATTTCTTTTTTTTCTTTCTTTCTTTCTTTTCTCTTCGATTTCCGCTTTATCTTTCTTTGTGCGCGCGCGTTCGCGGTCGAATTCGTCTAGGATATTCACAGGTATTTTTCGCGTCCCATATCCCCGTGTTCGCCTTTGAAGAATAATTGTGTTCGATTATAATTTATTTATTAAAAAAAAAAGCGCGGCCATGATCCGCCCCCTTTTTTTTTTTTTGCTCTTTCGTTTGTGCTGTCATAATTAATTTTATCGGTTGGTTAACGTATTATCAATCGGATGTGATTGATATTGTGTGTGTTTCTCTGTGATATGTGTAAATTTTCTATTTAATTTAAATATAATTTTTATATTTAACAAAAAAATACGAAAGCTTTTTTATTAAAAGATTACAATTTGACGTGTAAAGTTTATAAACATAATGAAAAAGTGATACATTCTGTGTGCTCTGATTATATTCTTATTTACGTAGTTATCGAATTTAGTCGTTTCAAATTTCTAATTATATACCAATTTTTACAACTAAATTTCACTACTAATTGTTAAAAATGTTAAACTATATGTTTTAAGTATTTTTCGAGTATTTTAATCTATTTTATAATGTCTTAAGCTTCTTAAGGGGTCAATTAGTTTTGTCTTTGAAGACCTCTAATTGACTTAATACGATGTTATGTTAGTTCTTGTTTCTTTCAAATTAATAAAACGTAGACTCGGTATATTTATAAAAATATATATATATTTTTTTATATTTTGGCTTGCTTTATTTTTAAGATGTGACAGATTTTATATTTTAGTCCGGTGCTTTAAACTTTTTTTTTGACAATTTGAAATTGGGTTCATTTATATATATATATATATATATATATATATATATATATATGTATATGTATATGTATATGTATATATATATATATATATATATATATATATATATATATATATATTTCACTAAATATACAAAGATAAATGCAATAACTTTTTGTAAATATGTGGTCTCATGTTTGAAAATATTCCTAAAAAAATAATTAGACTTCCACGGTACGGCAATTTCAAAAGTAGTTTTACACAGCTGATTTGTTATAGTTATGATTTGTTGACGATTTTATCTTGTAAATGTGAGGTCAAAGCTATATAGCTATTAATCGTAAGAATTTTAAGTCATAAATTTTATTATTTTTTAGATTGCTTAAGATTTATTCTTATTAGAAATTTTATTACCTCTGTCGGAAGTATGTAATATAATTTCATTTTATGTAAATAAGAACGACATCACTTGTTTTTTATTATTTTTATCATAATATTAAAATAATCTTTATTTTATATTTTTTACTCGAATATAATAATTTTCTATCTTGATTTGAAAATTCACATCATATTGTGCGTTATGCTGTATAGCAAGTGAATTTTGACTTCGCAGAATATACCTCTATATATTTTTATTTATTTAGTTGATATGAAAAAAAATAAACCCGAGAAAGGAGTGTAAACACGTCGCTAAAATATTTTCAACAGATGTGTTGACACAGCGCGCAAATAAATGGAATGATGGCTCTCAATCGCTAGGTTTTATTAAAATTAATGGTACTTTTGATTTTTAACAGGGGAATTGTTCATAATAATGATGACATATTATAATATTTTTAATTTAATTGTTGAATTCGATCAGTTTGTATTTGCACAAAAGTATTAAATAATAAATATATGTGTATACCTAAATATATTTCGTATATTAGAAAGTTGTACTTGAATTTGAAAACTCGATTATGAATGAAGTAAAAAAAATGTTTATGTACTTGCATATTGACATAAGTAAAGATTCGTAAGTGGGATAACTAGTAGTTAAAAAGGGCTCCATGAAATCGTGGTCACTAAAATGTACTGAAGTCTAATATTGACTTTTAGACATCAAACCGAAATTTCATATTGTAAACACAACAAAGCAGTGGCGCATCTAAAAAGGATAAAATGAATATAGCCTTCACAAAATACTTAATCAATGAAAATCGAATTCTAATCTCATAAATAATTATCTATTTATGTTCAATATTATAAACTGTAAATTGAAGTTTTAGTTTCTATTCAAATTTGTTGACATTTAAATGTTGAAAATTAAAAAAAATCTGAATGCGTTTAATTATTATGTGTTTCATTTTTCTTTAGGTTTATTCATAATTAGTGAGCAATTAATTTTGAATATCAAAATGTCGTTTATAAAAAATGAAATTATTATTGTGATGTAGTGAAAAACGGTGAACGATTGTGATAAACACTTCAGTGGAAAGTGCGAAATAGTGTAATTCTTGCCGGAATGTTGGAATGGCAATATGGAGGCGGATCTGGTGCAGTCGGATCTGCACCTCCATCCAGGGATGCTCCTCCACCACCGAGTTTCGGATTCACCCAAGATCAAGTGGCTTGTGTGTGCGAGGTAAAACTAATTTATATTATTAGTTTAACGATTATTATAATTTACATTTACTACATTACTTCTTATTTTATAAATAAATAACGTGTAATAAAAACGAGTCTGATGCTTTATCTTCAAAACTACGTGTGGTCTAAAACATTTATTTTTTTATATATAAAAGTTGGCATCCTTTGTATTTTTTTTTTGTCGAATACACACTCCGTATTCTTCAATTTCAGTTTAAAATATAATATACCTAAGTGACATATTTTTTTAAATATATTAAAATTTTTTTTTTGATAATTTTCATTTATTAAAAATATATAACAATTGTCAAATTGTTAATAATTATGATAAATTGCATTGTAAGTTTTTTTTTATACCTGTCATGTGCTATAAAACGATAGTATATTATTCTTTCATCACATTTTACATAAAAATGTGAGAATAAATAAATTATTAATATTTTTTTTACTGAATATATTTTGAAAATTTATTTATAATTTTTAGACGTACGATAATCAGACGAGATTTATGTAGTTATTATTACTTGAAAATATTTATTAAAAATATATAGAAAATAAATATATAAAAAATTCATTTTATATAGTTATTAATAGGTATATAATGATTAATTATTAAAAAAATATGATTTCATAAAATTATCTTTGAAATTATATCTTTTTTACTTATGTTCTATGTAGATTATTGTATTTGCATGAAATTTCCGATTTTCATATTTTTTACTTTACGTTTGATTGAAATCAGGTAAACATAATTAGTACTGATGAAAAGGAAAATTTCGTATTTCAAATAAATTATAAATGTTGAACATGTGCTCCACACGTAACATGACACATGAAGTTCTTCTTAAGCTGCTGAAACCATTATGACAGGTGCTATCTACCTTGAAATGTTGCTAAAACGACTCGCTATTAGTAGAAAATAGTGTCGACTTCATCCTTCAATATGATACTATTTTTTTCGTAACGACAATTGAAATCGTTTCAATGATTGTTTCTAGTCAACAGATTTATTTATAATTATTTGCTTGATTTAATAATATAATAAATTGGCATATCAAAAAATTCAATGACCCCTATATATTTATATTTCATCGCTACGGATTTCCTGCCGATTTTATCCCTCGCAGTTCGATTGTGAAAAAAACTTTCTCAAAATCCCACCCTCATGATTTTCCCTTGTGAGGCTTCATTTATTGTCATATCCTCCTATCATCGCTTACTTGATATATATTTTAAACATGCATTATGTATATAGTAATCGTGCAAATTGACTTCGAAGTGCTATAAAAAATTCAAGTGAGACTTAGCTGAACTGTTTTATAAGTGCGCATTATTAAGTTTTGTTATCCCTAATAATTAAAAAGAAATATCAGAATTCTTGATCATTTTAAATCTTTAATAAAGATTTAATTGATAAAAATTATTATGAAATAATGAAAAAATATTTTAATCTATTCTTTGATCGATTTCATGAAATGTGAGCGCTTTAATCTTGAATCCAAGTAATTTTAAATTTGGCTCTTGAAACTTCAAAGATATTTATTTATTATCACACGTGTTAAATCTATGACATCAGGCGGATTATTTGTAGCTAAAAACAAAAAATGTAGCCCTACAAGACTTATATAATAACCACTAAAAAGTTCGTTGCATCGATTTTATTACGAATTAAATATTCATATATTAGTTTCATAAAAACGAGGTCAAATTTCCTTGCTTTTTTAATTTAAATTTACTTAAATAATTTAAAATGTATCACAGTTAAACAGTTTCATTTTATTCAATACAATTTAAAATGACAAAATACTAATATATCATAAATTTTTAAAATATATTATTGACTTAATTTTATTATCAGATTGAGGTCATTGAACTTAAATTAATTTAGATTTAATCAATTAAGACCTTTTCTATATTTAAAAATAGTCATGTGAAATATCACAACATCGTTTGTTTTTATTACACGTCGGTTTAATACGCTCTTCAAAAGTCGAAAAAAAAACGTAACTTCTCAATCTATTATTGATGTTTAAACACGATCAATATTTTATATATACTATTGCGTTTTTTTTCTTTTACGATAATAATTTGCCATATTTAATACTGTCTTGTATTTTAAACAGTATTTTTTTTTATTATTTTTGCTTGATTTAATTTTTAACCCTTTGCACTCGAGAGGTGTTGTTTGGTCACCACTTGGATTAATTCGAAAACTCGATGCACGGAAACGACTTTATGTTAATTTCTTTGTAATGAATTCCCACTCTTTCTGTATAATATTATGAAGAGTAAAATGACTCTTTTAAATAGAAATAAAATTTTCTTATCATAAATTAGTTCAGACTGCTTTTTCGGCATTAAACCTTTGTTCGTTTCAAACTTGACAATTTTGGCAGAAGGATTACTAAAGTTAAAATTTTTAATTCATATAAACGTGGAACGATAAAACGATTGTTTAGATCAGTATATATTAATATACTGTTTTTGTAAAAAATGGTGGCGAATAAGTTTTTTTTTAATTTGTTCAATAAATTAATATATTCTATATAAAACCACTAAACAGCAGAATTATATAAAATGTTAAAATATTAAATCTTCATATACATATATACATTAATTTGTATGTATAATAATTTTAAGTTAGAAGTAAAAAAATATCTCAACATAACACTGCGAAACGACTCGAGTGCAAAGGGTTAATAAATACACAATATTTTCACACAAAAGAATATGGAATTGAAAAATAATAAAAACAACAATGAAATCATAAATCTTAACTTAGCCATATCAAGATTAGAAATTCTATATGATAAAATTTGATTATTATTTTTTTTTTTTACAATAAAAAATAAAGACATTATTTCCGTACAAAAATACAAATGGGTATATATTGTAAATAACAAGACGATAATGTGCGTTTCGTCGGTGAGACAAGAAGTTGTTGCTGGCAGCTGAAATGGTGGCCAAGTTGGTATAGTTGAGTTGATCTAATTTTATATATTTATATCGGCGTTGTACAGAAATAAGTGTGACGGAGCCGCCGACCCCGGTAACTTTATATGTAACTCGACACAGGGCCCCCGTCGACATTCGACACGCTCTCCTCATCATGGAGCGTTTTCATTTATTTTCTTGATGAAAGGTCCGAAAAAAAATTAATATGTATATATATATACACCCATAATTAATAAAAATGCCTGAAAGGAAAGCGACGGTCGTTTCGACGACACACATTTTCCGACTATTCTGAAGCGTCGATTTCATTGTTATATATATATATATATATATATATATATATATATATATATATATATATATATATATATATTGTATTTTATTTTTCACCTTACCCGTAAAAAAAAAAGAAAATAATTCGTTGCCAAATGATCTATCTGATGATTTCCGTGAAGATCTCTTTTACACATACCTTCTTTCAATCGTCAAGACTTGTGTCCATAATTTGTGAAATATTAAATTTTGTTATTTTTATATTATAGTTAATTAATAATAATTACTTTTAATTGTATCGATCTATCTTTTTTTTCCTATATTAAAAAAAATATTCTCTTAATCATTGTATAACTAAAATATACCATGTGCATAATCGTAAACACAAATAGTCATAAATCAACAATAGTCCATTATAATTATAATATAATAGTTTTTTTTTTATATATAAAATCGCTATTCATTATAAAAATAATCCATTATTGATTTATAATATAAATCATCGTCAATTTTTTTTTCTATCGCTTTATTATATTTTAAAACTTGATTATTTTTATTATAATTATTTATCATATTATAAATATGAGTCGTCAATATAAATATTTTACATTTTCAGTTTTTAAATCTAATTCTTTATATTGCATTCATTACTCATAATGAATATCGTTTCTTTGTCATTTTTAACACTTTCAAATCCTTATTTTTTATTGATTATTTAATCAAAATTCAAATTAATGACAAATAATCATTCTGCGCAATATTAAAACAATGAATTTAACTATAAATATCCAATATGCATTTCTTTGTTCAACAAATTTAACGCTTTATTTACACAATAAACAGTTTTCATTTATTACAAACAACAACGTTATATATTGAAAACTTATTTTGTTTTATAAACTTTTTTATCGTAATATTATTATAAATATACATTGATTAGTATAATTTTTAAAGAGTTCTGCAAATTCATAAATGAATCATATTATGATTATTATTATTATTTTTTTTTTTGTAAAACATTAGATAATAAAATTACTGATATTTACAGCAAATCGAAAACATTGGTCTTTCTCTTTGTTTTGCCAATAGATGCCAAGTCATCGCTATGGAACGAAAATAATACCAGCTTATATTACCAGCTGGCTCAGCTCAGATTCCTACTTCTCGAATGAACTATTTTCGTACCGGTTACAACATCCGTTTCAGATTTTCCATCATTCACTGACTCATCGGACCCGTGTGCTCGTGGAAAATTCGCATTAGGAAAAACTCTTTGTGCGCGCGCGCGTGTGCAATGCGTCTCATATTATATAAAATGATCTTTTTTTTTTTTTTTTTGATTTTCAGGTGTTGCAGCAGGCCGGAAATGTGGAACGACTGGGAAGGTTTCTGTGGTCGTTGCCGGCATGTGAAAAACTTCACAGTAACGAGAGCGTCCTGAAAGCGAAGGCGACTGTAGCTTTTCACAGAGGAAATTTTAAAGAATTGTACAGATTATTGGAAAGTCACTCGTTTAGTCCGCACAATCATGCCAAACTTCAAGCACTTTGGTTAAAAGGTACTTGAGAGTTTTTGTTTTTTTTCTCTTCTCGTGGAATTTTTTCAACACGTTTAATGCGGGCGGATTGACTTTTTTTGAACTCGCATAAAAATAATGTCGAGCATAATTAGACGAATTAAAATAGACGTTTCAATATATTTGAACACGTATACAATAGCTATTTTCATTTTTGAATTGAAGTCGAATAAAATACATTGATTATAATAGGATTGATCAATGTCTATATATTATTGAATTAATCGCTTTATTTTTAATTTTAATATTTTTCTCTGTATTAAGTAATATTAAAAATATCCGAAATATACGACAACAAATTCATACATATCGATTAAGAAATTTAATAGAGTCGTCCGCATTTTATGTGTTAAATAAATTATTTATTCTCACTCTGCAAATACTTAAACAAAAATAGAATTTTTATATTTATAAAAGGCTATTGAAAATAATATGAATTAATTATGAAAATATTTCGTAATTTTATTTATAAATATTACAAACAATTACATGACAAATATAAATATCAAAATTTATTTTAATTTGATTACTTTTCAACGGATATTATATATCCATTAATCATTAAACATTCCATTGCATTTTTTAATCACAAATATTCCAGTTTAAATTTAAATCCAACTGAACAAACCATCAATCATTATTTCCCTTGTACTTTCATCGTTTATTTTTAAAGAATTTTATTATCACTTAATCCTTTTACTGTGTACTTTCAATATCCGGAATTAAATCTATTTAAAGCGATTTTTATCGATCATAATATCGTTTTTATCTACGGACCACACATTTTACACTATCGGTAATTAATAATTTCTTAATAATAATATTTAGATTATCTACTTATATATATAAATTTAAAAAAAAAACACTATATGCTTTATATATTTTTAATATTTCTAATGTATTTTTTTTTCAATTTTAGCACATTATGTAGAAGCGGAAAAACTACGAGGCAGACCATTAGGGGCTGTCGGAAAATATAGGGTTCGTCGTAAATTTCCCTTACCGCGAACAATTTGGGACGGTGAAGAGACTTCTTATTGTTTCAAAGTAAGTTTTACACAATCGTTTTTAAATTTTTATCACGATAATAACACACAAAAATCGACTAATATATTTTTTATATAATAATAATAACGTCGGTTATTTTTAACAAATGTTTTATTATGTTTTATGTCCGGACGACAGTAACTTTTGTGATGTCACATCCTATTTATTTGATCTATTCGCGTGTTCTTTTTTTTATGTATAATTTAATTACGAAAACGTCGTTCTTGTGTCCTTTGAGCTTTCGGCGTTTCCATTTATTTATTATTTATAAATGATATAAATCTTATTTTTTATATCATTATGTAAAAAAAACGAAGATGAATCAATATTATTTGTTATTATTTATTCAATTGATTTTTCAGGGAATGAATTATATATATATATATTTATAAAAAAAGTACATTAATTAAATTGTGTAGATTTTTTTATTAATGTTTATATATTTTTTGCAATTAATCATTAGTTTTGAATAAATGTATAGATATATATATTTATTAATGTTTATATCTTATAATTTATTCGTTATATAATACATTACATATTATAAATAATGTCATAATAAAAAAAATATTTTCTTTATAAACAAAGATACTAGTTATAGAATTTTTGAAAATAAATATTTTGTTAAAAAAATATATATTCTATATAAAATAAATAATAATTGATAACGCCGAAGGTATAAATAAAATCATAAATTTAATATTAAATGTTTTTTAGTCACTTTGCAAGCATATTTCCAATATTATACGATGTATTAATTATGAAAAAAATAAATAAATATTATTGTAATCTTTTAAAGTTTATATCATATTTTTAAACCCTTTCATAACCTCTAAATATTATTTCGACATTTTATATTAGACAAAAATCTATTTTGATATTATTTAATATAATTTTGTATTTTTTTTTAAAACACTGTATCATTTTTATTTTATTGATTGAAAAATGGATATTGCACATGTAAAATTAAAAAAAAATGTAACCTTCATTTATTTGAACATTGTTAATAATTCAAACTACTGCGTATTTGAGATCTGATATTATTTGTGCCAAATCATAATAAGTATATAAAAATATTTCAATTTGTATTTAATTCATAACATTATATATATATATATATATATATATATATATATATATATATATATATATATATATATATTATAAAATCAAAAACCATCAATCTAATATAAATAATTGTAATTACGTAATTTTTATTAATTTTTCGCAAATTTATTTCCAAGGTTTTTGCTAATATATATATATATATATATATATATATATATATATATATATATTCAATTCTCTACAATAAAATATTGATTACCAGCTGCGATGAGTTACATGAATTTATATGTAAAATATTAGAATTTTAATTATACGATGTAACTTGTAGTTAATTTACTTCATCTTCTGTCACGCTTCTAGTTTGTTAGGAAACGTTGTTTATTTATTTGTGTGTCTGTAAATTTTAAACAAAATAACAATTAATTAAAAAAAAAACACATGCTTTTACTATAAAATTAATTTGCAAAATTGTTATTTAAAATGCTAAAATATTAAAAAATGTAAAATATCAATAAATACAATCATATCTATGTATTTTTAACGTGTTGTAGGTTTTTTTTTCATATTATATTGTATTATTAAAATACGTATTTTTATCAATATAAATGCTTAGATAATTATATATCTGTATTTAATATCATCAATGATATTGAATTGCATATATTTATTGTATTTGTTTCTGGTTATTAAAATTATTTTATTATATGTACAGTTTAAATTATCATTGAAATAACAAATAAACAAACAAACGTATACGTATATATTTATGGTACACAAAGTGCCACGACACTGATTTATCTTTTATGTGATTAACATCGTTGCGATCAATAATTATCCTTCACGATGAAAAGTTATTTCTGGACGAGTGAGAAACGCATTTTAGATTGGCTATATTCGAATTACTATCAAATTTAATTTGAATATTTCGATTTAAGTTTAACTTTTACAAGTTTGCTATGATTATCAAATCAATGCGACCCGCAAACGATAAAAGATTGAACACGCCTATTTTAGATCGCCGATAAATAACGCGTTGTCCGTTCGCAAAATCGCCCACACGATTTCCGACCAAGGAATCTAGTCAATTCGCAAATAAATTAATTACAATTAGTTTTTTTTTATATTTTATAAATTTTCAGGAAAAATCACGATCGGTCCTCCGAGAATGGTACGCTCACAATCCTTATCCGTCGCCCAGAGAGAAAAGGGAGCTCGCCGAGTCCACTGGCCTCACCACGGTCCAGGTAAATAAATAAATTTATTAAAAAAAAAAAAATTGCCCTCATCCTCCGTTTTCGTTTATTTTGTCGCCGCGTTCGTCGGTCGCATAAAATTCGATAAATTGCGATCAATTAGCGAATGTTTGATGGCTCGTGTCGACGAACCTCGATCGTGTGGTCTCCCGCTGAGAGATCGTACCAGATAACATCTCTGTTCTGAAGAGTTGTCGATGGCATTCCTGAATGGTGGCCATCGGCCGTGACGATTAAATAAGTTTATCTCGTTTTGTTCTTTTTATTATTATTATATACTTGTATATATATATATATATATATATATATATATATATATATATATATATATATTATTATTATTTTTTCTTGTTCACTCGGGGCCACCCCTGCTCCGGTGTCAGGTTTCACAGCGTTACCACATGGAGCGACATGTGGACACGGATTAAACCGCGTGCCTATACATTATATATATATATATATATATATATATATATATATATACTCTCATACAAATGCCTATGTGCCTGAGGCTAGACAGATCTACGTTACTAAGAAAAAAAACTGTTATATTACACGCATATTATTAATATAAATGGCGCGATAATTCGTTTATTTAAAATTTCACGATTTGGCACTTCAGTGGCGTAACTACATATATATATATATATATATATATATATATATATATATATATATATATATATATATACAATATAATATACTATCTTATACTGTTACAAATGAAATTATGTAATTGTTCTTTTTTAATCATTATTCAATAATTGTTAATAAATATTAATTGCATTTTTTTGAAGTCGTTCTGATCACAAAACGACTTTTAGAGAAAATTTTTTTTTAGTTTTTTCTAAATTATCCAGTTCAATTATGGAAAAAATATTGAATAAATCTCTTGATTATAAAAATGTTCAAAAACACCTGTTATATATAATTATTAATGCAAGAAAAAAAATAGTCTTTTATTCAAATCTTATTAATTAAATTATGATACCTCTTATCTTTTACATATTAAGTTTCATTATTTTTTTGTATATATTTGCAATAATTAAATTTTGTAAAATATAATTTGAAAATATTTACAGAACTTATTTTAAAACAATGCGAAAACTCGCTATTTATAAATCTTGCAAATTTTTATATAACACGTACTTTATATTATTATATATAATTTATTTTTGTAAAAAAAAAATTAACATTAAATTTAGTCATTTAACTGTTAGCTTAAATTTTTAAAATAGATTAAGCTTTTAAGTTTTTAACTATTTTTTTTTATCTATTATGGATTATTTATGTTGTGTTTCAGATTAATTTGTTCTTGTTGCTAAACATATTCAACACAATCTCATTTTATCATTTCTGGTTTACGAACAGATTTAATCTTGATTAGAAAAAAAATATATATATATAATAAATTAATATCATATGATCAAACTCTTGATGCTCAGGTACTGGCAATCATATCTTCGATCGTATCGTTGGTTCAGTCTTGATTTTTATAAACGGCGGACGATTCGGCAATTTTACAAACGTCAAAATTGAAACGTTTTGTGCACTCTAGGAATTTGAACAACTGTAAAATCGAGAACGAGAGCCAAATGAGATTATTAAAAAAGAAAAAGAAAAACGACAGAAGAAAAAAGAACTGCGGTTGTTGTGACCGCGTCGACACACCAGCAGGAAGTGTTCGGTGTCAAATTACTCGCAATACTTCCAAGAAGATTGGAGGAAAAAAAAAACAGATTTCTGTACTCGCTGACCATCGGATGACTTCGACGATCGTATCTAGTTTGAGAGCTATCCTAGATTTAAAAATTAAATATGAAAAAAAGCTCGTTCCTTGTTCGCTTTTACTTCCACTGCTCCGATTTGTTATTGTTTTTTTACTCCTATTGAACGGCCGTTTTAAACTTTTTCTTATCGCAAACTGGCAATCTTCGATGCTTTTCATCTTGTATAAGTGCATATGTTATCTCATTATCCTCTTATTTGCTTCTCGTATTTTTTTTTTTATTTTCAGGTCTCGAATTGGTTCAAAAACCGACGACAAAGGGACAGAGCGGCGGAACATAAAGACAGGTATGAAATGAAGCCACCGGTTTCGCAATTTTCATTGTTTGAATTTCACGCATCATTTGAATGTATTCTTTTGAAAGAATATCCCATCATATGGGATCTGCACGGGATAAATTCAAAGTAATTCACCGCCTTATTTGCTCTATACAGTCGGTTATCGCTCTTAAAGTCGTTTAAAATTCGCGCAGCTATCGTTCGAAAGTTTCATAGGTTTCTAATCAAAAGTTTTGAACGGGTACTTTATGGAAAATTTATTTGATACTTGTTTATAGTTCGTTATCGTATAATTATATCCCGTTTCTATTAAATTAATATATAATAAAATATAATAGAATTTGTTTTATTCATATACAATCGTTGAAAAAAAAAATATATATATATATTATGGACTAATTTTATTATATATAATTTATTAGTTCAATAGGCGTGATCCTACTGTACAACGTTTATAATATGCAGTTTGTGTTACGCGACGATTAGAATTTCAATAACACGTTCGTTTCATAAAAAGTACCGTTTCAGAATAACAATTTAGTTACTGTCTATACGTACGCCATATTCAATGTTTTGATATGATAATGATGGTAATTTGATATGATCAATTTGAGCATACTAAACAACCCACTTGGGAGATCTAAAGTTCGAAAATGCTAATTGATGTTATTTTTTTTTTGTTCATGATTAAAAAGATAAATGTGCATGCGGATGAGAAAAAAAATATCACAGAATAAATATGTGATCTTTTAGACGTGATAGCGTGTCGTTAATTAGTGAAAAAATAAATAAATAAAATATAACACTCGTATAATGTTATATAATCGTTTATAATCGAGTGATATCACTCGTATACGTAGATACGACATTGATCTCGCAATTTGTCCATATAAAAAAATGTAATGATAATCTTGATAAGAGAAATGTTATGTTCGTCGATAAGAATCCTTTCGAATTTTGATCGGTGATTCTTAAACATTTTTTTTGTTTGGAATTTTAACTGTTGATTTTATCTTATTTTCTTTTTCGATTGTTAAATTATGATTTGAGATTGTTAAATTATGATTCGTAGAGAGTTAGCAAGTATGCAAAGTTTCAGTTCAATCGGACATCGAAAAGTGCTTGAAAAGTCGATTACAAAATTTCACACAGACAAACGGATAAGGGAAACTTATATTTTAGACGTACATATATTATTAATATTTGAATTTTTGACGAATTTTTATCATAACATTTAACTAACAACAACATATCCAGTATATATATATATATATATATATATATGAAATGAAACACAGTCCCCCACAATAAATCTGCTATTTGTATGCTCGTGTCCACATGGTGTTTTCGGTATCGAAATAGATGGGCACAAAAGATAACCGTGGAAGTGCAATAAAAATATTCCGGTGCTCACGATAAACATGAACATTTTATAAGGAGATGGCGATGCTTACGTTTTCCTCGGACAAAATAAGACCGTGGTCTCTCACCTTCCGAGAAGAGCTGATGCTGCATCCACTGCGGTTTTCCACCTCGCAATCGCACATAAATATCCGACGGCTCTTCTCGACACCTCCGCGCATCTCGTTTTGTGATTTAATGCCCATTTTTGTGTATATTTTTTTTTACTTTGTTTATGTGCATTTTTTTAATATTATTTTTATTGTTCTTTTTTTATATATGGTATACCTATACGAATGTCAGATATTGTTAATCTAATATCCGTGGTCATAATTCGATTTTGATTTGATCCGTGGTCATAATTTCTTTCGATATTTTTTTGGGCGAGATCGTTGACTTTTCATTTTTTTTATTATTTTGTTTTATTCTAAAATTTATATATTTTTATAATTTATCGTCATTTTTTTTAATAATAATTCTAAAATATATGTATATGTTGAAATTAACGGATAACGCTTAGATATTTCTAATTCAAATGAATCTAAGAATTCTTAACCTTTTATTGTCACGATTTGAAATTATTAATAAATCAACTCCGCGATTTTTTTATATTATATCGTGCTAGATTATAAATTCTTGTTTTATATATCAAATAATTACTGAGCTAAAAAATAAATATAATATCAGGTAATTATTATGACTAATTTATAAAATAAAATTTTTTATACTTACGGTTAATTTAATGCATTATTAAATTAATAATATATTATATATAGGTTGAATATTATGTGAACGACTTGAATGATGGGTCTTAGATCCAGAAAATTTGTCGTGTCATTGATTTATTTTTACGACCATAAAACAGCTAGTAAAAAAAAAAACATTTAGTTAAATCTATTAACATCAGGATTCATAAATTTCGAATTTAAGAGCAGCCGGTCAACTCGAACCGGTCCCGGATCGATCACAATAATCGATGCGATTCCATTATTCGCCATTTATCCGTCCTTGAATATATATGGTATATAACGATTAAAAACGGAATCGTGTCAACGGGAATAGGAAACGGCGTTAACGTTGTTGTTATTGATGTTGATAATGATAATGATGATGATGCGACAAAATGAACGAATTAGGTCAGAGTTATTAGCGCGCGCCACATTTTGACATAACCACGACCGACTATGACAATAATGACCATCATCACAACCTTGGACGCAATTCTCTTGATATTACAACTAGTTTTAATATTTCAGACCGTATATCAACTTGTTAACGACGGAATGTGCGATATTGCTAATTTCATGTTACAAAAATGACATTATAAATATATATATATATATATATATATATATATATATATATATATATATATATATATATATATATATATATATATATATATATATATATATATACATGTTTCATGTTTACGACGTCTTTAAAAATGTCCTATCGTATTGCAAATGTTTATTTTGCTTTGTCATTTCATAAAAAACATTAAAAATTTCTTCAATAAATGAAACAGTTTAGAGATGTTTTATTTATTTATTTGTAATTTTGTTGCAACCCTAATTTCGAATCATTTGAACTATGTATAAAAATTAAACCCAAAAACTATTTACATTATAATTTATTAAAATTGTAATAACATTTACCTTTTCAAATATTTCTACTTGGAGATTGCGTAAATATTTAAAAATATAATATTCATGTTACATAATGTGATATTTTCATATCTAAATTAGACGTTGTTTTCGAAGATAGATAGTCGAATATCGAATATGTATTTTGTTTTAGTCGAAGCCTACTGTACGCCCTTCGTTTTTCCCTTTTCCTCGCATCTACCCTTGGAGACCCTTTACCCGGTGTCAGGTTACACGTTTTGAAAACCCAAGTATGAGAGCACGTTCTGGTCTTCAAACTCAACACCGGTCTTTCCTGTCTTTCCAAAACTATATACATTATAATTTGCTTATTTATGGCAAATACAAACGGACAACGTGAATAATTATTATTTATAATATTATTACAGTAATACGTTTCGAGAATATAATTTTTATGTTCGATCTAGTATTACATCAAACGAATCATTTTCTAAAAGTATTCATATATATTAATCTCGTTTATAATAAACAATATATAATAGGTACAATAAAGTCTTGCTAATTCTTAAGCTAGTTTAAATCATTGTGGGTCAAACCTTAGCAATTTTATTGCAACCACATGTGTGGGTGTTTGCAGCTAGTTCTCTTTAAGTGCTCTAGCAGTAAAATTAAAATACTTAATATACATACCAGAGTTTTTACGCATATTCTAAAACTGTGTAAAAGAAAATGATATTATAAAAATAATAAATATTTATATTAATGGTACCGGAAAATAATAAAAAAAACTTAATAGACTGATTCACAGTCAGTTTGTGTCGAAATACGGACACACAAACACATTTTTTTATTGTTTCATTTAAGACTGTTTATAAATTTTATTTCTTATCAAAAAGATTTTTTTCGTACTAAGGACAAAAATGTCAGGAACAATAGAAGAAGCCCAATTACAGTAATGCAGTAGAAGAAATTACTATTCTTGTGTGTCATAAATGGTTTAAAAAGTTTAGAAAAGGAAATAGAAATCCCACAGATGTTGCACGAAAAATAAAACCCCAAAAATTATACGATGATATCCCGAAATCGATGACGGATTCATATCCTCGTCAAACAATTAAGGAATTATTGCCGAAGATCGACTGTCATTGGTTTGTAGTTTAGAATCATTTTCGTCGCAAAGGAAAGTTGTTCATACAAGGAATTTGGGTTTCTCACAAAAATTAACAGAGAACGTGCTCGAGAATGTCATACCATCTGTATTTCTCTTTTGTCTCGGTATGAAGTCGACTTTTTTTTTGCTAGGAATTATAATTGAAAATGAGAAATGAGTATTATACAATAATTCTGTACGAAAAAAACAATGGATTTCTTCCAAAAATAGGACCTATTACGATGTCTAAACTATCACTGAGGTTCCTTTGTGTGTTATGAGATATTTTAGAAATCATTCAAATGACTAAAATGTGTTCAGACCATTACAGTAATAATGTATTGTAAATAATTCGAGTGTTTGAAGCAAAAGCTATCGAAAAAATAATCTTTCAATTACTTGTTCAATAATTTAAATAAAGATCCTCCAATACGTTAACACGAGGTCTCACGCTTGAAATAAGAGTTAGAATTGAAACTTCTATCTCATCCATCCTATTTACCAGATCTTGCGCCATCAGATTACTACCTTTTCAGACTATTAATAAACTAAAACAATAACAATTAAAAATACCTATATGTTTTTTTATATTATTATTTATTTTTGAAACCAAACTCCGTCATAAGTCGAAAACTGACTGTATATATATGTATATATTTAACATTGATACTGAAAGTAGAGAGTAACGAACTTTTTCGCATACGTCATGAATTCGAAAACGACGTCTTTTTGTTTTTTTTTTTTTGTAAATTAACAAAATTAAATTCGGCACATTCGAAAGGTGCTTTTTCCCCCCTACACCTCCCTCTTAATTTTGAGGTTGAAAAAGAAAAGTTCGAAGCTTTTGTCGATTTCGTTTTCACCCTCCGACATATAACGGTTGGGTGTTGTTTTGTAGGATATCGAATGTCGCATTAGCGCACCTCTGCGTATCGTTCATTACCATCGCCCATCCCATCAACCCCTAGTGAAATCTACCCCATCGTTAGAATACCACCCCTCATTATCATCATCGTCAATCTGTAACTATTGCATTGCCTCGTGTCCAGTATTGACAATGAGTTCACCGCGGATGATCTTCAATCGACGTTCATCAAACTTTATCATTTTTAAATTTTATTTTAAATTCATAATGTATAATATTCTAAACTGAAAATTGTTTAAAACTAAAGATTTTATATATAAATTATGGAACGCTGTTTACCTTTAGATATTATTTATTATCAAAGGTTTTGATATACAATATATAATACAAACGATATCGCAAATTTGAACTCTTATAATTTAGAAAATCATTTTTATATACTGATTTTTTTATTCATTAGAATAAAAAAATATAATTGTGTTACATAAATTGTAAATCTATGTTTAGTACAGTTTCATTAAAGATTGTAATTATCGTATATCCTGGATATTCTCATCACGTTATTTATAAACCGGGAAATGCATTAACGAGCCCTCAGGGAATATCTTCCCGATGGAATATAAACTTACACTGAATGGTTCTATTATTCTATTTACACTCATAAAATAATTCAGATACGCTAGTTTTGCACTTTATATTTTAATACAAAATTAACTAATCGAATAAATTATAAATACATTTTTTTTTATTATAAAATAAAAACAATACAATCATCCATTAGTAGAAATTCATTCATGAAAGTCGGCAGATATCCAATTAATAAGAAAATCGAGTGCCAAAACCCATTGATTTAAGACGCATAATTTAATTATATTATCCTATACGACGAATATATAAACAACTTGCAATCTTTCAAATTAATAGCATCATTATTCGAAGAAATTCAGTATTAAATATTAATAAATTTAAACACTATTCATTTCAAAGTGCGACATATTTCATAATCTAATTTCGTTACATATGTATATATAATATTATACATACTCAATAGTGTGATAGGTATAGTTAGTTCTAAATTGGATTTCATAGGTATTTAAAAATTATATTAAAAAAAACTAAATAGTGAATATAAAGAGAGAGAGAGAAAGAGAATAAAAAAAAAATGGTGGCGAGAAGAGCGCGCTTCGTTGATTTTTCGCTTTCGGATCTGCTTTTTCAAAAGATGCGCGTTTAATTTTAGCGCGCTAGAGCGAGACGGATGAGCGGCGACGGGCGCGTGAGTGAGCGAGACGAATACAGTGTTCCTGGGCGAGGCGGCCCATGAAGTGGCGCGTTTTAACCTGCCGCTGTTCACTTCGCGAAACTCTCTATTTACTGGGACGCGTCCCCGTATCGGGTTACACTGCTGGGACGCCTTACAACATCCATTTGTCTGAGTACACAAGGGGACATTCAGGGCCGTATTCTGTTTAACGCGTATATATATATATATATATATATATATATATATATATATATATATATATATATATATATATATATATATTAATTTCGAATTTTAAAAATAAAAAAATATATATATTTTTAAAGATTTTTTTTATATTTAGATTAAAATAAAATATTAATTGTGAACTTTTATTTAACTGGCACTATTTGTCGGTTTGTTGAATTGGATTCTTGCGATCGATTTTTCGATCACTTCTCAATGTTTGAGTTGAAATTTTGCATACTTGCTCTCATTCTCGATGACAATACACGTATCAATTAACACATTAATTAATTAATTGAAATTTTATTATTTAAAAATTTAAAAGATCCTTCATAAATTTATTAATAAAAAATAATTAAAATGAATTTATTTAAAGTATAAAATAATCTTATTTTTTTTATATATTATAATATATTTTTCAAGACATTCAGTAAATAAAAATATTATATAATTATTTAATAAATATTTTTTTGTAAAAGTTAATGAGTAATCTATACATTTTAAAATCATATATATATATATAGTTTATTTTAAAGATTCCAAAAAATATATATTTATATAGAAAATTCCAATACAACCCTGTTATTTCGATAGAAGCAACAAAACAAACATGATGTTATTATACAAACCCACATCATCCCCCCTTTCAGTGTCCCTCAAGCAATTCTCTAATATATATATACAGGATAATATTTTACTATACTATAATTTTCGCCGATAAACACCACACTTTACCGATCTGATCAATTTTAACCATCTATCATTATACACATTTATAACCGGAATTATTATTAACATTTGAAGGTCTTCAATTATTCGGCTATCCGTTTTATAATATTTCGCATTTGCGGTTATTTGTTGTTGTTCATATTGAACGTGATTATATTATAAATTTCACCCCGGGAATTAATTGTTAATGTCGATAATTAAAGACGGGTTATTATATAACCGTAATCGATAACGTTCACGTTATATAGAGACTAATGAAATTGTTATTCGTTCAATTTTAATATATATATATACCATATGTAAATCGTTTCAGATCTATATTTATTTATTTTATTTTTAACGGTCAGAATATGATATCTTATATTATAAAATATTTTTTATAGATATGTAAATATAGATAACTCTGATGATGTCTTTATAAGGACGACACGCATATTATTTGTGTATTATCATCACTTCGATCATCGAAATTTATGATTTAGGTTCCGTCGCATGTGCTGATACAATAATCGAACTATACTTGTTATATACAAATTAATTTTAAATTAATAATATTAATCATATAAAAATAAAATTATTATCTTTATTGTTTTAGTGTTCCCGGTTCGGACAAAACTCACCTGGATTCTTCAAGCGACAGCGAAGGAGATTCGCTGTTGGTTAGTGGTTCAGGTCGATCGTTGGGTTCGAGCGCTTATCAACCTCAGCCAGATCACTCTCAACAGACGGGATCCACTTCGACCACCGGAGGCACCTCCTCAAACGAAGGTCGCAGCTCGTACGACACACATCTGAGGCTGGACGCGCTCGGAGCCGCCTACGGACAACAATTACATGCGCTACCTCCACTTTATGAGCCTCCTCTGCCTCATGATAGAGGATATCATCATTTATGATGCTGGCCAGACACTGTGGACAGATATTGAGTTCGTTTCCGAAAACTTAACCAGTGTCGTGTGTTAGTGCTATCATCAATTCAAGAACCTTACATCAAGAACAAACTGTCAGTTGCTCCCAATTATTCGGTACCTTGATTTTTTATTTTGCTATATGTATATATATATATATATATATATATAATATACTAACGATTTTTTTATTTATTGTGTTATAAATAATGTGTCAACTATGTAGTATGTATTAGATAGTATTAAATGAAGTATCAGTGATTGAATTGTGATGTGCTGCAGAATTCTATCCGAGTATAGTATAGAGAATTCGTTCACTTTTAAAAATATCCCATGTGAACTATGTTAAGTAAAAAAAAAAAGGCCTCGCTTACCATGAACAGGACACATGTTGATAAGATCTTTTATTTTACATCAATGAGACCCATCTGAGACAAAGAAACATTAGCATATGTGTAGAAATCGAAAGCCATTTTAAAAACCCAGCACGTGTACTAATGCTTCTCTACCTTAACTCGGCCACATTGTTAATTTTTTTTTCTCTTTTTCAATCCTTAAAATAAACAAATCGTTCTCTTGACATACCCGTAACATGTGTGGTCAAAGAGTCCATTCATATTGTGATTTTTTGCAGTATAGGCCTAAAATATTTGCGCTTTTTTGCATTTCAACTTTATAAGATACGATTTCGGATTTGAACCAAGGTTTGTCATAATCCGTATACAATTTATAATAATGCTTATCATGTTATCACTACACCACTTCGCTGATTACACGAAAATTAATATTAATTAAAGTTTATATTGAAGATATTCAAGCATGAAATTTATTGTTTTAATTAGTGATAATTTAAACAGTGGTGTTCTGCTAAATATAAATATTTCTACAAAATATCTTGTGATTCTTTGAAGGTCTCGTTCTTTAAACTGAAAAATAAATGTTTAAGACTATTATTTTCATTTTTTGGAATGGATATTCTATCCTATATATTGAAAGAAATGTTTTTATTCTAAATAATTTCAATCTCATTTATATGACTTTTTAACAAATATTCTTTTAATAAGATCTGAGTTCATTCATAAGAGTTGAAAATTTTCTTGTAAAGTTCATATTTTGTCAATAGGCATTTTCATTGAATGTAACAAATTTTATTGTTTTTATGTAAATATAATATGATAAATGATAAAAAAAAATTGTTACATACAACAGTAATAATCGTTTTATTCGTTAAGATCTTATAACGATGATGATATAGATAATGAATGTTTCAAAATGCATTTTATTAATTTTGCATTCGCTACAAAGTTGGATATGATTGCCGTGAGTGCTGTAAAATATAGAATGAATTTGTAAAATAGCACTAAATTTTAATATATAAACAGTTTTTTTTTCTTTAGATTTAGCGAAATTAAAAACTATGCCTTCTTTAGCTGTTCATCGATGTATAGAAAAGCAAAATATTGCGAAAAAAAATCATATCGGTACCTTTTTAATATATAATTAAGGGGATGAAAGTTCAAAATATTATGATTAAAACGAGGCACAAAATTTCAAGTACCTTTCCATGCTCAATTTAATATTATCAATAATTATTCCATATAAAAAAAAATCATTAAAAACGACATCAAATTTAGTGCCACTTTTAGCAACGTACATCCCTTCATTTATATAACATATTGAATACATAATAAATATGTTATTTATTTATTTGTATTATATCAATATTATGTATAATATATTGAAAATTATTACATAACAATCTAATTTTCATAGCCAAAAATGCATTTATTTCTTTAAACAATTTATTATTACTTTTCACTGATAAAGACCTTACGCTGTTAATAACAACGTTAACACTTTGCGGTCCTATATTATATTATATTTTTTTTTATATATAATTTACTACCGCAAATCATTTTTAATATATTTAAAAACAAAATTTATAAAAATTCGAACATTTCAAATATTGTCCTTCAATATAAATAATATCACAATTAAAAAAAAATGATTTCCAATTTTTTTTTATATTGCTATGTTATTCAATATATATTTATTATATAATATGAATAAATGTTCAATATATTGCGCAATTTTAAATAGAAATACTTAGAACAACTGCCATTTTTAATTTCAGCACACTTATCACATCATAAATGTACAAATTTGTAATTACGTTCAATACATTGTATTATATATGTATTTACGTAATTTTATATATATATATATATATATATATATATATATATATATATATATATATTTATTTATATATATATTTATAGTATATATGTACACATATATTCTTTTTTTTTTGACACGAGGAAGACACCACCAGCATTATGGTGGTGTAATTCGATATAAGACATCCTTTTACGAAAAAATGTTTTCTGCTCCATCGAACATCGATTTCACGCAAAGCACGATGCATGCGAGCAACGTACATGTTAATAACAGTGTGTGCTTATATATGTTACCGTTAAAGTCCAAATTAAATATTCACCAATGCCGACGAATGAAAATATTCAACATTTTTCATTTTAATTAAAAATTTACAATATATATATATATATATATATATATATATATATATATATATATATATAAATTCGATTTATTTATTTATTTTTTTGTTAAAAAAATATTCAAAGCTTAGATTCAATATAATTTATTCGTTGATCCCATAGGTGTAGTGTAAAACAAATTAAATATCTATTATGAATAATTAATAATCACGTTAGGCCACTGAGTTTATTTTTAAATGTGTCGATAATTCGAAATTTTGTATTTAATATCAATTATAAAAATAAATTTAGTCTGATTATTGTCTATCAAACTGAAAATTGTTGATTAAAATCTAATGAATATTTTGTTATCAATTTATTATATAAAATCTGTAAAATTCATTTTTTTTTAATTTCGTTAAAAGGAAGTTTTATTTTATAAATTCTTATATTTTGTATTTTTCCCATGATTATATTAAAAAAAATGACAAGTCAATTTTTTTTAAATTATTGACGACCTGAGCTTTTAATTATCAATATATATTATTTTACGTTTATAAAATAATTGAAAATATTAAAAAAAATATACATTTTTATTTCACAATAAGCCTTTTTCTATACCAATTTTAAGATGTAACGTAAAAATTTCAAACGCAAAAATTTAGCTTTTTCTTGTTAAAATATACATTTAAATGTATCGTTTTTAAAATTAAAAAAAAAAAAAGAATTTTCACGAATGGCTAAAATTGATAGGTAAATGGTTTAATTTGAATTAAAATTCTTAAGTATACATTTAAACAATATACGAACATTTTCAATAGATCAAATATGTTATCAACATTGAAAAACGGTTTTCCGATTTTGTTTTTCTATTTGTAATATAATCACTTTAGGTAAACTATTTATCCATTTTAAAATAAAAAAATACATATTATATACATATTAATCATTTTTATATTTTATCACTTTACAATTAAACATTGAAGTACAATTTTTTTTCTCTACTTCGCTTATATATAATAATATATAATTTCAGCATTTTTTCTTATAATGTTTTATTTATTACAAAAGAATATATATATAATGTATTTTCAGGTAATGCATATTTTAAGAATGATGCTGAAAACTTTAATAATTTAAAATAGGACGAAGTTCAAGAACACTTTCAAAGTATAGAAAAATAATCGATTATAATTGTACTTAAGTTTTGTAACGTGTCGACGATATATCCGATTATATTTTAAAGTATTTATTATTTATTACACTGCGTATTTGATTACAATAATTATGATTATTATTACTAATGTTTAGTAAACTATGAACGAAATTTAATGTACATAAAATTGAAAGCAAGCTTATTTGCTGCGGCACAACTACTTTTATGTTTCATTATTATGAACATTGTGAATAAATTTTTGGTCGAGATTTCCTATTGTTTCATTTTAATTCACCTCGATTTGTTTATTTTTTTTTTTGTGTTATTTTCAGATTTATCTTATCACTATTACTGCGCCATCTGTCGTTCAAATCTTAAAATAAATTATTATATCAGAAAAATCATTTATAATAGTATTCTTTATTACAAATGTATTTTTTATTTTAAAACAAATATAAAAATCTTTAATTTTTATTTGATTAAACTATGGTTATATTCTGAATGATATAACATATGTAAAATTTCTTAGAACATGTGTTATTATATACATCTGATCTGGTATGAAATGTTATGCAATACATTCTTATAAAGCTATCTATAAAATAAAAACATAATTTTTATATTATTTTCAAAATTTTCATAATAAATTCATATTAAAAGTCAAAATAATAATAAAAAGTGTTTCAATAGAGCATATTAAAATAATACAATATGTATATGTTTGAGGAGCGTACAGATTGTATTTTTAAAAGTAAAAAAAAAAGTATAAAAATGGCAGAGGCGCCCAACCCTCATCAGGGGTCCATTCAAGCGTAAAAGAGCGCACATTGAGCCCTTGTCTCGCCACAAAGGGCTTACGATTTGGGGATCTATTGTTGAAACCAGGATTATAAAACCATATGTGAAGGATGCTCCAAATGTGAAGCATAATTAAATGCTCGAAAATTGTTTTTTTTTTTTTAGTGCGATACCACTCAATCGCATTATAGTTATTTTTTGTGCTCCCCCTGAATAAGCGCCATGAATAAAGTAATAATAAATATACAAAAATGAGTTTATTTATATATATATATATATTTACTAAAGTAAATCAGTTCTTAAATATTAAATTCTTTTGAAAATTATTATTCTATAATTTTTAATAAATGCTATTTTCTTATATGAAGAGTGTCAATAGTTACAATATATTGTATGAATACAAATAAATAAATAATAATTATTTTACAGCTGTTGTCGCTTTTAAAAAATAATATTAACATGTTTATGAGACATCAAAAGTAAATGAAGTATTACTTGATGCGTTAAATTGAATGGTTATATATATATATATATATATATATATATATATATATATATATATATATATATATATATATGTATATATATATGAATGAAAAGGGGTTTTGTGGTCAAGAATCGATTAAGGATATGTTTTCATATATGTAAAATTTATTTTATATCGTTTCTAAAAAAGAAATAATAGCTGATGAATGAAAAAGATTTTTTATAATAATATGTACAATTTTAAACTTAAAAGAATTACTATAAATTATCATATTTATGTTTTTGTTTCAGAAAATTTTCATTATAAAATGTATCTTTATATAGATTGAAACTGAAATAAAATAATCTATATATAGTTTTTTATATTCATTTTGAATATTCAACTCTAATGAAGAATATCAATAATAACAATCTGCGAGATAGTTTCAAACGTTAATTATAAAAATTCACTGTATTAGAACTCTCGATTAGATGAAATTAAAAAATTAACCCTTTACACTCGAGAGGTAGCGTTTGGTCTTCACTTGAATTAATGCGAAAAGTCGATGCGCTGCAATGACTATTTATGTTAATTTATTTATAAGTAATTCTCAATTTTATAAGTATTAATTAATTTTATAAGTAAGCAAACCAGACTGTATTTTCAATACTGAAACTTTCTTGGCAGAAGGAAAATTTGTTCAATAAATTCATATATTCTATATAAAACCACTAAACAGCTGGGTTATATATGTTAAAATATTAAATCTTCAATCTATAATAATTTTAAGTTTGAAGTAAGAAATTCATCAAAAAAATAAAAATAAAAAATTAAATTGACAATTAATAATACACGTGTATCGATGTGTACTTGTTAACTAAACACATATAAAAATAAAAAGTTAATTTTCTAAATGTATAATGACACGGTTCAATTTATTAACAATACGTTTGGGGGTGTGGCGTTCCAAAACAATATTTAAACGTGAGCCACTCGAACGTGATATTACGTTTTTATTTCTACCCCTCGTTTGATTCACCATCATCAGGTTCGTTTGCGAGCTTCATTAATTGTATACTTTATTTGGGGTTGTTAAAAGTGTATATATATATATATTATATATATAATATATACACATATATTTTTGCGTATCGCTCGTTAAGAAAGGTGATGTTTTTTATTTTGCGTTTCCATGACAACGTTTCCCCATATAAGATGGACTGTAAAGTTTTCAGTTACAAATTCGATTTTTTATTTTATTGAACAATCGTGAAACGTTAAAATGGAAAATATATATTTGTTGAAATTGAATTGTGATTTAATTATAAATATGTGTATATACCATATTAGCTGAAACATGTCATTTTTCAATTCAATTAATGTTCTTAAAAAAATATTATAACGAGATATGTTTATATAAGTAAATTATTTTAAAACAATTGTAAAAAAATGACTTAATATTTATAATTGCAATATATGCAAAATAAAATTTGATAAAAAATTATGATAATTAGAGTAAATAAAGAAAATTCATCATGTACTTTGTTTAAATTTATTAAGTAAAAAATTAAATATTAGTCTTTTACATAAAAAATATAAGCCTTGTGTTACATTATAAATATAAAAGTATTAATTTTCAACATTCTATATAATACGACAGAAGTCGTGTTTGCATAAAATTAATATTAAAATACATTTTATTTTTCATTACAATACTTCATGTAGGCATATACATAATTTATTTATATAATTAATCACTGTTTAATAAAGAATGCTAAAAATTTAATATTTGCATTAATTGTACAAATAAAAAATTAATGATTTTCATCAAATTTATAAAAGCCTATGTGATTTTCCATGCAAGTAAATTTGTAACGATTATATAATTTTACAATAAAAATTAAATAGTGCAATAATTATTTTTTTTAGTTATTTGTAATTAGTAGTTTATTTATTTTTATTATATTTGAGTACAATAAATAAAGATGATTCGTATTTATATTTTTGGAACTATTATTTATTTTAATTGTTTTTATTTTTAATATTTAGGAAATCTCTTCAAATTCGTTTTATTATTATATTCACTTTTGAACGTTCAAACCTATGCATTTATTTATTATCTGATAATATTGTATGTAACGATAAATTTTTAACAATAATATAAACAGGATTTTACAGAAAAATAAAAAAATGAAAAGTTTTCAAAAATTAAATATCTGATGTAAGAAAAAAATATAAAAAATGCGAAAAGTAAAAAAAAACATTGCTAATCAATGCATCTTTTTTCTATGCGATATAAAATATAAAAAATTAATTTATTATAAATGCTATCAGTCGAATACATTCAAATCACAGCATTTTCTGTCAAACAGGCATTTGATCACATCACTGGACATTTTAATTATTACGTTAATTTTAATGGCAAAAAGTTATACAAAATGTGCAGAAAAAATCACCATCTGACCACAACAACATCACCATCACAGATTGAATAATAATCGAGTTCTTTCAATTCGTTATCAAGTGGTATCAACGTTTCTTTTTTACCAAGGGAATGTTTTTGCACATAAAATAAAGTGGGCGACGTGGACATTTTAGCCTCTTTAGACTTTAATGAAAAAATTCTACGAGTCAGTGCAATTAATTTTTGAACACTCATTGTAGCTGGAACCTTTTTCTTCACTGCCATGTTAATTGATTCATCTCGTATTGCTATTTCGATTAATTTTGAACTAATAGCAAACGAATCCTTTTTAACTTTCAATAAATTATCATCTGGTAATCCGAATTCTGTAAAAAAAGATAATACATAAATTTATACACGGACAAGAATACACTTTTAATATTGGGATAACAAAAGACCCATACTTTCAACAAGCCGATCAAATCTAGAATGAAATAAAAGAAATTCAGAGACATTTTCCTGTTTACCAGAATCTTTGCATTGTTTCCACATCAGACCATATTTTTTTAAATAATCATATTCGGCACCCCGTCTTATTTCTCTATTAATATTAGAACCGTTCAATTCCTAAAATGAAAATATAATTAAAAATATGTACTAAACCAATTTTGAATACAGTATAGAAGTAATCAGTTAATACTTTGAGATTCTCTATTCTTGCAATTATTAATTGAGATGAAGTATCATAGTTATCTAAAGACATCACCGGGTTTTTGTTTATGTATAGTTTACATAAAGATCTCAATTTGTTCAATTCACTGATCGATCTCCACTAAAACAATAACGATCGATAAGGTTTTTATTTTAACTTGTAATAAAAATTAAAATAAGAAAAATAATTACATCTTCGATATAATTCTGTTTTAAGTGTAAAGCTTCTAAATTTATAAAAATATTTAATCTATCGGAACTATTATCAAAAATTATCACTTTCAAATTGCAGTCATTTACACTCAAATCCTTCAAGTTTTTTAAATAACCCAATTTCATAATTTCTTCCCAACCTTTCAAAGGATTACCGTCAAGAATAAGGGACGATAAATTATCCGAAAATATACCGAGAGCCGGTACAAAAATTTCGTCTATTCTGTTATACGCTAAAATAAGTTCTCGGATGTTATTTAAAATTGTTGCTAATTTTACTATGTCTTTCCAATCAATATCACAATACGCCAACGACATCTTTTGTAAATTTTTAAAATACATAGATAATCGGTCGGCTTCTTCGTTTGTTGCGGGAGGAGTTAATCGATTTTTGCTGAGAATAAAAAAATATATATCGTTACATATAAAAATTGCAACGCTATATGTTAATATTAATTCAATATTAAACCTTAAATCTAATTGTTGCAGTAAAGGAAGTTGAGATACGATTTCCGTTACCGCGCTCCAATCGCACAGTAGATTTTTTGAAACGTCTAATATTTTTAACGAAGGGCACAGGGAGGCCAAATTTCCGGCGGTCCATATGCATCTATCGGCGACGCAAGCCTCTTGAAGTTTGTCAAGTTTACTGCGATACATTGATAAAGATTACGGTTATATATTTACAAAAAAAATACAACTCATTAAACGCGATCGAATTAAATGTAAATCGATAAAAACCTCTGTTTTTGTTTGACGGAATCGAACCCGACCATTTCAACGAACGGAACGCGAATTTTTCTCTTCCAATCGTCGATCACGGCGCGATATACGGCGGCCGTCGATTCGTCCTGTAACATTGAATAGGGTAAAAATCGAAAAAAAAAGTTAGGTGACAGATCGATACGGAACGTTAATTCCGATCTAATTTAAATTATATCTAAAAAAGGATATACCTCGTCTTTGGAATAGCAATAGAGTATGGCGTCGCGACAGGTGACCGGAGGATCGATCTTCTTGGGTCTGACGAAGGAGGCGCAGTCGGAACGAGGCCTGGAGCAACGGAAGTAAACGCGGCCGTCGAGAGAGCCGTCGTGTTTGCCGCGCGCCTCGTCGTCCCATTCGAGGCCGCACCATTCGCCCGACCTGCCCTCGATCCGACCGCACCAACGCACGCTGGCCGTCGCGCCCCCGACGCGCACTCGCCCCCCGACGAAACACCATTCCGGCTCCGTTTCGGCCTCCGACGGAACGCTGAACGCGCCCGAATCGCCCGCACGGTGCACCATCGCGATGACAGTTTTGGCCTAAAAGCGATCGAACGCTACCCGCTCGTTCGTCTTCATTCGAAGTAATAAAAAATAAAAATGTAAACTATAAATATAAGTAATCAAATCAAAACAATAATGCGAACACGATTAAAATACAAATTCGAATGAAAACTATTAATATAATAAGACGAAAAAAATTATTGACGTCACTTTAGTCAACTTAATCGATCCGTAAATTTTTGATAAATAAAAAAAATCGATTTACATACGCGCGCACGTTTATTTATACGAATTATAAATTAATTTAAACGTTATCGCGCGCGACTCGTTATCGAATGCCGCGGTCACAATTAGCATTGTTCGTTTATCAGTCGGTTTCTTGCGGTCGAGCGAAGCGCGTTCGTGCATATATTTAATTAACTATAAAAAAAATCGAATTCGATCGTATGCGATTCGATAGCTAATAATATTTATAAAAATGTAAGTCGGTTAATAATTAAGTGTTTTAGATTTATGTTTGTATATATATATATATATATATATATATATATATATATATATATATATATATATATATATATATATATAATATGTCGGCGAGCGATTAACTAGTGGTCGAATGCATCAAATAAGTTACTAAAACTGCACTTGTATATATTTTTTTATATATTTAAATGTATCCTTTATTGTACAATGTAGTTATTGTCGACTATAATATACCTAGTTATTTATTTGTAATATAAACAAACTAACGGGTAAAAATAGCTCTATCGTTATATTTATCTATTTTTAATATTAAATTATGAAATAAACCAAAACATCTATAGAGATTATTTAGAATATTACGTTAAATAAAAAGTGCATTATAAACGATATCATATATTGTTTATTTTCTTTGCGCTCTGTAGAACTTATTGATGTTTAAATTATAAGTAGCGTTAAATAAATTGAAATTTTAAAACTAAAAATGTTTAGGATTAAGAAAAAATATTATGTTATATTGTCTAATTTTGCTTTTTTTGTGAGCGGGAAATTTGCAGCCGAATTAAAAACATTCGAACGATCGGACATAAATAATATAGGATTCGTAGTGCAATTTTTTTTACCCGGCGAACCGGCTAATACAATTGTTTTTATTATTGTTTAAATAAATTAAATACCGTACGTAACAAAAGTAATTTTATTAAAGCGAGGAATATATATATATATATATATATATATATATATATTATTTGCTCATAGTGCGACGCCTCGGAAGTCTCCGGTGAAAAAAATCCATTAATTGCAATTATAAAACTTATCTGTTAAAAATAAAATTTCACCATAATATACATCGCATAGCATAATAAAAAATGAACGTTGGAGCCGTTGACGCGTCGTATAAAATGCGCGAAGCGGTTATCGTGTTAATAAATAATATTAAAAAAACAAATATGAAATCGACGCAAACGTATAATGATAGAAATTGTAAATTAGAATCGACATTATATATATTTTTACGAAGGGATTTAAAAAATAAAAAGTGCGATATTCGTGAGCGACGTCGGCATACGCGCCGGGGTGTCGTTCGGGGGTGCGTCTTTCGTCGCGGGGTTGGCAGCGCCGAGTGCTTGTTCGCGAGCGGCGCTTGCGCGCGCGTATTAGTGTGCGAGCGTGTGTGTGCGTGCGTGCGTGTGTGTGTGCGTGCGCGACGGGCGGACGTCGCGGTCCGGAGTCGACACGGCGCCCGGTCGCTCGGACTCCGACTCCGGCTCCGACTCCGACTCCGGACGGTCCGCATGACTCGGCCGAAGACGACGGCGACGACGACGACGACGACACCCTGATCGACACGAACGCCGCCCCCCCGTCGGACCGCTCCTAACATGAGGTGAGTAGCGCCCCGCCCACCCCGCGAACGCCCTCGCCTCTGCGCCCCGCGTTCGTCCGCGAGAGAACTTTCGACGCTTCGACGGACCAACGTTTCGAACGTAATTCATCGAGTCGACGAAGGGGGCGCGCGACGGCTTCGAGACCGTCGCCTCCGCCCCCTCGAATCGAAAGCTTCGACGCTCTCGTTCATCGCGATGCACTTCGCGTACTTCTTAACGTACGTGTTGTTTACATATCGCCTATGCGTATTCTAAATATCGTCATATATAAATATTAAAGAAAAAAAAAATATATATATATAATGAAGATCTTCGCATGAAAAAATGTATCAACACATTAAAACTTAAACTGAAAATTAACTCGTCATATATAAATTGTATTAAACTTCTCGTCGATTCTCTGATAATACTTTATTTACGATTTGTTTTTTTATATAAATTGATTTTTAATTTAATTCTTCCTATTTTTGTTCGATATCGAGTTTTATTAGCAAAAATCAATGCTCTATTGCTGTCGACGCATAATTTAGACCGTTGTGATATTTTCTATTGTGCAAAAATTTAACCGGATTCTATCAAACGATAGAATCCGGTTGATCACGATCGAGCTTTGACGCGATTTATTTATATTTTGAAATCTTAATTTTTTTTACGCATCGAAAGAGAACGATCGTCGAAAATGTGAAAAAAAAAATAAAAATGAAAAGGACTCGCGAAAGCTCATCGTCGATTACGATAATTCGAATCGTAAAAATTATAATACTAGCACGCGTTCATCGATCCGGTATACGTATTTATAAAATTCATTATACGAACCTCGCGTTAATTTAAGTATCAAATTCGTAATTCGAAGGAAGCTTTCGTTTGTTTATTAGAGAACACCCGGTCGTCGTAAACTAGTATGCACGAGTCGTGCGATCGTCGACAAAAGTGCGATATCCGGATAATATTTTTTTAATTATTATTTCATCCCACCGCACATTTTTTATATTAAACGTCGATTTGATTAATAATATATTTATGTACGAGATATATATTCGTGAATGCACAAATCCTTTTTAACCTCGTTAAGATCAAATATATGCAGACGTGCTAGAATTGTTCTTTTTTTTTGGAATACTTCACACGTATAAAAATATTCTTCTAAAACCAAAATTATTTCTGGCTTGTAAAAAAAAATCAATAAAACTTAAATGAAAAATATTTCATTTAGCCTTAAACGATGGTAGTGAACGATCGCAACCGAATTGGGTGTTATAATTTTGGAATGGATCGGAATCCGAATAAACAATATGATTCCAGTCCACTGAATAATCTTGACGCGTTCCAATTTTAACTGTGACATATCAAAAAGTATCGCACATTCGCATAGGAAATATTTATAATGATATGTATGCCTCATACGTAAAAAAACGAAATTTTGCGTGGGTGTCCGAAAAATGAGAGCAGGTGGTCTGCCACCCTTATATTTTAGTGGGGATTCACGTAAGGAATATGGCTGAAAAATTGGAAGTTGTTGACGATTTCAAACAAAATTTTTGTGATATTACACATATTTCGTTAATATGTACATAAATTTTTATAATTGGGTTTTGTTTTTTTTTCATACGTCATCAACAGCTGAAACGTACGAATATAATAGTATGTTGAATATTTATATATTTGTCATAAAATTTAGGGAGCTATTTATTTGCAGTTCGCCTTGCAGTAAATTGTAAATGGCGACGGAACGTTGTCGCTCGATTCGATCTCGTCTTGCCCCCATATTTTTGTATGGACGAAAAGGTATATCGCGCCATCACCACCCAAATATTTTTATTTTAGGGTGAACTTTCCTAATGGCTCATGCGAGAGACCAATGTATTCACGTTATTTTTATTTTATATATTTTTCTCTGTTAAAAAATAATTTACCTTAAAACGCACGTGGTTTTATCAAAACAACATTTTTTTATATTGATCGCACTTGATAAGAACGAGTGTATGTATTTCAAATTAAATTTTGATTCTTCAATTTTAGAATAATTACATTTTCATCATTTTGCAATGCGAAGTTTCTTCAAGCAAAAGTTGAATGTAATTTGGAAAAACGTGTAAACAAAAGATAAGAAACTAAATTAATTTCGATCATTTTAATTAACAAATTTGATATGATTTCCAGTAATGAAATGAATCATTTAAAGTTATCTCTGTCTATTTTATTTCATTAAAAAGTAATGAAATTAATCGAATTCACCATTAGTTGTTTGATTCCACCGAACTATAGCTTATCAGCGTTAGTCGATTATTGATTAAATACATCGATTATTATTTATAAGATAATTATGTTAGTGTGTGAAAATGTCATATTTAAGATATTTTTTTATTTTTAATTAAATATATTAGTTCTGATGTTTGTTTGGTAAATAGGTAATAAGTTACACTAGACAAACTTTAATAAACGCGCAATTAAAGAAGGGATCACGAAAATTTCTATTTACAAAGGGGAAAATTAATGAAAAAAATTTAACGAAGTTTGTTTTAAAAAAATAAATAAATCCAAATCGATTTTTATAAATATTTAAGTTAAATATTTATTATTATTATTTTTGTTAAATACAATCCAGTTTAAATATACGGTCAGCTTCGTGTATATTATATTAACGAAATAAAAAAATGTCGAAATCTGTCTGTAACATCCTTTCATTGTAGGCGTTTAATGATGCTTTATGATACTTCTGTGCACGGTTTTTTGGCATTCTCGATATGGTCACAGATTTGCTTTATATTTATCATTCAATAGCGTTAAAGAGGATGAAATACATAATAAGCAAGTCTTTAAAATAAATTTTATTTTATTCTTCATATTCGCTTTGTTTCAACGCTTGATCCTTTCCAGGATTATGAAGCCGCGCAGGGTAAACCACCTTCCTTAAAAGGATTGAGTTGTCAAACACACACAGTTGTCGATTTTTTTATTCCACCACGTGTCATTTACTCATATGAGATAAGCCTTTCTTCGAAAACGATTTCATAGTATGATTACTAATCGCAATATTCGATTTGTTTGATTTCCCACTATTCTATCGCTATTGAATAAATATTTTTTATCATCATTTGAAGATTTTTCGCTTGTAATTTTATAGGAAAATTTTAGCGCGGGGTATGCTTCGTTTTTACCGTTTTTTTTTCTTTTTCGAATGTGAGCGTGTCCATTGAAGCAAAACCAACCAAGGTTCAAGATTGCGACATCACCGGTAGCTTTCTATCGAATCAGCAAAAGCCAACATCCGAACGCTGACCACGTTGGCATCAAACCACAAACATTCACTATTGTTATGGTAGCCTGTTGCTGAATTTTTTTTTCAGTTTGAACTTCAAACGTTTCTTCAGTGGTTCGCGTGTCGTTAGTTCGATTTGTTGTTCAATCGAACACGCTATTCGCGTTCATGTCCGCTCTTTCCACGTCTTTTACATCTTTCTTTTTTTCTTTTCTTGTTCACAATTTGTCACGATATAATGGATAAACTACATATCCTCGGATCCGTTTCACTTCAAGTCGATCAATGACATTTACTCTGTTTTTTTTTAAAACATTTTATTTTTACAATCGTAAGACATCTGCGAAAATTTGCATCACGAGCACATGTTCTTTTTTATTTTACAGCATGATTAAATAATATTTATTTTTAATTAAACTTATGATCAAATTCATTCTTACTATGAATTCTTGAATATATGTTAAATTTATTTAGGATTCCGAAGTTCTCAAATTCGAATACAAATCGCTTTATTGACGGTTTTGTAGTTTTGTTTTGAGTTTATATTATTATTCGAGGGTGAAAGTTAAACGTTATAATCGTCTAGTGTTTATGAACACTTGAGCGAGTTAATGAGTGACTGCATGTTTTAGCACCCTTACAGTTTTTTCTTTTTTTTAACCATAATTTATCGATTAACTATCGAAACCTGACACGAATTTATTCGGGCGTGTCACTGTTAAGGCTTTGGGTCAAGCGGAAGGATACCTTTCCTTGACCATTTATTTTTCTTCCATTATTTTTAAATTTATTATTAGAGCCGCTAAGATATGAACACTTATTATTCATAGCGCAGTGACTTCGTAGCGGAAATTGTGCGGAAATTTTTAATAGAAAAATAGACTCGATTATTCTGGTCGAATCGACACATACCTCTTTTTCACCTTTGCTTTGAAAAGTCATTTTGAATTATTTTTTTTAGGAAGTTTACAGACACTGAAATATATATGTCTGCAACTGGTGAAGTGTGCCCCTTATGCCCTATTATTCGTATTGATTTTTGTATTAGAACCACGTTCACGACCCTTATGGTACGAACTTGGCACTCGTTTCATATATAATAATGTATTTGACCGAAATGCACTTTCGATCCGTTGAAAAGTTTGTCAATTGTTAGAAATCTATACTTATCGTGTTAAAATGCAACTATTTTTTTTTAATTTATATAAATGAGCGTGTTTTTATATGTAAACATATCATTATTTTTACAACAAATTAACTGCTTTCGTTGTGCTAATAGAGCGTATCTTCGTCTATATTTTGCACGCAATCGATTTTATAAACCGGTGAAAGTAATTTTGGACCTGATAAATTTTAACCTTTTAATCGGATCGTTGATGGTAATACTGTTCTGGATCGTTACATAAAAATAGCAGTTTCTTAGTGTATAAAAAAGATTTGTATTTTATGTAAATATCATCGAAATAACAACAATTACAATATTTTAAATTTTGAAATATTTTTACGAGATTAGATAATGTTGATTTTATCAAAATATTAAATAAAATTTTGCACGTTTTTTATCTTATATATATATATATATATATATATATATATATATATATATTTATATATTTATATATATATATATATATATATATTACTAAAAATGAAAAAAAAACTTGTCAAAGCCAAAATCAACACCCACAGCTGTCATTGTGTTGTTTTGTTTACATATGGTACATAAAATTTACTATAACCTATGATATTGTTAATAGTTCATTTATATTCTTTATAATAAAATATTAGAAAATGATAAGTATATATATAGTCAATTATATATGGGTTATGTTATTAATTGCAATAACTATGTTTTAAGATTATTAATATGTTTACATTCTTTTATAACGCTTTCAATTCTATTATTACGCAAATGAAAATGTAATTATTATCATTCCAATATATGGAATCACAGGTAATATGCTAATTTATAAAACATCGTATTATAAATTATGGTGCAGTTTATAAATGATGTTTTTATAATTCAGGTATTCAACGCGCTCATTATTGTTTATTTACAACATTATTTAATTTATGTTGTATATTTTAAAATAATGTTCATAACTGATGAATATTTTTTAAGAATTAATAAAGCATCTATTATGTACAAAAATCATTTTATTTTACTTTTTTACTTGTTTTAGAGTATTTTTACAAAAAAAAATTTATAAAGATATGTGTGAAGTAATTAATTAAAAGAATATATATATATATATATATATATATATATATATATATATATATATATATATATATATCAATTTCTAGTGGTGCGATTCCGCATTTATTCATAGTCCAGTCAGAATCGTTATCTTCAGGAAGTAACCGTCAGCCATTGCAATCGCTATCTTCCAATGCAACCATCCATCCATCCGTCCTTTTGTTGCGCAGTACTATGTACCACATTATTTTAGGTATATTATAGTTTGACATTTCACTGTGCTTCATAACAACAGATAATATTACCGCTGTCACAAGCAGGGCTGTCGATTTGAAGCTAAAATAATTTGGAAACAGAAAATCCTTTCAAATTTACCAGATAATCTAAGCTGAATTCGTGTATTTCCGTAAACGTGGTAGTATAGTATAACTATATTTCAAACGCTATATTGACGGATAACTGAATTTTGAGAAAACAACCCTTATCTGTTTTGTACTTAGTAGGTATAGTAATAAATGTTTTGTAATACATCACGTTACTTATATTTCCAGTACTTTTTTAAGTATTTTTACAAATTTGAAGAACCTACTTTTATTTAAAATTTTCTTGGAATTAATTTTTCAATAGATTTTTTTATCATAATCCACAAATGTAATATATATTCTATTTTTTATGAGTTGTTCACGTTTTTTATTATATATATATATATATATATATATATATATATATATATATATATATATATATTTATTTATATATATATATTTATTTATATATATATATATATATATTTATATATATATATATATATATATATATATATATATATATATATCTGAAGCAAATTAATAGAAATTTGAATTAATCTATTTCAGTTTAATAGCCATGTACAATATAGCTGTATAATAATATAAACTGTTACTCATATTTTTGATAATAGTTCATATAAAAATAATATTTGTTTTTTCTGTGGTTATTTATTACATTTCAAAATCAGCTTTTATGATTATGGTGCTTCGAATTTTTCTGTCTTTTATATATCGTTAATAATATAAAATATATAGAAGATATTTGCTCATTTATGTAATATAATGTAGGGACTTTTTTAATATTCTTGTTAATATTAAAATTATTCAAATATCCTTATGCGATTCTAGCGGACGTGTTAAGGGGCGTTCTTATTGCGTTTTGAATGCAAATATTTATTAGAATTCCTTTGTTATCATTTAGTTTCATAATGGCTGTTTATATACTGTAGGACACAAAAATTTTACGTTATATTCACCGTCATTTTTGCGTTATTGTGAAAGTCGGTTGGATGTTAAGACCTTGGATTTTACCAGAGAAACGTTCGAACGGCGGAAGTAGGGATTATAGGAATCTCAAAAAAAAAAACAACAAACAAAAATTTGGATCCGTTTTAAATAGGTATATCATTACAAATAAATGATTCATATTTTTGAAATTCAGTCAGTAAAATATTTGAATATCCGTTTATTCGCTTGGCGATAGAACATTTAATATTTTAAATATTTCAAACAAAATATTTTGCATGACTGTATTATGAAAAATATGTGATAGTTTTCTGTGAAAATAAGATTCACTATTGATTATTTATTATTATATTGTATATAATAAAATATTTCTAGTGTTATTAATAATAAATTATTATTTCAACATTTTTTTATTCAATGGATTAAAAAGTCTGTTTTATTTTTTTAATAAATAAATTTATGATCGGAGAATATACAAACATTTCGTTTTTTTTATAAACGTATTTCAAAATTAAATTTTAATACATTTAAATAAAGGCAGTTTTAATATAGATTCTTAAAGTCCATTCAGATGTGCCCACTTATCAATAGTACCAATACGTATTTTATAAATTTACCTACTTTTTTCAACAAAAACCAGTTTTGTAACAATAAAACATTAAGAAACATCCAGATGCAACATTTTGTTATCATTTTATTGTTAAGAATAAAATAATAACGCAAATTGCAAATAAAATATTAGATAAAATTATAATAAAAGAAATCTTTTTTTTTCTTTTTAAAATATTAATATATTTATTGCATTATTTATCAATATTTTAAGATTTGACATTCACATCGCGGATATCCTGGTTTATTTTAATATTTTTTTTTCTCTTCATTTCGAATCGTCCTTGCGAAGGTTCGCCGATTTGCGGTTTCGTATCGTTCCGTCGGAAAGCACGTGACACTCCGCATAAATTTAACTAGAATTTTTCGTGCGTTATTTATTATTTTTTTTATATCACCCTGTGTAACTATGATCGCGGTCGGTGTTATCGAGGAAAAACCGATTAGTGAGGCGTCAGTCGCCTCGCGGAATTCGCTCTTCGCGGACGTGAACTTTTCCGTTTTTTTTCGTTTCATCGTGTATATATATATATATATATATATATATATATATATATATATATATATATATTTATTAATACGATAATTATTTATTCAAAATATTTTTGTATGTGTGTATTTTTTTAATAATATGGAATCGTATTAAATATGTAAATATCCGTGCGTCGATTCGTAGAATAAATTATTTATTTTGTAGTTCGATTTGTTGTTGGAAAAAAGTTTGCTTTTTTATGATTCCATGGTGATTTTAGTATTAAAGTGAAATATTGTATTTCGTTCGATTTTATTCAAAAAAAATTTTCAGTATATTTATGTTATATATCTTAAATATGTTTTTTTTTTTAAATATATTTAAGGTATATTTTATCGAACGAATTAAATGATTAGTGCTATCTGAATTTGTAATTTTTGAAATAGAAACCGGTTCTATTGTTGTTAATGTTAATTAGTTGTTATAATTATATTAATATTTTTATATTCCATAATATCAATATGATATTTTTGTCTATATTATGAAATATTGTAAGATCAAGATATATTTAGGTGATAAAATTTATAATTTCTTAAAAATGTATTTTGTAAGATTTTATAATTGTAAAAATTTGAAAAATATATGCTGTGAACAAAATTTTAAGAAAAAAAATATTAAGAATTTTTTTTCGTGTAAATTAGTGACATCACTAAAATTGTATAATGTTTTAGACTACAATATCTATATTACACTTTGAAAATATGGCACTAAATTATTATGGAAAACCTTTCATAACAAGATATTTTTATATATGGTTTGGACTGGTGTATTTCGACGTGGGGTATAAACTCCACAGCGATAATTTGGGTTTTCTTTATTTTCTAAAAATGTTTTTTTTTCAATAGTTTCTGAATAAAAAATGATAAAAAACTACACTGGAAAAAATAAAGTAGATACCATGTTAAAAAGATTACAAGATTCTGATTTTGATATAACAAGAAATGCGTTCTTTTATTTGTATTTTATTATTTGTAGGATAATATGAATATTGATAAATAATTAGGATCCTTATAAATATGATATTGTACATTACGCCTTTGTCTTGTAATGTTTTATTATGCATATAGAAAAATAATATCACTTAACATTATCGAAATGTCTACTCATAACCATCAATTTTCTAAACTATATACGTGTCAAATTAAATTTTAATCTCATCCTTTTATTATTAGTATTTGTATTTTTGGAATAGATTGTTTTTTTTTATTTATTGTTATTTAGTATAAAAAATATATAAAGACCAAAAGTAGATGTTTTTTGGTATCGATCGATATTAACTTTGATAATAACCACTTCGATTGCTTTAGATAATTTTGCTTACAATATGTAGACAAATTTCGAATGCAATACCATTTAACGTATGAATATATATTGAATGACATATTGTTCTGTTTTTAGAGTGTCAACAATGAAAGGGTGAAATTTTTTATGTCCGGTGTTTATCATCTTCCCATAGCATATATATTTAATAATAATAAAACGCATCGGAACAATGTCATTAAATAATTATATATGTCCTGCATGTTCTTTTTTTGATACCGATTCGTCAAAGTTATACTATATGTAAATTACACTTGCTGATCACATTTTAATATTTTTATCATTTTTTGGTTCTTTTTATATAAAGCGATAGAAATATTCGCTATAATAATTTAATTTACATGCACTTATAAAAGTGCATCTGGCGGTGACTGATCGTTTAACTATTTTTTTATTTTCCGAGTCACACTAATGAATTAGTCAATGCATCCTTGGTTATAGCATTAAAATTCCTTTGATCGTTATTATTAAAATTAATATATAAATCTCGTCACGTAATGCAAATTTATGTTAAATTTTCACTATATCATCTACGATACTTGATCGTTTATTATACAGTATATAATATAGATTTATATCCCGTATCCTATAATATAGATTTAGATCCTGTGATATTGTTTATATCTTCGATTTTTATTGGAAGACTTGACAGTTTTTTGATAGAAATAAACATCTGAAAGTTGAAACCTAAAATAATAATAAATCAGTTCTGTCAAATCTCTAGATAAACTCAGGCTCACATAGAATATACTTCGTTTTTTTGTATAGTTTAAATATTTTATACATAAACAGATCAATTTAATTTAAATTATATAGAACGATTTTTTCCATATTTTACAAAATATTATTTTTAGGAGAATAATGCAAATATTTGTATACGATAATTATTCCAAGTAAAATAATTGTAAAATAAAATACATAGTTAGTAAATTCCAAGTAAAATAATACATAGGGCTTTTGTAGTACCTTTTATTTAACGATTTTACGATAACGTTATCATATCACTTTTTCGTGTTATCAATAAGCTAAAGATTAGCGAGTTTTCTTTGCATATATTAAATGTTCCATTTTTTATGTGCAAAAATGCTAGCTCTTTCTCGTTTATTTATTATTTCTTTTGCGTGTTGTTTAATTTACTGACAAAACATTTACTTTCCGTTAGTAATTATAACGTGCAACCACAAAAAAATTATGTGGTTTGTTTTTCGGTGAAACATTGCGTTTTCATATCAGGTCGTGTTGAATTTAAGAATTTTGAAGTATTTAAATGTATAATATTGCGTAATATAGTCGATTTGACCTTGTTTATTATTGCAAAATGTGTAGAATTAATTGATTTTACACAATACGTTATTTTTTTCTCAAAATTATTCTTAATAATAATTAATCACATTTTTACCTCTAATATTGGTTTTAACTAGAGATTGATTTAAAGAATTAGATTAGATTACATTTTTATTTATAAGTTCTTTGAACATATATAGAAATATAATTTAAGATTGTTATCTTTTCCGCGGAACTAATTTATACAAAATGATTTTATTTAATGTAGTGATATTATTGATAAATTAAATATTTTTTATTTAAGAAAATTTGAATATAACTCTAAAGTATTTATCATTTTTTTAGCACTATTATTTATACCATTTTCTTAGTTTTTCTTCAAATAGCTAAATTATGTTACTTTATTTTTAATATTTAAACGATAATTAGAATCAATTAGTATTGATATTTCTTTTTTCTTAGAAAGACATTCATCGCAATATAGTATTTTATAATAAAATATTCAGTGATAAAAAACGAACATGTTCTTTTTGAAAGTGTAAATTTTAGACTGAAAGAATATAAAATGTATTCGAATTCCGGTGCTTTAGATTCTGGTCCCAATTTAGGGGAACTAGAAGCTATGTTGAGTAATGTCCAGTTACAAATCCAAAGAGAAATTGAAACAGTGTCTCCTGAAGAACAGGTATATTTAAAGTCAATTCAAAATGTTAAGACCGGAACATCTACAATTGATTTATCGGAATCACAATATATTGCAAATAGAAATTTTCGAAACGATAGAAAATATTCAAATGTTGAATCTGTGATGTTATCTGGAGACAAGACTACTTCGTTAGTTAATTTAGCACACACTGAAAGAAATTCTTACATGTCACAAAATTTAAATAGAAATAATGTGGAATCTAATCAAAATATGATTAGAGGTGACGCCACTCTTCCACGTTCTTTCAATCAAGTTTGGAAAAATGAAATACAAAAATATAATATAGAAAGACAAGACAAAAATGCTCCAATGTCAAACGAGCAATATGATAAAGTGGAACTTCGAAATCGAAAATCTGTTGGTGATACGCCTGAATCACAATGGAAAGAATATTGGGCCAAGTAAACTTTTTCTCAATGTTGTTTTTAACAAATATTTTAATATTAGTTATGAAAAAAATATTGGAGGTATAAAATTAATCATGTTAACTTATGTTTTATTTATTTTTTCAGTGAACAATCGATTAGTAGTGCACGTGCATCGGTGATGGTATACGATGACGCTTTAAAGAAATGGATACCATCAGGTAGCAGTTCAGGGCTCAGTAAAGTACACATATATCATCATACACAACACAACACATTCAGAGTTGTGGGTCGGAAACTTCACGATCATGAGGTGCGTTTCGTTTTGCATAATTCTTGAAATGTTTAAAGTTTCATATATGTATATAAATTGTATTATTTGTAGGTCGTTATAAATTGTGGTATTGTTCGTGGCCTTAAGTATAATCAAGCGACGGCTACGTTTCACCAATGGCGAGATTCACGTCAAGTCTATGGTTTGAATTTTTCATGTCGAGAAGATGCAGACTGTTTCGCCAGAGCCATGATGCATTCACTCGAGGTATTATAAAGTTTTATACTAGTGTCCATTTTAAATAATTATGAAATGATTTACTAGTTGAAATATAGCGTAACTTTTATATTATAAAAAATAATATTTGTATTTCGTTGCAAATTTATTGTAAATTTATTAAAAAATGCTCGCGAAAATTATCAAAATATAAAATGGTTTACATTTGAATTTTATTGACTGGTTTTGAAAATTGATAAGTACACAAGATAAATACTCAATTTACAGAAGCTTCAAAACAAACATCGTTTTTTTTTGTTACTATTCAGCTTATTGTAATTGAAAATATATTATTTTTCTAAAGAAAATTTTTATATTTTATATTAATTTCAGCTGAATGTCTTTAAAATTTGTGACGCTTTTTTTATTTTATAATTATAATAATATTGACTATATTTTGTCTATGATTGGTTTAATAAACCGGAAAATATAATTAGTAAGTTTCACAGAATTATTATTTTGATTGAATAAAAAATTCCTTTGTGAGATTTTTATTTGTAGACTTTTAGATTTATTTTTTATTTAGTTAACATATTAGTGTAAGTCAGTACAAATAGAATGAAAACGTGACGTTAAAATATTGTGAAATATTAATGACATGTTGCAAATGACAATTATAAATATTAGGTCAACTCGTCGTGCTTGTTCTCAAATAGATCAATCATTCATACAAGTCGTGTTTAACTCTGACTAGTATGAAAATGTACCATCACATTGTAATATTAAACGATTTTTATAATGTATGAATTTCTTACTCAAGGTATTAGCTAATAAAAGCGGTCCTGGAGTTCCTCAACCTCCACCACCAACTGCTGCCATAAATGGACATCCTCCACAACCACCTATTATGCCCCATTATGACGAAGACATGGGATATAGGTGAGTTCTAGTTATATTTCCTTAATTGTGTTTGAGTGTAGCTTTGATCATTTAAACATAGTAATATTTTAGAACAATGACTAGGGAGGATGCCGCGATTATTCAACAACATCATCATCAGCAGCAGAACCAGGTTCATAATCAAATTCAACAAAATCAGCTGCAACAGCAAAGTCAGCTACAACAGCAACAAGTTCAAATGCACATTCAAAGTCAGCTGCAAAGTCAATTACATTCTCAACTACAACAGCAGCAAAATCAAATGCATCAAAATGTGCAACAGCAAGCACCGCAGCCACCACCCCATGCCCCTCAGCCAATCCTTAATCATTCGTTACCACTGCAACAGCAGCAGCAACATAATACGCACACTCATCATCGCACCAGCAGGTTTTAATTTTTTTTAGTAACTTATCTTATTTTTAAAATTAATATTAAGATTTGAACTCATAGTTAAATGATATTAGATAGTATTTTTACATTTGAAAGAAATTAAAGGGTACAACTATACGAATTTCATTATAAAAATGTTATATTTATATTTTTAAAAAAGCTTATATAACTTTTACTACTTAATATCTATTTTTTTCAATATTTGCATTTTACCTTTTATGTTCTCACTGCTTCAAGTGTGATTCAGTTGTACACTTGATTTTTTGGAATAATAATATAATTTTTGAATATTATCGGTGTGGTTAAAATCGAAATTAAAAGAAACCCTAAAATATAAGTTTGTAATAAAGGTGTTTGATTTTTTTAATATTATTTATTACAGTATTTTTCAATATAACTAATTTAAAAATAATTGTAGCGCACCAATGGCTGCTGCAATGTCATTACCACCCGCTCCTCCGCCAGTACCTCCTCATCAGAATCTCCCATGTCATTCTACAGTAAGTATAAAATGTTATTGTAAATATTTTTTCTGTTTTATTGCTTAAAATAACGTGTTGTCTCAATGTTTTATAGGCACCAGTGCCTCCACCAACCCCACCCGCTGCTCCACCTCAACCCTTACATGTGAGTGTAATGTTTTCATTAGAACAAACCATCACTAATTTATTAAACTAAATGCTTTTTATGCTAAATTATTTTTGACGTTGACCATGTGTTGAATTTCGTTAATTACAATAATTAATTTGCTTATGAAATTGCCAGTGTGTAGCTCCACCGCCACCACCACCTCCTGGTGGAATAGGTGGCCCTCCACCTCCGCCTCAACCACCACCAGCACCTGCACCGCCAGATCCAGGTTCTCTCGCTGCCCAGTTGCAGCATGCTCGTCTTAAAAAACATAATAAGGTTGTTTGCACTAATCGTTTTTCCCAATTTTATTTGATAAAATTTTTACATTTGTTCTGTTTTTTTATAGCAAACAACGCCTCAAGAAAATAGTGGTTCATCGACTTCGTCAGGAGGAAGTGTTGGCGGCGGAACAAAAGCAACTACACCCACACCAAATCCTCCAACTCCTATGCATTCTATGATGAATGAAATGGCTCGAACGCTTGCTAGAAGACGTGCTCAAGTAGATCGAAATGAGGTAATTTGTATTAATAATTATATTGAGAATTTTTCTACGGTGGTGATATTTATTTTTTTTCTGTAAATTAGGAGCCAAGTTTAGAACCATTAAAAAATTGGGAAAAATCAGCCACCCTTCCTCATAGACTTGGAAACGCAACAGGTAACGGTGCCGGTACGACTCCACCACCTCCACCAACAGCCCCATCTAATAATGGTACACCTTCGTCTAGTGAAGGTCATTCGCCAAAATCAGCGAGAAGGCGATTTGGTTCTGCAAGTGAAGAGACCATTCTTAAAGTATATGATAATGTAATATTTATGAAAAATGATTCAAATTTACGTTAGTTTTAATCCTCTTCTATGTATTTTAAGGTAAATGGTACAGGAGATGGGTTATGTGTTGGTCCAGGTGAATGGGAATCATTCAAACAGGAAGTTTTAAAAGAAGTTAGAACTCAAGTCTTGTCAATGAAACAGGACATCATCGATGGTTAGTTCAAATATATATTCTCATACAATAAAATATTTATTTATATTTACAACTATTTTTATTTTTAGTTATTAAAATGGAGTTAGCGCGAAGGTAATCGCGATGGTTGACGAATCATGCACTGAAATTATTCCATGTTGAAAAAAAAATAAAAACGACGCCAATAAATTTATATCAACAAATTGACGACGACGACGATGATATGGCAGAGAAGCCTAAAAATTCGAGTCCTGTTTGTGCCCATTTAAAATTTAGTTGCGTAGTATTTTTACGAATGTTTGCCTTTTTTATCATAATTATGAAATACTTCTATTCAGTTTAATGATTACAAATTACTTTCTCGAACGATTAATATATATTAAATATCATGGAAAGTATTTTTATTCGTTTTTTTAATACAATATTTACTTTTCGTTCGTTCAGATTGATTCAACGTTTTATATGCATCCTTAACGTATATGTAGTTTATTGTATTTTATGCGAATAGAGGTATTTTTAATAGTTATATACTACTTATAAATATCTGGTATGTGTTACCAGAACGCATTTATATAATTTTGTATTTTTGTATTGCAAAGTTTCAGTATTTTATTTTATATTTTTTTTTTATATTATTAATTAGTCTTGTGATTTTAACACTCCATCTAATGATTACTAATAGTGATTCATTATTTCCATTTTGCATTTTTTTATATGAAAAAAAAATAACGCTAACTTATAGAATACTTAATTAGAGTATAAATTATTATGGAATATAATATAATATAATAATAATAAGATGAATTCTTATTTGAGAATGCTCGATTAATAGAACATAAGCAACGCAATAACTTGTATCAATGGCAATTGACGAACACTTCACTAGTCCCATTACTCTTAAACCATTCAAGAGTTAGACAATTGTATTTCAGTATTTTTTTTAACATATTTTTATTATTATTATCATTATGTGATTAATCGTACAATTTATTTTTTTGTCGAAAGGGAGAAGTTTCGTCAGTTTTCTTATAAAATAGACTTCGAAGATGACCTTAAATCCTTAGGTCTATTGGTAATCGGTGACTGAAAAATAATTATTTGACTGCGTTTCTAAACATATGAGTTGTATTACATGTGTTAATGTGTTATGAATATCACTCATTATATGATAAATATATACTTATGCATTTATACATATACGTATATAAAGTGTACATGCATATTTATATATATATATATAAATATAAAATATAAAATAAATATTGCGCCTATCATAAATTAACTGTATAACATTGTATCGATATAAATATAATAATTATATTGTAATTTAAGTTTTTGGTGAGAATATCCTTGGGGAATTTATTGTGAAACAGACTAGTGTCATATTGACAATTGTATGTCTAATTTTTGTATTTCCCACATATGAACTACATATTAAAGAATTTTATAATTCAAACAGATATTGCCATAGTTTCTCAATTTAAGCGATTCACTTTTTATTATAACACGTGGAATTTTAATGAATAAGCGAAATTTCGTTTTTTTTATAATATTTTTTTCATCATAAAAATAATTATGATCGAAATTTTTTTATAGAATATCTTTCTTCAAACGTGTCGAACGATGAAAATTTACTATTAATGTGTATTAATAATAAAAATGTATTAATAATAAAAATTAAAATTATTTTTGTACAGTAATTGCAAATATGTATTAATCTATTTTTTTTGGCTTTTAATTTGTCCAAATTTTTAAGTTTTTTCTGCAACTTAATTTATTTATAGAAACATTTATAAGAATGTGTTAAAATTCTGATTGGCCATTATATATCTGATCAAGAATCTGTAACATATTTATTCACTTGCATTTAAGCATATTTTTTTATTATAACAAAATATTTATATGCGTATTATTTCTTATAAAGTAATAATTTTTATTGAATTTCTTATTTTAGATTGTTTTTTTAACTTTTCAATATATCTTATGTTACAAATTTGCAATTACTGTATGAATGAATAAATTAAGTTTGGTTTATTATTATAAACCTTATATTTGATTATCACTTCTATTTTCTTTAATTATATTTCATTTAGATATTTTTTTATTAATGTATTATTAGAAGTATTAGTGCTTTATTGTGTGTGTATCGTCTTCGAGTACATGTGTGTACGTGTGCGTGAGTGAGTGTGTGCGCGTGTGTGATTTGTGTATGAGGAATAATTGCCCGAAGAATTTTAGATTCGAAGCCGATATAAATAAACACAACACCAAAGATTTCTTTTTCACGATAAAATTTTTTATATCCACTATTAATAAAAAGTGAATTTTATAAATAATATATGAAAATATATATATATATATATACATTATATATAAATAGAAAATATGTGGATTAAATAGTCTTATTTATTATCATAATTGATTAACGATTTTCATAATGTTGAATCCATTTTTTTATATTATAGTCATTAAGCGGAAAAAAAAGATAAACTAATAATAATAATTATTAATAGTTATAGGTTTTTTTATATATTTATTATGGATGTCAAGATGTGTTCTTGATTTAAATGCGACATGAACTGTGACACGTTCGCATAAAAGAAACCTACTATATAATAAAAATAAAAACATATTTATTATTATGTACTCAAACCGCAGTTTTGTATTTTATGTAGATTGATTAGAATTATAGAGCTAGAAATATTTAATAATTATATAATTTATTACAGCGATTACATATATATAAAATATATATACATGTATAATTTACATATGCAAATTATATTATGGTATTTATTTATCAATATTGTATTTTAATTTGTAATCACAATATAGTGCCGATCGGTTTTCAGACGTTTTGTTTTTTTGATATCCATATTTCCAATGTTCGAAAGTGAGAGAAAATGCAGTGTATTATGAAGAAAAGAAAAAGAAGAAAAAAAGACGGTTATTTTTAATGTAAATACGGAAACTATTAAAAGTTATTGCCATAGTGACGCCATCTTGTATAAATACAAATTTTAATAATTGCTATTGATTATAACTACATTTTTATGATTTCCTATTTCCTCGTGGTCTCAACGTTATTTTTGATGATTTTATATAACGAATAATTATTATAATTTAGATTATATGTAATAATATTATGTGTACGATTTGTTAACTGTATATTTGAGTTAGTTTTTTTTCATTCATGAAAGCCCGTATTCAATTTATTTTCAAAAACTATTTTTTTATATATATATGCATTTAGCAATATTTATAAATCTATTTTAGCATACACTATAATAGTTTAAGCACAATTATCTACAGGCGATTTAAACCGAGAATATAATAATTATGTTTTATTTTTTAAAACATTTTCTTTTTATCTGATCGTATTGCGTATTTTACATAAAAGGCGACGTTAAAATTCGACACAACTGGCATTATTAGTATTAATTATTGAGAATATAATGTAATATAATAATAATAATAATAATAAATAGTTCATTAGACTTCAACGATGACGTTATCGCGCGAGTAAAATACGCGATGAGATCTACTAAAATCATAAACACTCTGAATTTTTCTTTTATTTACATTGAAAATAAATTATAGTCCATTTATTAACTCAAAAAAAAAATTGTACTACAAAACGATAGTGAGCTTTACAGATTATAATACCATTTTTTTTTTGTATTATAAATTAAGAAGTAATTTAATTTGGTAGGACACTTCTGTTTCATTTACTAGTTTATAAGTTTCGGAAGTGGATAATTTTCTTGACGCCTCTTTGCCCGCTTTAATTTTATATCACATAAACACGCATACATTATATAAATTAATGAAGCAATACTCTATATAAAGTATATAATGTGGCTTTCGTGCGTTTAGCATTTTTTTAAATTATTATAATTATATATATATATATATATATATATATATATATATATATATATATATATATATATATATGTATGTATGTATTTTATAAAAGTTTTCGCCTATATAATTTTTCTTCCCGCTCGTGTTTTATTATGATAAGAATTATATGAAATATCGCATTTTTTTTGTATATTTGAGAATGTGCTACAGCGAATTATGATACTAATAAACTAGTTCATATGATTATTACAATAATATGAATAATGTTTTTCTTTGCAATACGATGATTTGCTACTTATATATCATATTTATATGTATGTATAAAAAAAAACGAATATAGTTTGCGTTGCATAAATCATAATTATTTATTTGACGCCGTTTTTTTTTATCCATTTTTATAACGATTGATTTATATAAATAATCGTCATATTTGTAATAAACGATAACTGCCGATTTTATTCTTTATTTTTTTTTTAATAATAATTTTGGCAATGATTATATATATGAATGTGTGAATGTAATTTATAAGAAATATGTAACTTATGTCCTAAGTCTTGTAATAAAACATTTGCGTTAAGTATTTATTCTATATTATAAGTAAAAATAAGGATAATTTTTTTAATATAAAGGAAATATTCTCTTGTATGTATGTGTTAAATATAAAAGTGTATCTTGTTCATCATTTTATAATCCCGAGTTTTGAGTGATTTGATCTTGAAAAAAAAAAGTATGAATAAAGTAAAATAAAACTATTCACATTAAAATTATTTATAATGTGATTTTTTACACACATATGCGATCTGTCAGTTCGCATTTTTATTGGAATTATGTGAACTAAAGTAAATACATAGTTTGTGAATTTCTATATTTAATCATTTATTTAAAAGTCGGCGTTAGAATATATGAGGCATTTGTAATGTTTACGTTTTTTACTTTTAAAATGCTTCTTCCATGTTGTAAATAAAAATAATAAAAGAAATATTTGAAATCAAACATTTTTTTTATTTTCCTTGTGACGATTTAAAAATCATATATTTTTCTTTCTATATTACAAAAACTGCAGATTTGTTTTAAATTTATCCAAAAGAATATTAATTTTATTGTTATCTAAATTGTTCCAATAATGATCGTGATGAAAACAAAAAGAAAAAAGATAAAGCCAAATAATAATATTTTATTATGTGAAAACATTTCGAGATACATAGACAAACTAGTCAACAATAAAAATCTGGAAAGTTCTTAAAGTCTAACAGATTTAAGAGTTTAGACAATACATAAATAAATAAATAGGAAATGTTTAATGATAAATTGATATTTTATTTAAAAAGAAAAGAATCTTTCATCATTAATCAGAATGAAACACGATTGGGCAGTCTTCAAAATATTGAAACTCATAAATATCTGTAATATCTATAATATTAATATTAACAAACTATGAATAGTTGACAGCGACTTTAGCAAATACATTATTAACAATTCGCATTGAACTTTCCAGATTCAACTATATAACGTATTAAGTTGCCAATTATAGTGATAACTATGAGCGTTCAAATAGATCCGCGGACTTGAATTTTTGAAAAAATGGCATATTTATTAATTTTAACACCGGGATAGCACGATAATTAGCAACTATTATTATATGCATATATAATATGAGCATGTGCGTCAGTATTTTCACATTACAAATAATACACTTAAAACATAACTTTATATGTTATGCGGTATAAACACGAACTTAAGTGTGTATTGTATGTATGCAAATATATATATATATATATATATATATATATATATATATATATATATATATATATATATATATATTATAACAAATATCAAAACTGACATTTTGTATAAAATTATAAGACAGTGATCGTTACATTAACGTACTATCAACGCTTTATAATATTTTCGACTTTTTCTATGAACATATATATATATATATATATATATATATATATATATATATATATATATATTAATGTGACTAATTACACATACAACAGCAACGAATAGCTACTTATTTAAATATAAAATAAAAACATCACTGTATTATATTTTTTTATCAATATTATAAATATGTAGGTAAACATGTGCGTTACCATTGGATATATTTTTAAATTGGCAAAATAATATATATATATATATTTTATTTTAATTGTATCTTCTTGTTGTATATGTTGTTGAATATATATTTCAAATATATATTCATATAAATAATAATTTATTTTTATATCTATTAGTTGTGCAAATGAGCTAATACCGTTAAAATTGAATGTGTAAATAGTCCCATATATATATATATATATATATATATATATATATATATATATATATATATATATATATATATATATATATATATATATATATATTTTAATTATTATTTTAACATTAAAAATCGAATGGCACCAATTTCAAAAGGTTATATAAAAATTGAAATTCTAACAAGCATATTAAAAACTTTGAAAAAAGTACATGCGGACATATTTCATATAATGTCTACATATATGGACAGAGCTTTTAGTACATTTACAATAATAATAATAATAATAATAATAATCATAAATATATAGAATACACATAACCCATTGCAAATGTATAAACATTATTACAATATATTTTTACTATAAAATAAAGTTGGTCAATAAATGGTATCACAATCTTTTTTTTTTTTTTTGATGCACAATTATATACAAATTTGATTCAACGTCGAATCTCATATACTGTTAATCATTACAGTATTTATAAATATAAAATATAGTAAACTGTTATAAATTCACTCAGAAATATTTTTTTTCTTTTCTTCAATGACTTCGTTTCAAACGTCAGATCACATTTTTTTTCTTTATAATTGATCGTAATGTAAGATGACTATTTTGATAATTGAAAACGTGATAAAAAGTGATTTTAGTTTATAAATCTAAACAAAGTATTATTAAATTTAAGGAAAACATCGACAATAATTATTGTTGAAAATTAGGAAATTATATATTTTTATATATATAGTAGCAAAGTATAATTAAATATTTGTGAAAAAGTGGACACATGATAGTTAAAAAAAAATGAACAAAGATTATAAAAGAAAAAATTATATATAAATAATAGTAAAGTTAAATATAATCAATGATATGACGTTAAATATTGTGCGAGTTTTCATTTCTATTCAAGTTCAATCTTCATCTGGCAGATTTTAATTTAAATATAGTCTTTAGACTGTTTTTGATATATTAAATATAAATTTTAAAGGTGACACGTTATATTACTATATATGATTTGATATATCAGTAGCGTCACTAGGATCAAAACAATCGTACTATAATAAAACATTTTGTCATTTTTCTTAAACGCATTTCTTTCTGCAAATTTTGGATTTAAATTAAATAAATATTAAAATAAAAAATATCTGACAATTATAATTTTTAAATAAGAAATGGCAATTTAGGTAATTAGTTAGTTTTATCCACGATTTTACACATGTTTAGTTAAGAATAAAATCTAGCACACGAATAACATTTATTTTTCTAAAATACTTATTGATTGCATCATCACCGATCACTTTGATGTACTTATATTTTTAATATTTCACTAGTAATTACTTTTAATAATACTATGAAGTGAATATTAGTTTATCTTAGAGACGCTACTGCATATATTAGTTATCATTAAAAAATTGACAATAAAAGCACAGTTGACAAGTCAATAAAGATGTGAAATTAAGTTAAAATCTCCATACAAACAAGAAGTAATAATATAATAGTACACTATAAGGTAGATCACAAACATTTATATGTATAATAATAAAAAATATTGCACAATTAACTGCTTTGAGTATTTTTTTTTACAATATGAGTATATAAATGTCAAAACATATAATATATAATCATAGACCAATATTCATATATATTATTCGAATATATGGCAAAACAAATTTTAAATATATAAATGCTAATCTACATTTTACACTAAAATACGAAAAAAAATACGTAAATGTTTATTAAAATATACACAAATAAATATGATTTTAAAAACTTAAAAAAAATTTTTTTAAAGATATTCGCTGATAACACATAAATGAAATATTAAATAAAAACTTACTTTTTATATACAATATTAAAAATATTTCAGTTTATAAATAACAATACACCAATATTTTTTTTGTTATTATTTACACCATCATTGTCAATCTAAAATTCATTATCACTGGAGATATCCTGGTAAAAAACTTCAGAAGTATTTTTATCAGATGCAATTACGGACAGTTTTGTCGCTTGTGACATCGGACCGTGAAACGATTGAGATCTCAACACAGAATTACTGAAAAGAAGAAATGAAAAGTGGCTTAAAATTCTCGACATAATGAAATAGAGAGGACATAGATTGTGAAAATTTTGCAATGTGTAATTCTTTCCTTCCGGTATGCTAAGTTATGTGTATATTTAGAAATTAAGGTACTCAATGTGAAGTTGTGCTAAGAATCGTTGGATTAGACTGATTTCATTTTGGTTATCTAATGAAAATGCGTGATAAAACTTGTGATTATTGTGTGATCAAGATGATAAAACCTAGTATTTATATGGGATGTAAAATCTATCAATTAAGATTAATGGACTACGTCTCTGACTTTCTATACCTAGACACTAAATGAATAACTAATAAAATGTCTAAATTCAAAATACAGACTATTTTCACTGAGATATTTAAAAAATATATGTATTAATTTTTTTACTTTTGCGAAGTAAAAAATGTCGGTCATTATAGATAATTCAATTTCAATACAATACAATTAATAAACGTATTAATATATTAACACATTAAGCAATAATTATCATTGAAAAGCATAAGAAAATTGCGCAAGAATTAGTTTTTTTTATTATATACAGTATATAAAATGAAAAAAAAAAGATATATTATTATAATACTTTTTAATTTGTATATAATAATAATAATAATAATAATATAAAATACACGCAGTAACATAAAACAACAATTATGCATAATACAAATATATACAGTATAATTAAAAAAATCATTCTAATTTCCCAATACAAATATCCTAAATATCATTAACATTAAAGATGAATGGCAAAAGAAACTTACCTATTTAAATTTTTATTGTCATGTCATTGTATTTTTATAAGAATTTATATTGATAAATCTTTAAAAGAATAAAATTGCACATTTTTAGAAATGCATAAAATATTAAATCTTTAACATGAATGCTTTTTAAGATATCGATTTTTAAACGAATTTTTTTAATTTGTACTGTACATACCACAGTTGGAAATGAATAAATGAACAAGATTTACAAGTCATGTAGTGTGAAATGAAAAATAATACTAGTATTCCCATAATAGGTGTACATATTGGCAAAAAATAAAAAGTAAATAATAAGAAATAACAACAAATCCCAAGACGAGATAGCAGTGAACTTGTAATGATGGTGATATGCAACATATGCAGGTTGTATGCTCAAATTCGTCCATTCAAATTTGACTGTGTTGCGAACAAATTAGTCACCGATGATTGAACGCGACACGTTCAAAATTGAGACGTGTAATAATTCGACGAATTTGAACGCAAAACCATATATATATATATATATAAATATATATCGTTAAAAAATAATGATGGTGGTAAAAAAAGGTAGCGCCATCAGTTAGTTTCAACAGAACTTACGGCTATCTTGTGTTCTTAAAGCAGCGAGACGTTGGATGAGTGGCCGGGTTCTACCGATATTCAAACGGTCCCAATGCTGTCACACTCTGGATAGTTAAGAACATGTCAGTGCTTGTTAGAACATTAATGATCGATACAAGGATATGTGAGACAGTTTAATGTCCGTATTATTCGTGCGAAATTTATGGACTGACACGCATCAGGAAATTGATTAGATTATAAGAATATTCATAATGTTTCATCCATGTTCAATCTATTGGTGTAACATAGAACGGTACGTTTTCTGTTTTAAATTTAATGATATTTCTAAAGTGCATCGATTGAAAACATTTGAAAGATCAAAGAGAAAAATGAAGTTTTTAAAGATTTATTAAATAATAAGTATTAATAAATAATTAAAAAAAAATCAACTAACAAATATATTCATATTGATATATATTCTTTTAACATTTAGATTTTGTCTGAAACGATAGAAATAAAATCTTGCCAATTATACACAACGAAATTATTAAATAAAAATAAATGTTAATATATTATAAGTAAAAAAACCATAACTTCCAATTAAATATAGCACGTTGATCAAAGATTATTTCATTTAGTTAATATGATGAAGATTCGATTATAATCAAGTCACCGTAGATAGTCTTTGGAGAAATATATAATTACTAAATATTTGTAGGTTACTGTAAAATGAAAACAAAAAATTTGATAAGAATTATGTGCCATGACAAAAATCTCTTTTTTACTGAGATAGTTGTGATGGAGTATTAATTAGCAAAGTATTAATAATTAGTAAGTAATTATTACATATTAATTAAGATTCGCGATGAGTGAATTTCAAACGATTAAATTATTTCTAAGAAATATATTGTCTTAGATTAAATCATTATGTATTTATACTGATAGTATTTACATTGAAAATCAAATAGACAAAACACACACACATACAAAAAAATAAATAAAACAAAACACGTATAATGTAAAATTAATGAGATACCTTGGACTCTTTACTGTGGTCGGCTTCAATTTGGCTTGAGCAGCAGATTTGCGAGGATCGTATGAAGCTCTTCTTTTCCATTTTTCAAGTTCCTTATTTTTTTGTTCTAAAAATATTGACAATAAAAAAAAATTGTAAAAGCAAATCTAACGTGAAATTAATTGCTAGATTAATTTATACCTTGTTCTAATTGTTTGGCACTATTCTTTTTTGATTGTCTATACTCAGTAGATGGTAAAACTCCGACATAGGTTTTTGATGGGTCTTTTCTAAGAAAATTTTTTACAGTAGAATCGCTGTTTTTATAACGACTTATATCTAAATAACGCGGTTGAATAGGGCCTTTTTTGGAGGCTGATCCCTCTTTGGAAGCAGAACAAGTAGATGATGACATTGAAAAATCACCACTATGTCTAAAAAATATCGTTTGGAATTTTATTCAACCATTAAATTATATGAAATATATATTACCATTAAATAAATGCAACAATACCTTTGCTGTGGAGGTACTGATTTACTTTTGATTCGATGAATGACATCTGTAATAGGTTCAGTGTCAGATTCTCCTCCAGAATCAGATATTCTTTCGATGTTAATTCTATCATCACTATAAATAGAAGAATTTCTACGAGAGCTACTATCATTAGTGGTTGAATTTGTTGTATCACTATCTAATACGATAGTACGTCTTTTGTCATTCTCGATTAAATTTTCTATATCACTAAATTTGTTATCATCTAATATGTAAGTTCTTCTTTTGTCAGGAAACATGTTTTTCTTTTGATCGTTCGATTCATTAATCTATAAGAATAATAAAAATGTAAATGTCTAAATTATATCTTTGTTATGATTGTAGAATAAAAGTACTAACATGAAGTTTGGTAACGTATTCGTTGGATAGTTTAATTTTGTGATTTTGAGATGGTATAGTTCTTCTTGTGACATCTGGAATATTTAATATTTTCGTTGATATTTCTGTCCCAGATATCCTATGTACAAAAAATAAATTAAAAATTAGAATATAAGATAAAATAAAACATAAAAAATACAATAAAACATTAACATTTTCAGGATTGGTTCATTAGTAGATCCATCTATAGGCAAGGTACATATTAGTCTGTCTTCAAAATCATCAGTGTCAGAACTGCCTTCGACTTGGTTTTGTTGGAATAAATAAACGTGTTCATCGACAGGAGTATTTGTACAATTAAACGACTTTGAACGATGCACAGGGGAAGAATTACTGTAATTATTAGGTATAAATGAAGAAAGCCATTATGTATAAGTAAAGGAATTTAAGTAAATTTTAAAACATTTTGTTAATTGATAAAACAAGATAATTCGTAGGCTAAAAACGTATTAATATGTCAATTAAGCATAAAGAAAACGTGGACAAATATGTTTATATTATACAAGAAAATATATATACCTTGGTGAACTAACGTCTTCAATTTTTATAGTAGAATTAGGAATAATATCACTTAATTTCACTTTTCCAGAAACCAATTTGTTCTTTTTTCCTTCTTGAGCTGCTTTCATAGGATCATAAGACGCCCTTTTTTTCCAATTGGAAAATTCTATTTCTTTATTTGAAACGATTTGATTAGGCTTAGATTTTTTGGAAGCTGGAAAAACAAAATTTGAAAATATTATACAAAAATGAAATATATAATTTGATTCATTAAAAACACACTTTTTTCGTTAGATTTGGAAGTAAATTCTTTTGCTGCGGAAGTTGATCTTGTTAAACGATTAAAAATATTAGGTTTATATGGTTCCGATATCTTCTTAGGTTTTTGACTTTTATTAGTATCAGATATCGAAACTTGACAAACATCAGGTCTTGCATCAGGAATCCTTCCAACGGGTCCAATACTTCTAGAATCTCGTGAATGAGAACGGGCTGGCCTTTTAGTCGAATCAGATAGATTTTTTCTGCCCATATCTGGGGTACTAGGACATAAAGGAGATCCACTCTGATGCATTCTTCCATCTGGTGATTCTAATCTAGCTCTTCGAAGCACAAATGCTCTGTTACATCTCGCTCCGACAAGTAAATCATTATTGGTCTTACGCAAATTTTTCCTATCATAATCTGAATAGAATCCACCTGTTGATAAATTATCAGAATCTTCCGACATGCAATCGATCTCAGGTGTATTGTTTCTTAACGGAAAGTCACAAGATGTTTGCATTAATTTATCATTATGACGAGAATAATTTCTTGATTTGGTAACTGATGAAATTCTGGGTACAGGTGATCCGACCAGATGTTTTATGTTAGAATTATAAATATTATTATTCTTATTTACAATATTAAATGAACTAGATCTTCTAATTGGTGAACCATGGTTGTCCTGTTTCATATTAGATTTAAAACTTTGATTGGATAAGTTTTGTATTTTATTTTGTGTGGCATATGTATCGCTAAGTCCACGATGATGACTAGATTTAACATTGAGAAGTTTTTGGTTGCTAGGGGATGAATGGTTACGTGCCGTTTGATCAATGAGAAGTCTATGATCGGTCGCGGTCAGTCTTTGTGAATTTGATTTTGTTCCTAATTCGTTCAACGGATTCGTGTTACTAAATTTGATATTTAAACTTTGAGTCATATTGGCATTATTAAAATCTTCTAATTGATCTGGACTATTGAAACCACCTTGTACATTTCTGCCATCAAAACTATGATGTCTAGAATGTGTCCTATTTCTAGGGATGACATCTATTAAAATTTAAGAAATTGTTTTAAAATAGTTGGTTATTTACAAAATAGTGATTGTTTATAAATAGTACGAAAACTTACCTCCACTAGGTGAAGTATTGGAATCAGTATCTAAAGATTTTGAAACACCTAAATTAGAAAGAAGCAACCTAGCACTGGATGGCATACTAAGAGTACCAGTAACGAGGTAATTTCCTGGATTTCTTAAAGGAGAATTTTCAGCTGAATTATTTTTTCTGTACAATCGGTAATTTAAAGAATTTGATCTGTTTAATTGAGACACGGGTAACTTAGACGAATTTAATTTATCTTGAAAACTATGTTGAGAGATCTCCAAATTTGATAGAGGAGTTGATTTAGCATTTTGTAATTTCGCTTGCAGATTTGAAATGAGATTTTGAGTATTTTGCAAATACGATTCAGTATCGGGTGTAGATGTTAAAATGTCCTGAAAAAGAAAATAAATAATAAATTTAACATAATATTTATATTGTAAAATAAAAAATAATTGAAAAATGCACAAATATATTTCTTAAGGAAAAGATAAGATATTAAATTATAAATATTTTTTAGCATACGTTTATTTTAAATGACGTAATCAAAATGTTTAAATGAAAAAATATATTTCGCCAGTGACGAATTGAATATACTACTATAAGGAAAAAAATAATTTTGACTAAATTAAAATAAAGATTTCTAAGCTAAGCATAGATAGACTGGATACTAATTATATACAAGAATGATTATAATTTATAATATATCATCTAATATTATTAAAACTGCCAAAGTTGCGTGTGCAATGCCCTATTGAGGTGTGGCCACACAGAAACAGGCTACAAACGTTTAATTAATATCACACCCTTAAACTATTTTACAATATATATATATATATATATATATATATATATATATATATATATATATATACCATATATATATATATATACATCAACATCACTAAATTAGTTAGTTTAGGGTGCAGTGTCAAATAAAATTTGAGTTATATTAAAATACTTTAATAAACATGATGTAATAGTGTAAGTATTAAATATAAATTTACTATTAATTATTAAAATCTATTTCAGTTCATTGATGAAAATTCATTCAAAAATAAATAAATATTAAACTATGGGCATGTAAAAGTTGCGGATAGTAATTTTCCAATCAGACCACATAAGATCTGGATGCAACATGGACTCAACACATGATAAAATACATAACAAGCATGCGTCGTTTTGCTTCATGAATCACGAATTTCACCATGGAGTTCTGCCTACTTATTCACCTGTGCACAGCAAGAGCTACGCACATGGCTCACATAAGGTCAACGCAAAACGCATAAAAAACTTTCTAATCAAAAGTATGGTAAGTGCGAATGAGTCCTCGTCAATATTTTACAATGTAATAACTATATATTTATATTAAAAGTCGATATAGACAGCTTGCCAATATGATATGTGTGCGTACTAAATGACCATGTGAAAATAGATCGATTGTTATGTATGTCCATCCTATTTATTCGCGCATGTTTATTGTAATTATATAAATATTTCATCGGTAAAACTTCATTCTAACTAGAATAGATAATATAAATAGTAATAATAATATAATGCTCTTGGTAAACATGTGGCTGGCGTGTTTATACACCATATTACAAAGTCTAAGTTCAAATTTTATTTTGAAGTGTCATTCGCATCTGCGTCTTTAATATGTTTTATGACAATTTATATAAACGTGATAATATTTTGATTAATTATGTTTTTAGCTATAATGTGGATAATATGATTGTTTAGACTAGAAGAAATTTGAGATCGATTGTGACAAATCTTATTAGATTTTTGTCATCGATCAATTAGAAAAGAGATAAAAAAAATTGAAAGATCTGATGACACGGTTTTGTGAAAGACAAATATAATACTGGTTTATTTATATGTCAATACATGTTATATATTATATTTATTATAACGGAGAGTAAATAATAACGATAAAATAAATTTAAAAAAAATATATAAAGAATAAAATAAAAGCCTTTGTTGTCATCTTCTGATTATTATGTCAATATTTTTTTTTTTAATAATTTGGTACATTATTGAATAAATTTATGCTAATATTAAGTAAATATATTTTTTTACGATTTGTATTTATTTTAAAACAATTGACCTTAGAATCGTTTTAAATAATTGTCCCATAAGAAACTCAACTTTTCATTTATAAATTGTTAAAAATATTAGAAGATTTTAAAAACTGGTTTGTGCAAAATAGAGAAATAAATCGTTCGCTCGAAATAGAGTAAATTAAACTTGGTAATTAGAGAGAATGCGCAAAAATCATTAATGTAAAAGGAAAAAAATCGTAACGGATCGTCATATATACCATATATATATATATATATATATATATATATATATATATATATATATATATATATATATGTGTGTGTGTGTGTGTGTGTGTGTGTGTGTGTGTGTGTATTCATGTGTTGCTCAAATTTTGCCATATGTGTAAGTTGTTTGTTTTGAAACCAAATTTGGGTACTCCACAACCGTTACGGTAATCGTAACGGATCAACTGCTTCCAAATGGTGCAACCGGAAATTACCAAGAATTAAGGAACAACTTTATGTATTATTAAAAAAATGACAATGTTAATTTCGGAACCTGTGAACAATGCTGAAGAATAGTGAACTTCTTCGTATTTTAGAAGATATGAAACGATTTGAATATATTAAAAACTACTGGTGTTGCATCTTTTACAAAACAGTTATAAAACAGTTTTGAACTCGATATTTAAATATTTTATATTAATCCGTTGTTTCCACTTTTTTATATCGATGGCATACTTCAAAACTAGTTGTATTTTTTTGTGACACATAATGATTATTAATATATAAAAATGTTTTTCTTTTAAATGACGGACTTCGTTATTCAAATTATTCATTGTTTAAAATATGAATGTATATATTTATATTCTCTCGAATAAGTTACGAATTTCAAGCTAACATGTAATTATTATCATATTATTATTTATGATTGAATTATAGATATTTCAGTTTGAAGTTTTATTCTAAAAACAATTATTTGGAACTTTTTTAAATTGTAAGCATCTTTTATCCTATTTTTTTAGATAACAATCACCCATTGTTAAAAAAATAAAAACTTTAAGTTTTCTGCCTTTTATGCTGAATGTGATCGCCATTTCCTTTCTCATTCTTTCAATGATATTTTTATCGATCACATAATTAATTCAGGATACTTTCAGTATTCCTTAGCACGTTTAGTATTGGATTAATTTATGTGGGATAGTATATATGCAACTAGTTTACATTTCAATTTTTAAATAGAAAAATGGGTGATATTATTATTTATCATTTAATATTTATAATTATTTTGAGGTTTCCTTTAAGATAAAAAAAAATGATTTGTTAATTGATTATAATTGTTTACAATACAATATAATATAGACGCGTTAAAAAAAGTGGAATATTATTCTAGATACACATTTGGAATGCATCTTTTCACAAATTTATTTGATTATATGAATTCTGTTAATCTTTATAAAGCTTTTTTATGTCGAAATTAACTGTTTATCAAAGCTTCTCGAAAGCGGTTTCCAGGAATGTGGTAAAAAAAGCAAAACCAATAGAGTACCATGTTAGATAGAATCCGGTCTCTTAACAACAACTAAACTAAAATTAACATCGACATACGTCTAACAGCAATGATTAATAAAGGATCATTATAATAAAACAAATATGGCACAAGTGATGGTATTGTAAAAAAAAAAACAAAAAAGGTTATACGTCGCGAATGTCTATGGAATTCCGATAATGATCTTGTGGGAGTAGTCATCTTCTTACAATATAAAGTAGAAGTAAAATCGAAGAAATGACACGGCTGATGTCATCATTATCACAGCCGTCGTTTACACGGAGATGACTCATTAGCCAACTATGACCTTTATTCAAGGATCAACATTGAAATAATTCAAAGATGTACAGAAAAAAAATGTATTTTTGGGAATTGTGATTAATCCGAATATATCTTTTTCAGCTGCAGACAGTCTCGTTGGGAAGTATATAAGTTTTCGTGTTCCGACGATGATAAAAATAATAACAACAATAACAATAACAATAGAGGATACGACAGGTGTTTCAATGAACATTTTGTGGAATTGAAATGAACACCTTGCACATCACACGCGACCATTGTTTGAGAGAACGGAAGTTATTTCTAAATCACTAAACAGACCAGTGCAGGTACTTTGAATGGAACATTATAAAAGCGATAAGATAAATCAGGTAACCGTTTGGCTTATTAAACGTGATACGAATCGCGCATTGAATACGGATAGCAATCTGTACGAAATGAATTAACGATTATAATTATCGTTATACCTACCTATATATATATATATATATATATATATATATATATATATATATATATATATATATATATATATATATATATATATATATAATAAAATAATAAAATTCAGGTTAAAATTTAGTAATTGAACACTTACCGGAACAGGTGCTCTCTGTCGAATCAATGTGCTTACCGGACTATGCATTTTTGTAGGGCTATTGCATGCTGATGAGAAGCTTTTCGCGGGACTGGATATACCTAAAATAATAATAAATTATACAACATTTATACTTTTTTTTTCGTTTCTAATAATTGGAGGTCAAAAAGCGTAAAATTTGAATTAGTTACAGTGATTAATTCTAGTCCTGGTTAAGCTGTTTCATTATAATAAACGAACAAAGCGATTTCGGTTGATTTTTATTATTAATGTAATTAATGATTTAAATCAATCAAGAGAGAGAGAGAGAGAGAAAAACAATACATCAAGCTTTTCAACGTCAATCTCGATATTTTATTTCTGTAATAAAACGTAGTAGACGAGTGGCTGTGAAAGTCTGTCAATAAGCAAGAAAGTCATATTTCTTGCATACATTATGCAGGAAGTATAATTGGACGCTTTATTTAAAATGTAAAATAAATAAATTAGAAGCGATTATTTTCGAAGATTTCTCCTTGTGTGTATGTTTCGACGTGCACCGAATAATATATATATATATATATATATATATATATATATATATATATATATATATCTGGTATGGAAATAAATATACATATTTATTTATATTAACAACAGCAAGAGTGTAAATATGAAACGCATGTAAAATTTCCATTCTTAATTGCCTTTTTCCTCTGAATGCCGCGATAATTGTAAATGTGCAGTACAAATCGTGACACAAATTTACCATGTTTTGTTAAAAATAATACCTAATACATGATTTGTTGAAATATTATTTATTAATCAGAATTAAAAAGTGAAAATCGTACTTTGGCAAATTAGAAAATTATACTTTTTAATGCTCAGGTAAGATGATTTGTCGTTTTTTTTCTAAACGACAAAGAATATAAACATTATTATATTTATAAATTAATATATGAAACGCTTAAAAGACTGTTGCAGATCAAAAATTGCACATGTAAATATTCACATTATATATATATAATGCACATATAAATTTATCGGTATATTCGAATTTTTCTGAAAATCAATTATTTCATTAATATACCCCTTTTTAGGTCTATGCCTTTCTTTGAGTATTTTAGCACTAATTATTTTTATTGATCAACTAACTTTCAGTCTATTTTTAGTGAAGAATGTAATATGCCATTTATATTAAAAATGTTAATAAAAATAAATATATTAGCATATCAAAAATTGTTATCACAAAAACCATAGATTAGAAGATATGGAGTTGATAATTTTTATAATTTAGTTTTCCAATATTAATTAGATAAGGGCTGATTTGTTTTTAATTTATTTATTTAGATAAATTTCTGTCATTTTATAATTATTATTTTTTTATTATAATTCGTTATTCAATTCGCAAATTACTATTTTATATACAAACTCGATCTCGCGAGAAAACAATGTTTTATTTTTATCTACAACAAAAATACCAGGAAACCAACAGTTTTTATGTGATTCAACTCTTATAATATTGTTGGAATTTTTAATTACTATATTTATAATGTATTTATTTATATGAACAAGTCTTTATCGTTTTTATTTAGTAACAACTAGTCGGAATATATTTTTAACTGTGATAATTATTCGTGCACAATTGTTTGTTTATTAATTTAGAATCAGGATGTTTTTATTATTAAACAGACCACTTTTAATATGTAAATTTAGTGATATTTAACATTTGAGATTTCTTTTGATATTTTTTGAAAAATATCGATTTCCTTTGTTTTATATGAGTATCAATATGTTTAAAAAGTAAAGATTGGGATATATTTTATATAAATTTAGATATATAGTAAAATCGAATCAATTCTTTATACGGATGCTTTTTTAAATAATGTTTAATACTGAATTAGTGATTTTTTTAAATAAATTAAATATATAAATAATGTCAGAAATTTGAATTAATACAACAAGCATATAAAACTACGTATACTTTACTATATATCAGACTCTCACAGGTGCAATCGTTTAGAAAAAAAATATCGAACAAATGATTCACGGAATAAAGGTTGAAAATCGCTGTCGTTCTATGCGGTTGTTCGTTTTTTTTTGTCCATCGGTTATAAATCATACACAGATTATGTAAATTACATGCGATTACAGACGATAGAGATAACATTACGAATATTTTGCAAAAATTAAGCGAAATTTTCATCGCATGGTTAACCGCATGCGAAACGTGGTTTACTGTTGATCGAATCGGTTCTCGATTTAGCTCTTATCGTCCTTTTTTTTCGTTCTTCAAACGTTTTATAAAAGCTTCTGCGAGCGTCTAAATATCTAGAAATGATGACTTTTCGAAATCGCGAAGTACCCTTTTTAAACTTTGCAAAGGATGCGTCACGAAGAAATCCTTACGAGATTAAATTTAGCACCAATCGTTTTCGTTCACTAGAAATAAACTAGCGTAACAAGCAGTCTGTGCTGCGATGATGTGTGTGTGTGTGTATGTTTTCTTTTAATAAATATATTTTATATGATTAAATAATTATTTTTAATGGATAAACTGAATCGCGAATTCGAGTAAAACAATCGTTCGTGCATAAAGTGTTTGAATATACAATATTTAAAAAAAGTGTAGACGTAAAATGGTTTTTTTAAAAAGTACGATATTTTTATCAAATTTTAATTAATAAGTTAGTTAATTAAATAAATGAAACGTTGATTTTAGTTTCATACGCTAGTAAGAATATAATCTAATGTTCAAAATATTTTAAAATAAGTAAATTATAACATTATTATTTATGTTGACAATCGTTTAAGGCGAATATATATTCAAATAATAAATACAAAAAAATGTTTTAAAGTATCGTATCCCAAAAAAATCTAATTAGACAATGTAATATCAAATATTTTTGCTGTACATTCTAAAGGTTTTCTGTGTCCATCGTTTCGCCATTCGCGAATAATAAATAAAATAAGAATCCATTAAGAATCAAACGGATTGTACAAATATTCTTCAGAATTTACTATTTACATATATTATTTAAAAATTCAAACGTATCCGTATACGATTCAGTATTTATTTGAAAGTGCACAATAAAAGCGAAAAATTGGCAAGCAACAAATTCGTTATCGTCATTCTATTATATATATATATATATATATTGGTTTATGTCAATGAATCGGTTCGATTTACGGTCAATTAAAACTGTCGTAAATTTGTTTTGACACCAAATTTTTTTTTTGAATGGAAAACCATTGTTATAATTTAGCAATCGAACAATACGAGGAACGTTTTTCAGGACAAATTTGTAACTAGAAAACAAAAAAATGTTAACGGATTCGTAGTCTATAAAAAAAATCAATAATTTCGACGAATCGTAAACTCGAATCGATATTTGAATCGATTTTTCACAGACGAAATTAGTTTTTTAATACGCGCATTATTAAAGAGTATGATTTATTTTATCATAATACAAGTATGCGAGTTTATTGACTTTCGCATATGTTTCAAAATCTAAAATGCTAATGTTCGAGCAAACTTTCGATCGTTCTTAGTCGATAAATAATAGGAATACGTCGAATATTTTTTTCAAGTAAAATAAAAATGTAAGAAATCGTTTAACCGACGGATATGTACCGTGAGAAGCGTCTTTTCTGGGGCTGATCGGAGGCAGACCCGTCTCTTTGTTGTGCCTTTTAACGCTGTCGGCCCATTCTCTGATCCAACTGTCGTCTCCTCGACATCTGTTTAGACTCAGCCTGGACAGACCGGAGACGATCGCCCGTTCGGCGGCATCGTCCGGAGTGAAACTATCGTTGGAAACGTTCTGCAGCACCAGGTTCGAAGTTTTCGGAGCCGGTTTGGTCGCGGCAGATTTGCGGCCCGAAGAGACGAGAACTCCCGAAGCGGTCACGGAGGTGAAGCTGCCCAAATCCACGGATTCCGGTTCGCGGTTTCCGCGAGGAGTCCGCGCGGTCTCCGGTTTGGTGACGAAACGGCCTTCGCCGAATTCCGTCGGAGAGCCGTGTCTGCAGGATATTTCGAGGACGTTTCCGTCCGCCGAAGCTCTCGCGGGGGGTTCGGGCACGGCGCCGGCCAAGAGAAGTTCTTCGCGAATGGCCGCGTCGGCCGCGAGAGCCCTTCCCAGCGGCTCGTCGAAATCGGTCAATCGAAAAGCTTCGTCGATGCTCATCTTGGCCTTCTGTTCGTCGGTGTGTCTGTCCGCCTCGATGGTGTAAGTGCCCGCCTCGCTGACCGTGGACGAGGGCGAAACCTCTCCGTCGAGAGGCGTAGCCGGGGTGGCCGGCTCCAGCTCGGGACTGGAAGTGTCGGCTATGAGGGGCGCGGGCGCGAACGACGCGGACAAGGGAAGTCGCAGCGAGGATCTGGAAGGAGGTCTTCGCTGAGAACCGGGACTCGGTTCCGCGGCGAACTGGCCGAGCGGCGAAGGCGGCGCCCCCGGAGTCTCGGCGCTCCTCGCCGAATGCGCTCTCCTGCGACGGTGTCTCTCCTCGGACTTCCTCACGAGACTCTGGTATTTATTGGTATCGATGACCTTGCCTTCGTCGAGGTCGACCGTGAAGGCGGTCGGCCTCGGCCGCGGCGAATCGGCCTCCTCCATCGGACGACGGGTGACGAGCGGCGGCAGAGCCGACCGCTCCGCTCGCGAGTCGCGCCCGCTTTTGACAAGTCGACGCCGACGGCGACGATAACCGCCCCTTACGGCCGTAACGTTCTTGCCAACCTTCAAATATTTTTATTTATTATATACTTTACTTCGATCGGAATCTTATACAATTTTAAAGAGATATAAAATTTTATTTTAAATCGTGCGACTTCCTCGATTTTTTAAATTTTTCATACGGTTACCGACTACAAATATATAAAACTCGAGGCCGAATAAAATTTTTTGACACATATGCGGATCGATAATCTAATATCGAGTCTTATTTTCAGCGATATATAAAATTTTTCTCGTCTATTCGTCGATATTTATAAAAATGGTAATGCTCGATCTTAATAATATTAAAAAAGCGCATATAAATTTTAAATTCTTTTATTCTTTCTTAATTTGTATATATTGTATTATAAATATATATAAAATATAATATAAATGTTGCAAAACGATTTAATTAGATAAAAATGTCGGTTCTCTTTGTTTAATGTAAAAAACAGATTTAACAATATTACAAAAAATCGATTAAGATTATATTAACTATATAAACTCAAAAGTCTTAAGTAAATAGGTTAACGTGCAAATTCATGGTTTAAATTAATAAATTAAAAGAAATCTTCGTACGGATTACTTAAAAAAATAATTTAAGAAACGTTTTAATCTTGTACCTTTTTTTTGGTATTGCCGTAGGTTCGAAGAGGTATATTCGTATTGGATTTGTTTTCGTGAACGCTCATATGCGTTTTTAAGGTACATTTTTGAGTAAAAGCTTTATCGCATATATGGCAGACATATTTTTTAATATTATAGTGAATTTTCATATGTTCGACTAGAACGCCGCGAAGTTTAAACGATTTTTTACATATATCGCATTGAAAATTCTTTTCATACATATGTGTCGTAGTATGATTTTGAAGCGATTGCATATCGAAGAATGTAGCGTTACATATTTCACACTGTCGTTTCCTTTCTTGCAGATGAAAACGTCTTATATGTGTCGACCGGGCGCTGGATAAACGAAACCTCATTGGACATAAATGACACGAATATTTCAGAGCCTCTTCTCCGTGAACGTCGCTCAAATGTTTTAATTTAGAATGAAAATTCTGAAATCGTTCTAAACATTTGGAACAACGATACGCTTTGTGACCGGTATGAGTGCTCAAATGATATTGAAGACTGCTCTGATTACTGTATGTTTTGCTACAAATTTTACAAGTATATATAGTATTTTTCAAATGATGTTCGTTAATGTGGGCGTTTAAACCGCTTTCCTTAACAAATGATTTACCACAAATATGACAAATGTGATTTGGAAAATGAACAGACATATGTTTATCAAGGGTCGATTGATATTCGAAAGTATCACTACAATATTTACAGTTAAAGGTATTGTTAATACTCAAAATTGTATCTTTGTGGGAATTATTCATAGATTTAATTTCGTCTTTTTCACACATTTTTGGAAAATGAAAATTTATGTGTTTTAGAATAGTTGAATGTAGGATAAATACTTTGTTACATATAAGACAAGTGTAACTATCGTCGTCTTTTTTGTATAACTTCTTCAATTGATCATTTTCGTTCCGTTTTTGAGTTTCTTCTTTAAATTTAAACTCATCGTCTGAACTTTCACGACTACTTTCTACATCGTTACTAAAGATTTCTTTACATTTGTTTAAAATAAATTTTGAAGTAGTTTCTTTGGATTTCAACAGTGACTGTTGCAAAATTGACGAGTTTTCCGGAGAAGATAATGGGGTACTACAATGCTTTATTGAATAATTATTGGTATTAGAATTATTTCTCTGTGCAGCCATTGTATGTTTTAAAATTGGTTTAATTATTTTTTTATCGTCAGTTTCACTATTGCTAATTGTAAAAGAGTCTCGTTTTTCAGGATCATTATGTGACACTTTTTCTTTGTTAATTTCAAGATCATATTTATATTCATTATTATCACTACATACTTTAATAAAAGTTCCATTGCTTTCATCTAAAATAAAATTCATATTATCACCAAAGCTCACAGATTTCTTTACTACTGACTTTTCTTCAGAAAAATTATTATCTTCCGCTGAAATATTTAGAATATCAGTATTAGTTCTGGCTTTAAATTAAATAGTTACAAATTTAATAACTTATTATATGTAAAATATTAATAAAAATTACAAATACCTGTGTTGAAATGTTGAAATATAGATAAAGTTTCATTAATTTGTTTTTTAAAATCGTGTGTACTTTTAAGAGTTTTGATACAATTACGGCAAATTTTAAGCTGTATAATTTTATATTTTTCATATGAAAACTAGAGGAAAGAAAAAATATTATATTAAGTTACTCAAACTACATTAATAAAAAAAGATTAATAATACCTCTAAACCAAAACATTTAGTAACCATATTAATACATCCCAAAGGATCTATAGGATGAGATCGTGTAAAATTCTGAAGATTAGATGATGCGGAGCAGCAACAACAGCAATCATAACACGTTGGTGAATTGTAAAGCTTTTAAATCAGTAAAAAAAATAAAGTTTTATAAAATTAAAAAAAAACATCTTTAATTGTAAGTAAATATTTATGAGAACATACCTTATAATTATTTTTTATTATATTAGCAGACTCTAACGCTGTTTTTAATATATCTTGATCTTTTACAGATTTAATATTAATCACTGCTTTTATTATACCTTCAAATACGAATTACGTTTTTTATGATAAAGTAAATATATATTAATACGAAATTTTAATTATGAATAAAATATATTAAATTCGTACCATTATTCCATTTTTGTTGATTTATTTCCATTTGGTTCTTAAATGTAAATGCACGTCTAAGACGTGTAATACAAATTGTACAAATCATATATGTCTCATTGCTTTTCGACTTCGTTGTAAACTAAAAATTAAAAATATATTTTATGACTTAATGCATTTTTTACTAAAAATCCTTAATATAATAAAATTAATAACCTCTAAACTAAAACATTTAATTATCATATCCATATATACTTCAGTTGCACCATTATAGTTTATTTCTTTCACAGCACTACGTAAATTTTCAGAACTGAGGCAGCAACAACATTTTGAAAATCTAACATTAAAATTATCTTTCTTTTTAGGTAATGAATCTGCAATATTATTATCTGTTTTTTTCATTAATCATATATAAAATTAAAATATAAAATCGAATAAAATATGTACCAAAATATTTTTGAGTCTTTTCTATTTCCTTTCTGAATAAAAATGCTTTTTTAAGTGTTTGAATACATTTCCCACATATTTTATATTCATCACGACCTTCTACCATAATCGCAAACTAAAAGATGTAAATAAAATCAATAATTAAAATGATTACAATTAATATAAGGTTAAAAAGGACAAAATATATAATACATAGAGTTTAAAACATTTGCATATCATGTCACCATAAACTTCATTGTTTCCATAAGTTAATAGAGTACTTCGAAGGTTTTCATGATAAAGACAAGAACAACATATACTAGTTTTGACGTTAACAGATACGTTTTCACATTTTTCAGCATGATATATATCTTTTAATTTTTCTAAAAATTTAATTTTTATTACGTATACGTTTAGGTATATCAAATATAAAATAAATATAATTTAAAATCACCTAATTTCTTCATAGTCTGTAAAACCGTTTGTCTGAATGATTGTACTTGTAATAGTGCTTTACAACACTTTTCACAAATTTTGTAATTTATAATGTTTCCAACAGAAGAAACAATCTAAAAGATATATAAAGCAATATGAGATAAAATTACTTTAACGATTTTATATAATTTTATAATAATATTACGTTTATATGAAAACATTCTGCAATTATATTACAGTAAACTATATGTTGTTCATTGTGAAGATATGGTTCCAAAATACTTTTGTGATCACCGGTGGCTGAACAGCAACAACAATAACTAGAACGTCGATCTGTTTCTTTAACATCCTACAATTATAAAAAAAAATGAAATACATTAAAAATATTTTCTGTGTTTGAGGAAAATTGTGTTTATTATTAATTATCGTTTGTATGATGTATGAGTTATTAAATTTGTAATTGATTTTTTCTCAATTATACTTTACATTAATTATAAAAATAATTATTTAATGGTTAGAACAGTTATAAATACTTTATTCTTATCAAAATCAGAATTTGAAGCTATGATATCAGTTGCAGTATTGTTATTTTCAGTAACGTCCATATATTCGCTGAAATCTTTCGAATAATTGTGAAATTCTAAAAATTCCAAATTTGTATCCAATTCCTAAAATTAAAACATAAGTACTAGTATATTTTATAATAATAATAAATATTTAAATTATTTATATGCATATTGTGAACATAAACGATTATATAAATAACCTTTTCATCTGCAGTACTATTATTTACAGTAGAAATATTTTCATTTTCGTCATTTCCGATTGTAACTTGTTCAATACATATATTTTTGTTATGAGTTAAACCTTCAACATAAGTCGTATTCATATCGTTAACGGTTAGTTTAATATTAATACTATTAGAAGTAGATGAATCTTTATTACTGGTATTTTCTTCTAATTCTGTAATATAATCGTGATCACTTATTTTATCCTCAAATTTGAAAAAGCTTTCAATTACCTAAAATAGTTTAAATATTACGTGTAGTTCAAATGACAATATAAATTTTTCGAGGTTATTATTATAACTGTTGATAAAATAAAATAAAAAAAATCGTTTAGTATTATATAACTGAAACAAGGTCAGATTGAAAAAAAATATTTTTAGATTTATATATTAAGAATTGTTGTTATCTCAAAAAAAAGCGAAATAGAGTTAACGTTTAGTAAGAGATTTAAAAATTATTTTACCTCGGTATCCTTTGAATGAGATATTTGTCTATTGTCCTTAATTGTATTACTTTCGTTTATGAAATTTAAAGGCATAAAAGCAAACCAAGGCGATTTTAAGATTCCTTTAAATCCATTTTTACGTTTTAAATTCAATTTTTTATTTTCAGAAGAGTATTTAGATAATAAATAGTTAATCTTCTTCTTTACCTCATCAAATGGTAAAGATATGTTTTCAGATATTTCATGTATAGAGAGTTTGCGCATCTTGTTAAGAGTATAACAGCTGTGGTTTTTATCCCACAAAACAGGATGATTTTTTAATTCTTCAATTAACCGAAATGTTTGAGCTCTATCCTAATACAAAAAATATGGTTTATAACGTATTTCAAATTTAAATAAGAAAAATCTCAAACTTACTTCATTTTTATTACAATCTTGAACAGAATAGCGTCTCCCGTTTATCATTAAATCTATAAATGACATTTCAGAGTTATCTTTTTGTAGTTTTTCTTTTCCTTTACGCCGATAGTAATATAGTAAATTGTTAATTTTCTTTATAATAATTTCTTTTGGTAACTTCATAGTGGAAGTTATGGCATTAAGAGCACAACTTTTTACCTCTTTATCATTATATTGTGGATTCTTTTCAGACCATAATGCAGGATATGACTTCAATAATTCAGTTAATTGATTTACTTCTGATTTAGTCCAGTATCTTTTTCCACTTTCCTAAGATAGTAAATTATACTGTTAAATATTTCAGAAAAATATAATTTAAATAGGTAATGTGTGATTACCTTAATCGAAAAATTTTCATCAGTAGGAGATAAATCACTACTTGTATTTGGTAAATTTGGTAATAAATTACAATCGATTTCCTCAATAATATCTGAACAGTTTTTTCTTTTTTTAACGATTTTATCGTTGTTTACTTCATTATCTACATTATCATCATTTATTAACTTTGTTGAATAGTGTTGAAAATTTTGAAAATCCTATAAAAACATATGATAGGGAAATAAAATTGAGTAGTATTATTTTTAATATGTGAATTCTATATTAATAATTTGGTGTATTTAAGATAAAATTTTAAAGAATTTGTTAGATTTTTTTAAAAACTAAGAAATATAATATATAAATTAACAATTACATCATCCGTTTCCATTGTAATTATTGGAGTAATTGGTTCTTCATTTATAAAATTTAAAGCTGAAAAAGCAAACCATGTTGATTGTATCTTCTCAACAGAGCCATTTTGTGAATATATGCTTAGTTTCTTTTGTTCACTTTTGTATTTTAGTATTAAATTTGTGATTTTCTTTGCTACTTCCTCTCCAGGTAGCATCATATTTGTAGATATTTCAAAAATAGCGCGTCTTTTATTTCTTTGAGCGTTGAAATGTTTTTGATTTTCACCCCACAATATGGGATGATTTTTCATTTCTCTAATCAACCAAAATATTTTAGCTTCGGTCCATTCAACTTTCTATTAAAGAAAAATAATCAGTTTTTAATATTATAAATTAAAATTTTTTCTAATATTTCTTTAACATAACTTTTCAAGTAGATATAAATATGATAATTTAAAAAGTAATAATACAATATATTTACAGAAACATTAGTTTTCGAAAATTGATTTCGAGATCTTTTATTCGTCATCATATCTATCAATGAAAGTTCAGGATTTTTGTTTCCTTCCAATCCAGATTCCTGTCCTGAATTATTTTTTTGTTTATGTTTATAATAATTTATTAAATTATTTATTTTTGTCACCACAGCCTCTTTTGGTAATTTCATTGTTAAAGATATAGCATTAAAGGCACAATCTCTCATATGCTTATCTTGGTAATATGCATTTTTTGAATACCACAAAGAAGGATACGATTGCAACAGTTCAATCAAACGATCCACTTCTGTTTTTGTCCAACGTTTTTTAGTATCTCCCTAAAATCAGAATATATATATATATATATATATATATATATATATATATATATATATATATATATAACGCGGAATTTAATGTGAAACTAATACAAAAACTTAAAATATTTATAAAAATAACCTTAATAGGAATATCTTCGACCAAACTTGCGTAGGCATCATTGTCAATCAAACCATAACTTGACAGAGGAATATTTATTGCAGCATTATTTTCGTAAGTATTATTGTGTTCAATTGAATTATAACTAATAGGAGTTGAATATTTTACTTTGATCACGTTCTAAAACCAACATAATTTTGTATTCACTTATATATATATATATATATATATATATATATATATATATATATATATATATATATGTTTTCATGTAATTACTAATAGGTATTACTAATAAAAATAACATGATTAATTTAAATACAAACATACTTCAGTTGTAGATGGCACTGGATCACGTTTACTTAAAAAGCTTAATTCGTTAGAATACTTCCATTCAACATCGACAGTTCCTATTAAATCTTTTTTTCTTTGTCTCCCATATTGAGTAATTAAGTTTTTGATTTTTTTTGCAACATCTTCCTCAGATACAGAAACTGCTAATGCGATCTCTGATATAGCTTTGGATCTGTAACTTGTGTTTCTATGATGTGAATGATTCGGGTTCCATAAACACGGATAACCCTCTAATAAAGTGATTAAACATTTTACTTTTTCATCCGGCCACATTTTAAGAAATATCTAAAATAAATTTCATTGAAAGTATGATTTACATAAAACATTTATATTTTCATTATTAATGATTCACATTAGTGAAACACTCAATTATTTAAATTGTTTTAAACAATGTCCAATAAATAAAGAACAATATATTTCTAAAGTAAACATATTTTACTTTTAAAATTATATTCCTAATATCAAAAATATATTTTAAACGTAAAAAAATATATATCTGGAAAAATTCCTGAAAAAATATTACAGCCAAAAAATAAATAAGTATATGAATAGTAATATTTTGTTTTGTAAATGTCAAAAATTGTTTGAAGAATATAATAATATTTTAATGTACATTATTATTGTAATAAACTTTATATACGTGTAAAGATATTCTTAGATAAATAAAAAAAAAATGGATAAATATTAATAATATGTAATTGCAAATTAATAATATGCATAATATGAAGTCCAATATGATTTCATAACATCGATGGAGTATGATATAATAAATATGATAACAAAAAAAAAAACATAATACAATTTTATAAATTCAAATATTCTTACAAAACGATACGTTCACAAATTAGACATTAATACGGCGAAAATGGAACATCAATACGTCACAAATAACACAGTACACAGAATGATATCAGTTGTACCAACTAATATAATCTAAAACATTAATAAAATAATTTTACAAAATCATAAATATTTACGAGTAGATAGAATATATAATTTAATACATAGCTTTTAATATACATATTGCGAAAAATTTTTATTTCTAGTGTTTTAAATGTTCACAAGAGCCAATTTCTGTTTTGTATATATTAAAATTAATTATAATATATGAATGTTGGTATCATTGGTTGACGTAACTAAAGCAAATTGTATATAGGAACACTACGGCAATGACAAATGCGCTTATACGATACTGTCATATATTGGTCGTAACACTTCAAAATACGACTATTTAAAGAAAATAGATTATACATATACTTTTAAATTTAAGAGAATAATTAAAAATAAAAATGTTAAATATTTCATTTATGATAACGTTGTGTATGAGTACAAACTAAAAATATCGCAATATCAAAATCGAGTAAGAGACTTATGTTTGTAAATTATATATTTATATTTGAATAACAAATTTAACTCGTTGACTGCGTATGACGCACCATTTGCGTCATGGAAGTTGTTTTCCAAACGCTATGCGACACACCAAATGCATATATTAGGCTGGGGGAGGGATTTAATCGTCTGGTATCGATAGTTAACGATCGCTATTGTCTCCCCCATCCACCTAAAATTGCGTTCCTACTATACCATAATTTTATCGTTATTTTCGCATTCCAATAGTTTCGAATATCAAAGCGATATTGGCGCATATATGTAAAAATAATAGACGTGCGATGATTGTTCCGTGAGAATCAAATGATAAGTAATTATGTATATAAATTGTGAGGATTCCTTTAGGCATTGTTTGGAGTCGTATTTTTAGAACATTTCATGAATGATATAATTTTTGTCATTAGTTTGTATTTCTTATTTGCCTACTTAAATTATTTTTCATTCACTTTTTTGTACATACACTATGTTTTTGTGCCATATTTGATGAACTAAATTTGTAATGTCCTTGTAACTGATCTACCAATAAATAATTTTATTATCATAGACTGTGTAGTGTGAACGCGGCTTTTTAAGTAGGTGGTGTCTTACATCTATTAAAAACTTTGCACATGTGCAAAATCTTCGGTTTCTCCTTATTTCACTTTATACTTAAAATAAAAATGAAATTGGAGCACCAGGATTTTAGATACTTCAAGTCAGCTAAAAATTTAATTGTGAACCCAAAATAAAAACTTTAATTTTGAAATAAGAAAGGGTTCCGATCCCAAAAATACACTATAAATATTATTTCAAAGACAGATAAATTATATTAAAGTAATACAGCTCATTTTGTTATGTTAAAAAAAAACAAACCACTTATCACAAAAAAACATTATTTATGTTATAATATTTTATATTGAAAGATATCAACTAAGTATTTATTATTCATAATACCTTTTTTCATTTTGCTATTAGAAGGTGTCCATAAAGTTTTACCTCATGAACTACAACAGTTTTCTTATCAATATGAGCTAATCAATTATCCAACTTTCATTGTTACTATTATACATACACACACAAATCTAACAGGTCAAAAAGACATTGATGTTGAATAATTAATATTAATTATTTAACATCAATGTGTAAATTAAAAACATTTGTAAATTGAAAGAAAATATTTTTTTTAATATTTTAATTTTTAAACAATATAAATATATTACTATATTATAATAACAATAAATTAAAATCATTAAATTGACGAACACAGAAAAAATCGTCACCATATATCTTTCAATACCAATTATTATATATATTTAGTGACATCATTTGTATTTTCATTTTCTATATATTCATTCAAAAGTATATCAATTTGAATTAAAAAATATTATATTAAATAAATATTTCTTTATAAATGTTATATATTTCTAGATGATTTACAACAAAAAATATATTTAGGAATAATGAAAATTTTCTAACAGATGTCATTAAATAACAATATAGATATTAGAAGACATTCACATCGTTTATAAAAATTAAAATATATGTACAAAATAAATAGTGAGCAAGAAAAAAAATGAAGATGTGTTATCAAAATTTGATAGATTAATTAACAAATATGATGAAATGAGCTGTACAAATATATAATGAGAGGAATATATTTTTATTCTCCCATCGCGTCTTCGTTTTGTTTCCTGAAGTAGTCTCCAACTGGGAAAAAGTCCCAACATCTTTGCTGATACATATTCCACACGTAGGTTTCTTGACCTATAAAATATGATAAGAGAAGACAAATTAGTCAGATTATATTTCGTTCATTATTTTTATTACAATTTTTACCTGTATATTCTGTATCCGGTTTATTAATTAAATGCATAAGGAAAAACATGTAATTTGCTAAATTGTGTTCCCTTTGCACATGTGTATCGAAACCGTGCGGTATCTAAAATGAATAAAATATTTAATATTAATATATAAAATATAATATGTAATTCTAATTTATTGAACACATACATTATCTAGAATGTCTTTTCCAACGCCGCATATGAAACAATTACTTTCCATATCTTCTTTGACTGATTCGAGTTGATCACGAAGCTCACCAAAAGCGTCAATGATCAAACCTGAAATAATATGTTACGGTAAAATTGTTTTTGTTTAATATATATATATCTTAAAAGTGTTGTTTGTAAATTTACCCTGAATGATAGCCAACAGGATAACAATAACGAAAAAGAAGAATGTGATATCGAATAAGATTCGGTAAACTTCGTAGTCGTCACCATCAGGAGGTTCAATTTCATCACCAATACCTCCACCAGCTCTAACACCTTTGTATAAATGGAATACGAAACACTGAAAAAAACATATATGTTTTATTATAAATAATATTATATTTATAAAATTATTTATATATTATTTGTTATTGTTCTTACGGTTAACATATCATGACATTTTTTATCGACTTCATCTTCCTCCTCAGATACATAGAACTTTCTAAAGAAATTGAAAGCTATGACAGTATAAATATATACTATAATTGTTAACAACATCACTGTGAGTACGAGCTGAATTAAAATAAGATGTTTTAGTACATTTTCTAGAAAAGTAAAATGATTAACAGTTTATTAATTTATTTTTACCTGTTTGCCATTATGCGTTACTGATTGTAAAATGGTTCTTAGCGTTTTGAAACCGACAGCAACATCGAGTAAATGGGCAGCAAAGAAGAAGTTATTAAAGTTACCCATTACTGAAAAAGTAAAATACCACAGCGAATACAAGAAAGAATTATCTGTTATTGTAACACCAGCCTTCCACACTTGATATCGCCAGTCAATATTCAGAATACTGAAATAGTACAATGAAATTCATTTTTTATATATAAATGAATAATTATTTATTGAAAAAAAAATACTTACAAATGTACGAGACCACTGCCTTCTTCTTCCTGCGATGAGAATGACGTCTTTTCCATTCCTAGAAGATTAGATATAGAATCAAAATCGTAGGTTTCAGAATACTTTTGACGTACTTTCTTCTTCACAAATTTGTCCCAATAATTCACAGGGAATGATCTAAAATAAAAATATATCCATTACTATACTTGAAAAACAAAATGATAAAAATAAAATGAAATTTTATTCAAAACATACTTTGCACTGATAACCATTTTGTCCCATTGGCTCTTGATATCATTATCTTCAGGTTGTTCGGCAACATATAAACCATCAAATTCCAGTCGTCGAGCAATTTCTTTTTCACGTTTAAATATAGCCAAAGGAACCTTTAAAAATACATATGTGATTAATGATATGTAATTTTAATAATATTACAAATCCATATAAATTTATCAAAAATAAGCACCTTCAAATGATAGTAAGCAATGAGCATACACAGAGAGCATAACGAATGGAGCATTGCAGCTAGTCGTAATACATGTTCTACATAGAAATAATCTTCATCGACATGCACTTTCTCTATAGGATCTTCTTCTTCTTCACTGCTATTTTCTCCACTTCCACCTAAATATATAATTTTTATATATTAAATATACTTCATTATTTGAATAGCGAAAATGAAAAAAAAAAGTTAAATATTAAAAATGTATTACCGTCTCCCGAGCCTAATCCAGAGCCAGAACCAGAACCTGAGCCAGATCCACTAATTAAATCAAGGAGAGATTCACCACTTCCACTTCCACTACCCTCTTCATCTTCACCAAGAGTGGTTACCTGAAAGGTTAATAAATTTAAATTAAAAATAAACTTATGAAATATATTGTATTTTTTTTCTAGAAAACTAACTCACTTTATAAAAGAGCAACATGAAATTAATGCAGAAAGCAAGGACCAAAGCTAAATATTTAAGATTGTAGAAATTACGAGCAAGGAAAGATACTGCACTGTGTGTATATTGTGATAAATCCATTTGAGACAATGCTGACGGTTGTGATACGGTAACCTAAAAAATTAAAAATATGATTTAATTTTCATATATACTATGTATTTTAAAAGTTACTTGAAACCTAATTGCCTTTTTGCTTTCAGCTTCAATTGCAGACATAGCAGCTTGTTGGGCTTGCTGTGCTTCGCTTCTCTCTATTGCCTGACGTTTTGCCGCTTCACCGCTATAATTTATATTTCATTTAAGTATTTTAATTAAAACCAGTATTAGGTATAAATAATTATATTATACCCAAGAAGATCGATTAATGATGGCGGTGGTTCTGCAGCTGGTTCCCCTTCATGAACTGCATCACTACTTTCTTCCAATGATGTTTCTCCTTCTTCACCAGATGATGTTGGTGATACATTTGGCGATTCATGCGGTTGTACTTTTAACCTATTGTTTTGAACATTGAATATTATATACGTTAATTATTTGGAAGGAATACAAAATATAAAACTCACTGGCCATTATCTTCTTTAGAAATATCCAAACCAAACGCAGAAACCTGCATTTGTCCAGTATCTTCGGGTGCCGATAATGCTGGTAAATGTTTCGACGGACCTATAAAATCGAATAACTATGAATAAAACAGAATTAAAATCCATCAAAATAAAATCTAACTATATTTCGAAAACATCATGCTGCATACTAAATTGTAATACAGAATATCTCTCATATCTGCATATTTTTAAGAAGTATCGAGATACATCTTTTCATGCTTGGATATATTCAAAATATATAAAAAAAATCGGAAGATAACTACTATTCTAATATCTAAAAATTTTAATAAATATCATATAAATTAAAAAATTAATATGTAGAATAAATTATAAAAGAAGTATAGAAGTTAACAAGAAATAGAAAAATATAGAGATGTTATTTAATATAGTATAATACATTTGAAAGAATTTGTTATTTTTAAATTGTACTGATATTATTAAAAATCACAAATATTCTTATTAAATATATATATATATATATATATATATATATATATATATATATATATATATATATATATATATATATATATATATATATATATATTACATAATACTACAAAATATTATAAACATCTAATAATAATATTGCGTAAAATTAAAACATGCACATAATAATTTAATGTATAGCATGTTTACAAAATAATGTGGCTTTTTAAGAAAAAATAAAAATGGAAGCATAATTTGAAGCTTTATAAATCAAATATTTTATATAATAAATAACAGCAAAAAATTACTATTTTATTTTCTATTCGAAACCAGTTTAATTTTCATATTACTTATGCATTGATAAATAGTCAGATAAATATATTTTTTTTAATAAATACTTAAAGCCATACAAGCACATTGACAATGAAAAGTGTTTATTAAAAGATCTTTTCGATTACATCATTTTCATCAATGATGTGATGTAAATTTGTTCTGAAAAATATTTTTTTTTATAAAATATAAAAATACTATATAAATAGAAAAATAATCTACAAAAGAGAGAAGTGAAAGTAGGAAAATTCAATAAATAACTGCAAAACTTATCTGGTTTTTTTTCAAAATTATTTGGATTTATAATAGACATATTTTTTGTGAGTGATTCGTGAATATATATATGAATATATGATTTAATATGCATTATCAAATGATAGATACCGTTTTTGTATATATCCTTATTTTGTTTTTAGGTAAATATTAAAAAATATGGACACGTATCAGATTCTTGACCAAATGTTTCATTTTTTACCATGTTTCATATTCGAATATATATGTAATTCATTTGATAAAAAAAAATATATATTCGAATTCTATGTCATATTTATATCCATTAAAATTTTCAATTTCATAGAAAACAAACTCAAATTCAAATACAAGATTTCCACCTTAACCGGAGACAACGATGGAAAGGAATTTGTGTTGAAATGTTAGTTTTGTGGTTACCAGTGTAGCAGGCGCGAGTGAAGCTTTCACCGTGCATCTTTGGTGTACAGTGTTTATGGGAGGGAAAACCTTACTTTGTTTGTTAGAGCGTATCCTCAACTGACCGATTTTTTCCTCTTCGGTGACTTCGACAACGGGTTCCTCGACTTGTGGACCACGCATCAATCCCAACAGAATTCCAAAGATGTACCTTGAATAAATAAAACATTTTAATATTCAAATCGTAACATTATACTATATTATAATCAAAATTTTGAACATTATCATATATTTAAAATACACGTATGATATAATATAACTTACAAATATGCACTAAGCCATTTTATCGTTGCATGTAAATAATATATATATTAATTTAAAAAATCAAAATATTAATTATTTTTTTATATAAAATATTTACCTAATCACGACCGTAATACTATAGCCAAAGTAATAGAAAATGTAGAATATCATTTTGAAAAATCCTATGAAAATTTCAGCTGGAGACATTTGTTGCAAATCAGCTAATCGTTGTTTTATATTAGAAGGTGATAACATGGTGAAGAAAAAGTAAACACCGTCTTTGCAAGCCTGAATGCTTCTTCTAATCGGATCTTTAGCCGATCTAAAATAATATATTATTTGTGTTAAGTGCAATGTAATTAATTTTATAATTATAGTCGAATTATTATTCATTACCGTTCTTCATCTTCTTCACTCATATAACTAGTATAAGCAGCTTCCCGGTTTTTAGGACCTCCGCCTGATTCTTCTTGCACCATTAATCCTGAAGCGTGTTGCATTTCAAAGATGGCATCTTCGCAGAAGTTAACGAATGCTTCGAGTTTTTCCTTATCACCTCCTTCAGTTACAATACTGTAGAAGAATGCTCGTTTTGATTCCTGAAAACAAATAATGCAATTAAAATTTTATATATTATAATATTTAACCCATAATTTTGTTTTTAATTAAACAAACTTTGATCTGGGGTTTCTCCCATTGTTCAATATTCGATTCTTTGATTTCAAAATAAACTCTTTCGATTCTCTTAGTACCACCCATAATTTCAATACGTCCCAAGAACGGTTCAAAATAGTTAAGTACAGACCCAGCAGTTTCCAAAAACCGAGCGAGTCTAAAATTGTACGAATATTTTGATAATATTATTTAATAATATTAAAATATTTAGTAACTTTATTTAAAATATACCTAGGTTCATTTGGCATATGTTCAGAAAGATTAGTTAAAAGTACAGCTAAATTAAAACCAATTTCTTTGGCTGGTTCATGGAAACGGTTACAGAACTCCACATAATCGATTTTTCCATCATGGTTTTTCTCACAGCACATGAGTAAGAAATCGATTTCTTCCCTAAATAAAAATAATTTTAAAATAAAATACAGTATAACAATATTTATATGAATATTTTATGTTGACACAAAATAACATACGGTGTGTAACTTTTTTGTTGCTCCATTTTTTCTCTAAAATCTTTTGGATAAACCCATCCGTCATTGTTCAAATCTATTTCGAGGAAGTTAGGACTAGATGTTAAATCTTTGAGTTTCAAAAACATATCAAAGTATTTAAGGATAAGTTCAACGTTGGATGCTGACTCTACTAGAGTATCTACCATCTGTTTACCAATTGTACCTAAATAAAAGCCATGAGGAATGAATTATAATTCCTAACATAATTAATGTACATATATTTATTTTTCTTTTACCATTTACAACGTTGCCTTCAAGCATAGATAACATCATTGTTATCATGTCTTTTTGTAAATTGAGAAGTTCTTTGAGTAAATCAACTTGAGATGTATGTTTTGATAATTTATCCTGCATATGAGAGAACAAGAAAAGGAAACCACCAACAGCATCCCACAACCTATGTAAATATTTACATAGTATTATTTTTATCTAGATATGTAAATTTATCTGATATATTTCAAAATATTTTTAAATTACCTAGAATGAGCAAGTGCTTGTTGATTTTGAGTACATGGACCTTGAATAACTTCAGTCAATGTGTTGAAAACTTGACTGGCAACACCTATAGCTTTAAAGAAATTGGCTTTACCTGCTGGATCAATCAGTTCCTACAATATTTTATAATAAAACATTTTCAAAAATATTATACATATAGAAATTGTTGATAAATATAAATTAAATATAAAAACCTTGCTAGAATAATGCCAATAAAAATCCATAATAGATTCTTGAAGTCTTAAAAGATAATCTACTGTGCAAATAACAACGTTAACTGTTGTTGTGTTACCAGCTTGAGTTCTTAGATAGTTTTGCCATTCTGTGATCCATATTTTTAATATTTATATTATAAATTATTTAATTATAAAATTAAGTAAATTAATAAAGACAAATTTACCCAAGTTGTGGCCTTCACAAGTTAGTTGAATAAATCTAAATAATGCACAAGTAAATTCTGCATCATGCATGTTCTTTTCACCGGCTGCTCCTTCCAAACCAACTCCGAGACCTAAAAAATATAAATATGTAATATATTTTTAAACTTAAATTTTATGACGTTGGAAAATTATGAACCTTCAGCTTTGGTATTTCTTTCAAAAGCATCCAAATCGAGTACTGAACACGAATTCATCAGTCCAGCTATAGATGTGAAGAATCCTACGTCTTTTTTCTCTTTCAGATGATTTAACATGCCCTGATTACAATTTAATTAATAAGTAAATTAAAAAAAATCTAAGTTAAATACATGTTTTCAAATACATACCATTTGAATATCAATATTACCACCCCTTAATACACTAATACCCAATTGTAAGGTTTTCATGACCATATCGCTGGGTACACCTTTTGATGCTGATATATGAAGCAGTACCATCTCAGCTACACCACGATTTGCCAATCTTGCTTGGTGGAATAATAATTTTTGTTTTTCCATTTCTTGTTCCTATTGATTTATATATTATAAGTTCTTATACCCAATAATATAAAACTATATATATATATATATATATATATATATATATATATATATATATATTTATATATATATATATATATATATATATATATATATATATATATTTATATATATATATATATATATATATTTATATATATATATATATATATATATATTATATATATATATATATATATATATATATATATATATATATATATATATATATATATATAACGTAAAAATATGATTAATATATATTTTTTTATATTTTACCATGAGTTTTTCCATTGTCTTTATAAAGGTAAGCAAGTATTAAGAACGTTCTAATTAATTTTAATATTTTAAATAAATTATTTATAAGAAATAAAAATTTCCCTTACGTGAATACTGGCACCACCTTCTTCTTCGCCTTCACCTTCACCATCACCTTCTCCTTCTTCTTCTTCTTCACCACAAGATTTAGCAACAATATTAGCGTATGACATGTATAAAGGATCTTCCTACAAATAAAATATACGATTTTTATTATCAATATTCATGAAAAGGAAAAACAATATATTTTTTACATACTATATTTTTTAAATATAATTTAAAAAGAAATGTTGTTTTACTTGTAATGCTCCAGAACGCTCAGTCATTGCACCTCTGCAGAAAGTGGTAACTAATTGTGTCAAAGGATCAGGTTTTCCTTCTTCTTCTTCGCCTTCAACTTTTTTCAATTCTGCATCTTCAAAAGATTGCTGAAAATGTATAAAATGTAGCAAATATTATTCACAAAATATTTTAATGCCATCGATTTATTTTATATTATATTATTTACTTACTGTTAGATCTTCAATCATGACTTCCTGTCCGACGTTTTCTTCTTCCAACCACAGTTCATAATAAGTACGAGCAAATATGTTACAAGCCCGATGTCTGCGGATTAAATATTATTATTAAAATATTTATAAATAATTCTAATACATATATTTTTTATATTACTTCGTCTATTTGATATCAATAATATAGTCTTAAGTCTACCTGCTCAATTTATATAATGGAATCGATCTTAAACAAGCCACAGCAGCTCGTTTTCGTGCAGCACACAGTACACGACTCCAATTGGAATTCCTCTTGGATGGCTTGGCAGCCTGGTGATGGAAAAAGCAGCACAAAAAAAAACACATGCAAATATTTATAATTAATGCACACACAACACAGTTTCGTTTTCGTTCTATTTCTATAGAAAATTTTAGTTATTTAAATATCAGTTCATTAATAATTTTGTTACAGAAACAATATCAAATAATTCGTGTTTTTTTTAGTAAATTATTATTATTAATCATGTTATATTTTTTATATTTTATTAAAATTATATAACATATTTACAAGATGTTGATAATTAAAATGGAAAAGAAAATGAAATTTTAATATGGAAACATGCATTGTGTAATTTTTACTTCATGTTAAAATATTAAAAATCGTAGAAAATTATGTGTAATTAATGTGAAAAAGCAAAACATTAATTGTACATAATAAATTAAATATTATATATGAAAAATTGTTTACTTCAAAAAATACTCAATGAGAGCTTCAGCTTAGAATCATAAAAACCATTTAATATACATATTTTGCTTTTCATTTATCGTCTATCAATAATACTGTATAACAAACATGTTTTTATTAAAAAAAAATAATATAAAAATATGTTAATTCAAAAACATATGTATAAAATATGTATTATTGATAATATAATATAAGTAAATGTATAACTTGTGCGATTAGGATTACAGGAAAGACGTCTACGAGAAGATGAAAAGAAAAACATGAAAACGATGAAGAAAGAAATGAAACGAAAAATAAAATAAAATAAAAAAAAAGACATCATAAAAGCACAATACGACACCGACTTAAACTAAACATAACGATGACTAAAAAATAACAACAACAAAAAAAATAGACCTTGGAAGAGAGTGCAATGAAAGCTGCCTGAAGCAAGCAATGACTGCTCGCTTCCTCTGGATTGAGACCACGCTTCGGTAAACGTTCTTGCTCTGCTGCTGCGGGTGGTCAATCTGAACCGTACCGTGAAAACAGAATTGCCATTCAAACAAAAATGGACACTAAATAAACTAATCAACTATTAAAACAAATATCATATTCCGGATTTATAAATATACTATCTAAATACATTTAAGGTGATCAATTTTTTTATAATGGAAAGGAGGACATGATGGAGGATCATTCATTGAAAAAGAGGACACGTTGAGATTGGTCAAATAGATTTTCATATTGCATAAAAATGGCTTTCGAAACACCAACGACTCCAAAAAAAAAACCTTTCAACAGCTTAAAATAAAAAAAATCAAAGGAAAATATGACTTAAAAAAAAAGATTGCCCTTCCAAAAGAAAGACAGTTGGTCACCTTAATATGTTTAATATGTGACATAATTTGTCGGTTTTAATCTTTAAATTTATCTGAAAAATATATATTAATATAATTCTAACTATAAAATATCAATATATTTACAAGTTGAATCCTGTTATTTTCATATTAATATACTTATCATATATCCATTTACTATCGAAATATTATTTTCATAAATTTATAATATTCAAAATCCGGGATATGACTAAAAACTTTTTTTTTAATATACGACCTCAAATTATTAAAGCATTTAACATTTAATATAAAATACTAAGTTATGCAACATCAATCATATTTCTCCATATATAACACTTTATTTTGCGTCACATAAAAGGCAGCATGAAGTGCATCAACAGTAGGAATGCACAAAATAAACATAGAAAATAAATAAAAAGCTATAAAAATTATTACTGTTGCATTTTTTTGATGATATAATAAAATAAAGAAGATGAATATTTTACTCAATTGTATGTATTAAATATTGAAAATAATGAACTTGGAAGAAAAATTAAAATTATACTATAAATAAAAATTTGAAATTAAAAAATCGGAATTGTATGATAAATTATTTTTTTTTAATATACATATAGTTTAAACTATGATCTCTCAATATTAGGCAATAGTTTGAAGTATGTATATAAATAAATAAATAAATATATATATATATATATATATATATATATATATATATATATATATATATATATATATATATATAAGAGATTTTAGACAAATTAAATAATTGTATTACAAACAATTCCGAATTTCAACAATACAGTAATACAATAATTTAGCATGCATTTTAGATAAAAAATAACGATGATGATAACGATAAATTATTTTCTCACCATGTGCAGACCGAAAAGTACTTTGCTCATTGCAATAATTCTTTCGACGGTTTCGTCAATCTGTTTTCCTTTATCAGCATTATCACCGGTGGTGACAGCAACTTCTTTTTTACTGCCGAGTTTGCTGTAAAGATAATGTTGCCAAGACATTTCATCGGCAGGGTCGATTTTATCTGGTAATGTTATCTGTGTCTTTGCAAAATCGACAACATCAGACTCGGATACTTTCTATAATGGAATAATTTAATTAAAAATGGATAAATTGTATATATATAAATAAAAACAAATATTTTTAGAAAGTATATATACTTTAAGTAGACGATCTTTACAATGTTGCACTAATTCTTGTTCACGACCAGCAAACAAATTCAAACCTACTGGCAGTAAACGTTTCAGACATGCAACCATTAAAGATGCCTGAACTTCCTTGTTCTTATCGCGTTTCTTGTCACGATGCTTCTTCTTTTTCTAAATATAAAAGTAAGCATATTTAGAATTATCCCAGTAATTTTATTTTTTCACAACAAAATTTTTACTAACCACTTTTCCACCTCCAGATACAGCACCGTCAGAAATTACGGTAGTTCTTCTTGTGGCAGTTGGCATAATCAATGTCTAATACAAATAATTATATATATTATAATTTCATAAATTTTATATTAAACAATAGGTTAAACAAAATAATACCATATTATCAATTTCATTAGCTGATATGAAGTTTTGTTCTTCTTTCAAGAAATACTGACTCTTGGACCAAATATTAAAGATGTCAGCTACATGATTGTACAATTCCTCTGCCTCTATAATTGAAAAAAAAAAAGATTAAATTAAATAAATGAAATTAATGATTAAAAATAATAATCATTATATATACCTGGCACATTATTTCTCAACCAGTGATTCCTTTGCAAATCAACGTATTTGATAAGTAATGGATAGAAAGCATAGATATCTCTGACAAGTAACTGCCAATCTTCCTGTATCTGAGTCTCAACTTGAGAAGTATCATCTGTAGACGACTGAAATTTGTAATATATCACAAACAGTATGGTTAATTATAATTATATTGTAAATTTATAAATATTTTATAACAATGGTAACCTTGATGAAACCACGAAGGGACTCTTCTTTATGCATCATGTTTTCAGTTCGACGACGGACTCTTTCCACCAATGGTAAAAATGGATCTCTTAAAAGCTCTTCACCGCTGTTGATGATAATTTGTTGTGTGTAAGCAGCTACTCTGGTCATCCAAGGTGCATTTTCATTACCAATATTCTTTCTGATTAACTTTAGTGTGTTTTTCAACAATTGATTCATGTGATCCGCTGTCACCATTGTTACGTGATTTCTGCCAATCGATATAATTATGTTTATATATAAATTTTTTTTTTATTTAATAAAATGATTTTTAATAAAAGCTATTCTTACCCTCCTGAAGGTGTGACATTATCAGGACCTTGGGCCCACCAGAATGGTAAATATGAGCAAAGAAGTGGCATTATCACATCAATAATATGAGGTGTGTCCAAATAAGTCTTTTCAGATTCGACGAATTGATCAACTTCTGCCAATATCGTTTCTAATGTTGGCATTGAAGATTCCATTCTTGTCATAACATCTATAAAATAAATTTATTGTATGATAAATTGTAAATTGAAAACAATAAATATATCAATTAATTAATATACCCACCTTGAGCTTCTAAAGAATGATCAGCTATTCTATTGAGCAATGAAAATTGATTATGTTTATTCAAATGTGGCTCTAAGAATGCCACAGGGAATGTAGAGCTAAATGCGCCAAGACATGAGCCCTATAAATAAAGTTACAATAATCAATAATTTAGAAAATTATTATTAAAAATAAAAAATAAAAATATTGATTTACTAACCAGAGCCGGTTTATGTCTTTCAATTTCATTCTTAAGATATTTTCTATCATGAGTCAATGATGCGTCCGTACCAAGCGTGTAAAGTGATGCAAGCATTTTATAAGAAGCTACTTGAATCTCATCCACTATTGATAAATAATAATGATTGTTTTAAAGATGACTATGTTATTAATATTTCTTTTTTTGATATAGAATTATACATACACAATAAATCACTTCCATATTCACAAGCAGCAAGATGATCAAACATGGATGTTAATACAGGAAGTATTACGCTGTTCACATAGAAAAGAGATGTGCAAGTTTTCAAATGTGTTCCACGTAATAAACTGTATTTCCCCTATAGAATTTAACAAAATATTACATTAGTTCAAATTTTTTAATTTAAAATAAATATATAAAAATGAATACCTCTTGTAAATTAAGTATGGTGTGACCCAAATCGTCAGCCGTGTTATTGAAGAATGTCAACATTGAAGTTCTTATGAACTCGGGACAGTTCTTTACTAGAGATTTGGCATCGATACCTTTTACTAGCACTTGAAGACATCTAACCGATATACGGACATCAGCTCCGAAAGCTGCTAATCTAAATAGGAAAAAATATTTTTCTTTATCATGAATTAATAATTATTATACTAGTTTTAATTTTAATTTACCTCGATCTCAAAAGACTTGCAAGCTTACAGAACAATGCAGCAACCATTTCTTTTTCCTTAAGACTTGCAGCACCTACATTGTTGGTAGCTGTAGCAACCGCAATAAAGTAATTCTTATGCGTTGAAAAGTATTTTTCCACTAAAGGTAATACGACCTAAATATTTATATATATATATATTTAACATTTTTGAATATTGTAAAATAAAGTTATATTTTTATATTTTTTAATACTTTAGAGAAGAACTTAATGTCTCTGGTGCTTGTTTTGAATGAATTCCTTCTGCTGAAAGTTGAAGATGGTTTGAATAATTTCATGTTGATGGTAGCTCTATCCAAATATTGGATCAGTTTTTCTAAGAGAGAATATGCAAAACGTAATTCAACAGCCATACCAGCTGCAGCTTGTTCAGTTTCTGATTGACCAGCTCTTGAAGGTCTAATGGAAAAAAGTACATACAAATAATTACAATATGGATACAAATTTAAATGTTATGATATTATATAATAAAATGACCTATGTAATTTATATCCTTGATATTGAAGATATTTGAGGAATTCTTGCGATCTTTCTCTATCTTTTCTTTTTTCTTTATCGGTCAGCAAGTCATATGGTACAAGTTGAGGATGTATTTCTCCTGAAATATAAAATAAAATTGATATTTAAATTGTATTTAATTTTATATGAAAATATTCATTAATATTAGACATGTACCGCCATTTATAGTAAGTTCTTCCTTCTTTTTCTTAGCCCAAATATCATGAGCATTTTCAGCAAGACGTTCTGCCATATTTTGCATTTCTCTTGAAAGAGTCAAATTTGTCATATCGACAGGATGAGGATTGTAATTAAACGGAGTTGCAGTGTCGATCTTAAAATATTTTATTAAATTAATATTATTTTTATATTACCTCTTCAATATTTATAATATATTGAAATCTATACAAAATAAACACGATATAAATGCTCGAAAAAAGCTAAGCTAATATTTATATGCAATTAAATATCTGTAAGAACAATGTATAAAAAATAGGTAATTGTATCAGAAGACTAATTTAGTAATATGATACAAATGAAGAGAAACTTACGACTGCTGGGACGTCAGCCGAACGCTGTGTCCATTTGTGGATTGATGATTATGGATGAGCGGGAAACAAACAATTTGGATAAACAACACATATAAATATAGATGGTATAAACATTATATAAAAACCATGTCCATATTTAGTAAAAATCGGTCAATTATAAATTTATTTAGAAAAGATTTTCTTGCTTATAATGCTAGTTTAGGACTATGGACTAAGGAATTACAAACGTTTGGTTTGAAGGTAGAACATTATTTATTTCACTTAATATGGACAAACTTAAATATAAAGCAATAATTAGTTTAAATATTATATTGCATATTGAAACTGCAGGAATTTTTCATTGTTAAATCTTTAATATTATATTTTATAAAACAAATAAAAATGGATTTGATTTCATTCATAGGGAAAAAAGCATTAAATCCATACTAGAAAAAAATCGTTACCACATTGCTCTTAGATTGTCGTCGTATGGAGCTACGATTTGAGGTTGGTATATCGACTTCAGAATGTTCCACAGACCATCCAATAGCAAGTAAAGCTTTCAATGATTCTCTGACGGGTTCTTTATAACGTTCTTTTTCCTAAAATTATAATATTAATTTAATATAGTCGTAAACGCAAATATATTTATTAAAATGTATTACATAATCGTTCAGCATATTGTAGGGTTTTAGCCTAGGATGATTCTTTTGAGAATCAGACCAAGTTTCTCCATAAACCCAACCACTCTCCAATTTCCTGAAAGTTTATAAAAACAAATCTCATTTGTAATTTGAAAATCAAAAGTATACGTTTGTAAATCTTATTACTTTGAAGCCCAAGCATCGTGATAATGTTCAGAGAATTTCTGAACAATTGTATTCAAATCATTATTCAAAGCCACTGAGCTTGTATTAATAGGCTGTGGATCATATTGTGGATTATCAGGTCCTCCTGTGAATGAAAAAGGAACTCTAATGAATATATTTACTTTTATTAAGGCTATGTCCACTCAAAACTTCTTATAACCTGAAGATGTTTCCTTTCCATAGAATTCGTCATCATAATTCTTTGACAGCGAATAGTCAGGTGGAAGAGCGCAACCTTAGAATATATAAAAATATTAAATATGATATTTTATTTATTTTTTCATATATATATATATATATATATATATATATATATATATATATATATATATATATATATATATATATATATATATATATATATATATATATATATATATATATATATATATATATATATATATATATATATATATATATAATTTTTACCAATGGCTGTTAAACATGGTAGAGCTTTGCCGAATAATTCGGGATCATAATCCATTTTACTAAGAGAATCGAATATGTTGCTGAACAACATCATAGTAAGACGTTTTTCTTCATCAGAACTTGCACCGCTTGAAGTTGAACCATAATATTTGGCACATCGATCGTAATGAAGTGTTAACAACTAAAATTTCATTACCAAAGTTAGTATTCAATTTGTAAATAGATTTTATATATCAAATATAAAATGCGAACCCTGAGAGCAACAGTTGTGTATTCTGAAAGTTTTGATACATCAATGGTGAGTTTTCTTAAAAGTTTTAATAACATGGAAGGTTGCATTTGTGATGTTAGTGCCACTAAGAAGTCTGATACTGCTTCACGTTGTCCTTTAGTCAACATTCTATTCTTAGATAATCTAAAAATTTACGTAATATATTGAGTTAAATTGTTAAAAACAAAATAAACACACAATTTTACCTGTAAACTGTATGTAGAGTAGCATCAAGTAAACTGGCATAGTTTTCAGCTTCATTGTAGAATCTAGAATGAGTAATTAGTAATGGCAAAATAGAATTTCCGATATAACGATTCATCGATAGAGCCATATCAGATTCTGAACCATCATTCTAATGAACAAAAATTATTTATTTATGATATATACAAAAAATATATTTCATAAAAGAAAATATTTACTCTATCCAACATGGTGGCAGCTCTAAGATCAGGCAAGAAGGCTTCTTCAAGAAGTTTGAAGAAGAGTTCCTTTGTTTCAATACCGTAAACGCGCTCCAAGAATAATACGACACTTTGTTTGTGACCAGGAATAAGACCAGATGGCATATCTGAAAATTTAATTTATTTTATTTTACATTTAGATTATAAATATAGGATATTAAAAAAGATATATATTTACCTGATTTCGGCCTTTCTTGTCCAGCAGCTGGATTTAATAGAGTGAACTTAAGACTCAAAACGCCTTGCAAATCTTCCAATGGTACCAATGATCTCAGAATAGCTCTTGCTCTTAGAGATTCATTCTTTCCCTAAGAATAATAGTTAAAATTAATATAAAAATAATTTATTTTACTGTTTAATTTAATATGACATTCCTACTTGAGCGATGACACTTGAATCTGGAGCACATCTTCCAAGCAGATCTACTAAAGTACAATAGAAGCAAAGTATAGCTGCACCAGTATCGATGTAATCTTCGTCATCTTCAGATTCAGGTAATGGATGAGTAAACTAAATTCATAAAGAAATAAAATCAATCACATCTTTATAATAATATTCATCATATTATATATATATATATATATATATATATATATATATAAACTTACGTTTATATCAGTTCCTGCTTCAACATCAGTCAGTTTACGCCTATCTGCAATTCTCTCAGACATTGTGTTTGCATCAACGATTGCACGCAATAAACCTTCACCTTCTCCACGAAGAGCTGGACCGAGACATTCAGGTCGTCTGATCAAAAGACGAATGACAAGATTTGCATTTTCTTCAACACTTTCACCGTTTACCTTAATTTTTTAAAATGTGTTAATGACATATACAAAATTAAAAATGTTTTATTTTTTAATGTTGTTTAATATATAACTCACCCAAACGCAAAACCTTAGGAAATCTAGATATCTTTCTCCTTCTACAGGATCCCAACCTAAATCGGGATATCCTTTTTCAATTAATTCTGAATTAGATTGAAGACCACAACGTGACAGGTATATAGCGATTTTCTCCAAATAATGTTCACTAAAATGTAATTTTATTTTATTATATATTTATGTATATTAAAAAAAAACTATTCGTATATATGTAGATGAAAATAAAAGAAATATTACCGAAGAGCTAAGGCCAATTCTGTATTTTCCATAAGACTCGAATACGCAACGTCTAATGGAGTGGATCCACGAAGAGATGGACGCGACAAAAGAATATTAGAATTTTCTAACAAGAAATCGAAATGATCGAACATAGCTTTCTGATTTTGACGACCTGTACGACAGAAATAACACAAGAATCGACAGCAAGCCACGACCATTTCATGAGAAGTATCCTGAAATACATAATTTCAAGTTGATTTTGGTTAAAACAGTAGTGTTATAAATTGAATATAACTCAATGTAAACCTTCTCTTTGGCAACCGGTTGTCCATCTTGATCTGACTGAGGTTGTGCTTGATCACTTTGGGCTTGTGATCGTCTGCCTAATGTGTTTATCATTACAGCCATGACGTTTTCGTGAACACGTAAAACTCTATAAAATAGATTTTCAATCAAGTATTACACCAAAATAACATTACAATCAGTATAAAATATTACCTAATCAAATCAGGGTGCTGGAAGAAAGTGTGATTGTTAACAAGTTTCCTGTGAAATTAAAAATATTTAGTGTTAATTTTAATATTTACATAATTTAAAGTGTAATGTTACATACCAGAGACGGGTCCTCATCAGTTCTTCTTCTTCTTGGCTCATTTGTACTGGTAAAAGTGCACGAATTTGACTTAGACCGATCCACATCAAAGCTACATCTATTCTGGTTTTCGAATTGATTACATATGTTTTCTCCAAAGCTCGTATAAGTTCTCCGACAGCATCATATTGACGCACTAACAAACTGAAAAAAATATTACAGTTACTTTGTTCAGTTAATGAGATAATATTGTAATTGATTTTTGAAATGTAAATACCTGAACATTTCTCTAACTAGTTTTGGTGTTTCAATTTGAGATTCTTTAGCCCATTTCACGATAGTATTGATGAGCACTTTACGGAATATTTCTTCAGGTGTCTTTTTGGGTTCTGGTTCAGCTTCCTGAAATTAAATCATAGAAGCAATGAATATAAAAAAAAATTGTCTAAAAAAACCATTCAAAAACTCAATTACTTTGGGTTCTTCTTCGAGTTCTTTTACAGCGTTGATGAAATTATACAATTTAGTAATTGGTCCATGTTTAGGAGCTTCTGCAGGAGCCTTTAGTAATTAAGAATATAATAAATACGATATATATGAACAAAATAAATATTTTATTAAATATTCTATATTAAAAACCTCTTCTTCGGGTTCTTGTAAGGCTGCTAAGGAGACGTGCGACATTAAGTCATTATGAAATTCAGACATACCCTTGATTAGATCTTCACCACATGGAATATCATCTTCATCTTCTAAGTGTTTGAAGCCTTTAAAATTAGTATATAAGTTATTCAATGCCAATTTTAATAATAATAAAAATAGATCAAACAAGGACATACTTAAAATGGCATTCATTTGTTCTCTGGGTGGACAACGGAATTCCCTAGTTTTTTTGGCAGCAACTGCACTTGGTAAATCTGATTGTTTGATTTCAATATAACGTCTGGGAAAAAAATATAATTAAGTTTATTATTGTATTAAAGTTAAATTATATTTTTAAATTGTGTATATACCTCAATTGATCGCTTTGTAAATCTCCAACAAAATCGTGACTGAATGAGATGATTGATTCGACCCGATGACGTAACTGAATATCGTTCAGATGATGAAGTAAATAACACATTTGTAATTTTGCTCCTTCAGCCATTTTCATGTGTAATAAACCTTTTCGATGCTCATCTTTGCCTTCTACAAAATATAAGTATAAATATAGTATAATGTAATAAAAACTTCCACTTTCTTAAAAAATATATTTATTATTATATTTATTTTTTACCTTTGTCAAATGAGGGATCCCATGTTTCAGGATGAATCATGATTAGCAATTTCTCAACGTCTTCATCTCTCATCATTCCTACTAGTAGTAATCTATCAGTCAACTTCAATAATGGTCTGAAATACAAGATATGATTTTAATATATTTTTGATATTATATTTGATTTGTAAATAAAAATCTGAATAGTTAATGTATGTACAAGAAGAGATTTTCATTGCTTCCACCGATGGGATCTCGATTATGGACTTGATTTATTTCAACAGCTTCAGCCAGAGCAGACATCACATAATCTCTTACAACATCCAATGGGAAAAATGGAGAATATAAATTCATTATATCCGTGATATTATCGCTGAAAAAAAAAATACATAATTATCATATAAAACGTGATTTAAAGTAAATGATTAAAAATCTAATATTTTACCTGATATCAGTCATTTTCATCTGTGGTCTTACACTTTCTGTTTGTAATGAACGCAGACTGTGTCTCATTTCTAAATCTTCATATAAATCTTTTAATTCTTGACCAAGAGGAATGATATATTCATTTTTACAAACCTCCCTACGTCACATAAATATAATAGGTTAAATTATCAATTAATATGCAAATATTTTTAAAAAAATGTATGAAAAACACATACATAGTCGTTGCATGAGATTCTAAATGAAGAGCAATCAGTAAATCGTAGAAACCTTGACGCAGAGGACCAGACATATATTCCGATTTAATAGCGTATAATAATTGTTTCTGATCGACATGTTGACATAAATTGTGTGCCGCTCTTAAATTAATTTAAATAAATAAATAACTTACACTTAAAAATGAATCTTATAAATATTTATACCTATAATTGCTTTGGAAACACAATGCAGCATATAAAATTAATGTATGCGTGTGGAAACTTAACAATTTATCCATTTCAATTAATTCCAATATATCGATACACCTGTCTTCCTCTGCAATAAATGATATAAATTTATATTTTATTTTATTATAGTTATATATATATATATATATATATATATATATATATATATATATATATATAATACCTGGAATATGGAGAGCGAGCATTGAAACTGGATCTTCACATAACATTGACCAACCTCTTATGTCAGATAATTTCAGAGCATGTACTTGTAATGATTGATTTGGTACCTGAAATTGCAGAATGTTGCTTATAAAATAATGACAACGTGAAGAAATAATATTAGAAGATAATAAGGTTACCCTAGCCCATTGATGTGGTTTGAGGCATTGCACTTTAAGTCTAGGTGGAAATTGTGGAGTTGCATGTTTGTCACCAGTTGGTAAAACGGCTGCACTCAGAGGCAAAGCTGTTGATGTTCTACCCAATTCAATTTGAAGCACTTCTTTGGATGTAGCCTCGACGAAAATTGCAGGGAAAAGTTTGGTTTCTGGTTCCATCTGAAATTAATGATTTTATTCATTATAAGTCTAATATTAAAATTTTTATATGTAAAATATATTTTGATTGATCAGATTTTAATGGTAAAAACAAAATAAATAATTGAAACACCTTATATCTATATGAGGTATCTTTGCCTTCACATGTAAACGAAATATAACCAGTTGCTGTATCAATAAAACAACCAATGAACATCCCTTGAGCACCTTTTCCAGTTGCATCAGCCATTACTTCATTATACAATTCATCAGCACGCACCATGTAGCAAGATTGTCGATCAATTCTAAAATCCAAATAAGTATGTAAGAAAGGAAACCAAATCAAAGATAAAGTTATTCGAAATTTTATACTCACCTTTCGATTTCTCTATCATAATCATCAATAATTACTACAGATGCATTTTTCACTTTGTTTTGATTGAACTCTTTAGAGAAGTTATGATACTGAGTAGTTACCCAACCTACATAGACATGAGTAGGATCTTGACCAGGGAAAATTCTATTAATTCATGAATATAATATAAACATCAATAAAAATCAAATGTCATAACAAACTTATATTTATTGAGATATTTACCTGACTCCATAAAAATATTCATTGATTAATTTAAGACATTCGGCATCATAAATTTCATCACCAATCATTTCAGTTCCGGTACCAGTTAGAGCACTAGTAGTCATTTGTTTTTGTCTATCAGGTACTGGTGGAGGTTGAACTGCCAAATTCGACTAAAAATCATAAATATCAATATGAATCCAACGACTAAATCAGTGATTAAATTTATTGAAATTAATATCAGAAACGTACCTGAGAAACTTTAATTTGAGGATTTAATCCTCGTCCAAGAGTTGGTTGACGATGTAATTGACGTTGATCACTAGGACTCAATTCACCGTCGAGCTCTGCATCAGCTACAGGAGATTTACCTTTGCTCTTAGCTCTATCGCCGCTTTGTCCTCGTTTACGTGAAAAGAATCTGCATTCAGAAATTTATTAAATGATATAATTATATTTTAAAATAAATATTTAAATCTGAAAATAACCTGAATGGCGATCTTCCTCGTTTATCTAACTTGTCATCTTTTCCAGCAGATTCAGCATATTGTGCCATTTCAAGTTCGCTATTTGATCGAGGCATACCAAGACCATTAACCATACCTATGATATTGCATATTAATTATTATTTACGTAAGATTTTATGCTACCATCAATAATACAATATAAGTACCTGAATCTTGTTGTGGACTTCTACTTAATGATCCTTTTCTCGGTGGTTTAGCTGGTGTTCTGCCTTGACGAGGACTTCCACCAGGTCCACTTGCATGGCTCATATCCATGTCTTGTTCTACACCGTCTTCTGAATAATTTCGATGCAAACCTTAAAAATGCATAACTTATAATATCAAATATACATTTATTTTTGGAATTTCTAGACTATTAATGGTAATTGGACACGAATTTATTTGAATGTTTAGGTAAAACATGACATAAAACACATTGAAAAAACTAATTTAAATTATTTTCAGTAGTACCTTTAATATCGTTCATTGTAAATCCACTCTTCATAATTTGTTCTATATGAGCTGGCGTGGTTTGTTCGGCCACTTCAGCCAATAAACGATTTTGTCTTTGTTTAATTTCTTGCCAACGAAGTCCTTTTTCATTTTCACTGGAAAATTAAAATAATGATCATTTTCTTAATTGTGTATTACAATTAATTAAATAAATTTATTTATAAAATTTGTACTCGATAAATTCTGGTAAACATATAACTGGAAGAGAAAGCCTCAAAAATTCCCAATTGGCCTTCTCCATGGTTTCAAATGTATTATGAGATATTTTCATGCAAGGTGGTGTATCTGAAAAACAAAATTATTTCAATATTAATAATATATAATAATAAAAAAATCTACGTCAATTTACCTGATCCAGCAGGTATTCTGGTAACATCTATTTTAGCATCAGGTATATCTTCAGTATTTTCAAAAATTGGTTGATCTTTTGTATACCAATAAGTAACAGGTCTCTTCATATTTCTAAATAAGGATTTAATTATACAATTTTTATATAACAAGAATATTACTTTAGTATTATATTATGAGAAAAATGCTTACACGCAGAATGGTTCATAACCTTCTTGAAGACCACACATTGTGAAAAATTTCAAAGTATTGACATCTTGTCCAAAACTCAATCTGAAAAAGTTGTATATTTTTGTACAATGTAATTATATATATATATATATATATATATATATATATATATATATATATATATATATATATATATATATATATATATATATATATATATATATATATATATATATATATATATATATATGGTATATATATTGGAGTTATCATACCTGGCTCTCTGACCAACACCCAAAGTACAAGCAGGTACAAAATTTTCACCGATAACTTCAGCAAATGTGGTTTCACCACCAAGAGCATCCATTAACAATTCTCCATTCAATGAAAAGCCTATTTATAATAAAAATCAGATTATAAAATTATCTAAAATTTAATAGAATATTCGTATATTACGTTGTTAATGAATATTTCATCATGAATTTGTATATTAGTGGGAATGTCATAGCTAATTTTTATTATTATTATTATTGTTATTACTGATATATTTGGATTGATCTGTTATAAACTAAGCATAACACTCTGATTAAATTTATAACATAAATACAATTATATTAAATGGACATTTACACAAAATAAGCATGAAAAACAATAGCTATTACTTTTACGAGTGTATATGTGTATTGATGTTGAAGCATTAGATGAATAAAAATCGATTAATCGATGATGATATAATGATATGATATGTAATCTATATACAATTTTGAATACAGGCTGAAATGTTGAAGAATAGCGATTTTCATATTGATCTGATATTGAAAACATGCCATAAAAAGAACCATAAAATTTTGGAAAACATCTTCGTGATGATTCATTCTCGATTCAGAATTTTATTTTATTTATTTATTTTTGATTAAATCATGCGACATAAGCATTGGTGATTTACATTAAAAAAATATGTATAAGCCATTCCAAAAATATGGACTTGTTTTTGAATTAATGATGGAAAGCATTTTTTTAAAGAGGAAATGAAATTTCATTTTTTTTATTTGAATGTAAGCCTTTCGAAATATATTGAAAGAGTAAAAATAAAAGATAAAAATAAAAACATTGCAAGCCTCTTTACATTCAAGTAGATATTCTTATATATGTTACCAACAAAGATTGTAAATATTGATAAATCTTAAATTATCCGATCAATGTTATCTAATTTCATTCTAAAAGATATATACATACGTATAATATTAATCATTAGTAATATAAATATTTATAATCTGGTTTCTAATACCAATTTTAAAATCTAATTATGTAGTAAAATTATTATGATTAATTAATAGAGAACATTTTTTAAGCTGACTTTATATATAAATTTAATAAAAAAAACAGAAATTATTATATTTTTATGTAAAAATTTAAATATATATATATATATATATATATATATATATATATATATATATATATATATATAAGATCACTGTTTTTAAATTTTAAAATAAAATTTAGATTTTCTTATATTTTGTTTCGTTGGTTCCATATATAAGTGTATATGATGGCGGTTAATGAGCAACTTTTAAAATGATTTCGAAAGTGCTACATCATGAGGCTTACTGATGGTTCTGTCGATCAAGTCCAGAAATACTCCAACTACATCACCAACAGCCCATTGTTTACCGAATGACTCCATACTGCCACAGTAAACTTTTTCTTCCTAATGAAAAATATATCAGGATAGAAAACAAAGAGAAAAAAAAAGATAGAATGAAGCCGAATTTCTACATAGAAAACAATTTATGAACAAATAAATTCCGGAGACACAAGAAGTTTGCGTGTGAAGATTTTCATGAGAAATTTACATGTAAAACATAGACGGATGAGTTTTTAATATTTTATTATTACTAATTATTGTTTGTGAATTATGTTGCGTATGTAAATAAAATGTGTGCTATAAATATATATATATTTTTTTTGAATCACAAACAACATAAGTGCAGGGAAAACAGTTACAAATACTTTCAATGAGGACATATAAATAACCAATAAACAATATGTACAGAAAAATTTTCATAGGTCGCTGAATGCCATTCACGAAAAACTATATAAATATACGCATAAATAAATATTTGTTAGACTAAATAAAGAACTTTCTCAAAGACAAAAATAAAAAAATAAAAAAAATGGATTAAAGCACAGTGAGACAGGCTAACTACTTTCGTTAACCGGTCAACTCACTGATTGTTTGGTCCGTCACATCTAAGAAACATCCAACAATGTCACCGACTTTGAAGACAGTTCCAAAAGAGTCGCTCGTGCCGCCGTGAATTTTTTGAACCTGATTTGTTAGTAGAGAGATCATTTCATGACAATTAATAAGTAAAAAACTGTTTCTGATAAAATATACAAGATCATTAGCATAGGTGTCTTTTTTCAAATCTAATTTAAATTTTTTCAATATCATATAGAAAGATATATTATGTATCAAACTCATCATACTGAAAATTAAAATACATTAAAAAAATTAAATTGAACATCAATCGTGATATCTTTGTATAATTTTAATATTCATTATATAATCTTCTTGAATGAATACAAAGACGCCTGCACTAATTCTTTGTTAGACATTCTTCTCTAAAAAAATATTGTAAAATATAACTGTTATGAATAAAAACTTACATTATAACCATCAAAAGCCCATGAGCTTTCATCTTGTCCGAGCATCATTCCTGGTGGACAATCCGCATGAGCCCATCCAACCTTGAAATATGATTATATATCATTAAAATTATTTATATTTAAAGTTATTTTAAAAATATTTTAACAGATAATTACTCTCATTGGTCCAGTAGTTAGAATTTCGAATTCAAAATACCACTTTCCTGATGACACTGCATATGTTTTTTCTGCTCTGTAAGTTCTGAAATCGGCGTGCTTCAGACGTGCTGCCTCCGCAAGTAAAGCTAAATACATAATAATAATATATAATATCAAACTTTATTTTATTTTGTATTACCATTTAATATAAAAAAAATATTTACCTTCATGTTGTTCACCAGTGGGTGGATCAAGATTATAACCATATACTAAAAGTGTACGTACAGTTTCCGAAGCTGTATCACGATTTGCCTTCTTAATTGCTTCGTCTACCTTTGAGTAAGGCACTAAATGAGGTGATCTATGCATATCGGGATCCTATAATAAAAAAAATCATTTTACATATTCTTAATATGAAATTATAAAAAAAACTTATACTGTTCAATATTACCTCATTTAAACCATATGTCCATCCCTGTTGAATACGTTCTTTAGACCAAAGATTATGTGTATTTTCAGCTAATTGATCTACCAATTCTTCCATTTTTGGAGTAAGAGTGACAGCAGATAAATCAAGAGGAGCCGGTTTATAACCGTTGGATTGCATGAAGGCTTCATTTGGTAAACGTACATTTCTAATGCGAGCTGGAGGTTTATCTAAACTTATGTGATATCCCAGAGCCAAAATAGTTCTACAAAATATTATTATAAGATTAGTTACAATAAATATAAACAAAATATTTTGTTTTTAGTTAAAAAAAATACATACTTAAGAGTTTGTATAGCAAGTTGACAATCATATTTCTTTTCAGCTGCTGGTAATCTTTCGAATTGGACAAGACAAGGATGTATTCTTTGAAGATCATCACGTTTTTCTCCAAACGCCCATCCAGCTTCAATCTATAATTATTACACATATAAGTAATTTGATTTTAATTAGTACCAATTTTATTTTTATGTTAAAAGTTTATAAATACCTTATTCATTGCCCACATTTCATGGATATTTTCAGCTAATTTATCTCTTATTTGTTCAATGTATGATGGTAAAGTAATCTATAAATATATAAAAACATAAAATAAATAAAAAGTAATTCTAACTTTTTATTGAATTATATATTTTTAGGTAAATGATTAATAAAGTAATTATAATCACCACTCCAGTATCTACAGGTGTTGGTACAAAGGCTGTGTCGTCTTCTACAAGCCAAGGACCTGCCAAGACACATTTATTGAGATTTCCAAAATATGAGCAAGGATCTAAGCCCAAAGTTTGATGCGGAAGTAAGCTTTCTACTAGAGGCGACATTTCTGGTGGTGGTACATATTTTAATCGACCATGATCACCTCCAAACAGGAAACGACAACTAAAAAATAATAATGAAAATTAGCTATATTAAATAGAAGAAAAAGAAATATAGACAAGATTTAGGTATATAATATATACCTTAATTTACTTGAACAACTCATGACAGGAAAGAACATTCCATCAAGATTGAAATTTTTGAAGCAGCCGGGTACTTTTCGACCGTTAAACATAAATGTAATAATTGGCACAGTCAAATCCAAAGCACATCCAACTACATCACCTGATTAAATTAAAACATAATAACTTGATTATTTTTATTTAAATCAAATACAATAGAAAATTATCTGAACGTACCTTTTCTAATAAATGGTTCTTCATTATGTATTTGATTGACAAAAGTCTTTCTACCACCTGTCCAAAGATTAGCTCCATCGAACCCGTATGAATATAAATCATCACCTACACCATTTCCACCCCATTTTTCGCCACCACCAGGATAAGGTACATATCTATAATAATAAAAATACATGTAGTACAAATACAAATACCGGAATAACAAAATAAATTAAAAATTTACCCGGCAATATTAGCCCAACCGATTCTCAAATGAGGCATCATATGTGTAGTTTGTTCAATATGGTCCATTGTTACTTCAAAATACCACTTTTGATAGACGGCAGAACCTTCGACACGTCCCACAAATATATTTGGACGAATGCTGAATAATCATAATTGTAGTTTAGTTTATTGAAAATCTCAATATTAACAATATACTGAATTTATAAATATACCTCGATACATGATCCACAAGTTGAGTTTGTAGTAAAAGATTTTTTCCTGGTAATAGATAATCACAAATATTATTTTGTGAAGAACGCACGGCAACTCCATTACCAACGCAGAGTGAACATAAAACGTCCAATACTTTTGGATCCCTTCCATGTTTCTCCAGCAAAGATATGATAACTTTGATATGTTCATCCTAAAATAATATAATATTAATACAGAATGTTCTTTTTAACACATTTTATATTGTGATTTTATAATATATACCCTCATCATGTTCAAGGCCTCTGGTGAATCAATCAATACACAATGCAATACATCAAGCATACCAGTACCTTCACCTGATGCTTGAGAGCCCAATCGAGAAAAAAGCCAATTTAAACGATTGCTATTAGCAAATTGAGCGCAATTAGTATGATTGCCCTTGATAATTGCAGCTGAAATTAAAAATAAAAATAATCAGTTTTAATCGCATTTATTAATTTGTAATTATTAAAAAACAATGCAATATACCAAGCAATTGATAAAGATATCCAGAAATCATTTCCCAACTTTGACCGGATTCGTCACCGGCGAGAAAACCAGCCAAAAAGCCTTGAGATGTTATAACGTTAATTTTATCGATAGCTTCCAATATAAGATTAAGAATGCCCTCTTCTTGAAATAGATCTTGTCTGTTACGTAAAGCTCTTAGTTTGTTCTGTTTTTCCTCGTGCTCTGTTTATGAATAAATTTTGAGAACATCAATTTATGCATCAAAAATTATTGCTTATTATTATTATCAAAAAAAATGTACCCATATCTTCCTCAGGTTGAGCAAAATAGTTTATCAAATCTTCTAAACACATGACCATTTCGTTTAAGTTGACTGAAGCGAAGAATAATGAATGCCTTCTGTTCTCTTGAAGAGTTTCTAATCCACTGTTGTGATAAAAGAAATGATTTATGATGTGTTTAATTTTGAATTTAAAATTTTACTATATATAAATAATTTTACTTGATGAATTTTGTGAATAACGAAGAACATTTTCTGATTACGCGAGCGGTGCGCGATTCTTCTTCTTGTGATCTTGAGAAATCAAGTCCGTCGTCCATTTTTCCTTCTTCGTGAAGTACTGCTTGTTTTTCTTCTACTTTACCAACACCTTTTTTCTTTGTTTCATATGACTAAAATGAAATAATTATATTATAAATCTGTAAAAGCAGAAAAATGTTTGCGTATATTAAAATTATATACTTTGTAAGAGAGCCATAATCCTGATTCCGAATGTTGAACGATAACAGTGGAGTCACCATATTTGATAATTGGTGCACCGATTATTTCAAGATCTTTATCTTCTAGAATGACCCTTTGATCGTCTTTTTCCTGACGCAAACAGAATGCTGAAGATGCCGTTGTTGCCTCATCACTAAAAAATACAATAAGCAATTTAGTTTAATTGATCTATTATTAACCTTTTTTTATTAATCAATCAATTACCGTGCGAGAAGTACTAATTCGTTGCCTTCGTTGACACCAAGATATCGACCAGTTGTAATATGGCGAATTCGCATTGGATGATGCCAATTTATAAAACCACCAGCCCATTTGGTCCTAGCCAATTCCAAACGCCAAAGGGAACGAGCTTGTGACATTACAGAACCACCCTCATATACCACAATACTATGAAGAAAAAGAAAGGAGTCAGTTAAATTTTGAAAAAAAAAATTGTTCATAATGTTATTCAAATATTCTTACTTTTGACCAGGTTGTTTGGTCCACGTGGACGGTATCGTTAGACATTCATCACCACCATGAAAGAAACGAAGTACATCACCACCGAAAACATAACCAACGTACTTCATTCGTGATATACCAGTACCATATGGTTGTACAGACCAGTGGGTCACATGAAAACTGGCATTTACCACTGATACATCATTCTCCTTTGTTGTATGCTATTTTTTTTTATATAAAAATGAATATTTTTAGAATGTAATCTTAATTTTGTAAATTTTAATTTGTCATAATTACCAAGTAACGTTCAGTGGCTACAGATACTAAGATCAAGTCATCTCCTACTCTTACTTTTTCACCTTCAGATCTATCAAAATATTAATTGGATATGTTCAATATATTATTTAACATTCTATATTTGATTTATAATATATTACAGACCTTTGTTTGCTGGCAGGATGTACAGTCCACCAGCAGGCTTCTCCTTGAGAATGTTCTTGTAGACCGACATCAAAAGCCAATTTATCATTTGATGACGATGTTGACAGACATGCCAAATACTGGAAGATAATATTCGATTAAATATAGAAATATAATATTAAAAAATTAACGAATTTCAATAAAATTATACCATGTCACTGTTATGATGACGTAGAAGGATAGCATTACCGTACAAAAGTGTCCTGTGTCCTGAACCTGTTCCTTTACCCTGTAAAAAGTGATCATTGATTATTTTTAACATAATATATATATTAAAGTATTTTCGTTGTTAAATATTTAAAGCCGGCTACTTAATAAAAAATAACGTATGATTAAATTATTTATTTTTAATTCATTTTAATTTTTATATAAGCGACATTTTAAGCTAAGTTCACAGAAATAAAGTACATGTATTTTTTTTATGAATAAATATCAAAGTTTAAATTCACGATTTGCTTAATAAATATAAAAATATTACACACTTAATTTAAGTGAACTTATATAAATATTTTAATTGATTATTAATTTTTAATTTATGTTAATCGTTTAATAATGTTTTGACTCCATCGATAGATTTATCCATAATTGTTAATATATTTTTTTTATTAAATTTTTGTTTTAGAGATAATTTTAATAATAATTTATAATTTTCTAAAATATACTTACAATATAATTTAGATTTTTTTTTGTTCATTTGGCCAAAAGTATCGATTATAGCCATAATAATCAAATTAAAAAAATCAGGCTAAGAATAGAATGCATAAAAAGCTGAATTAAAAAAAAATAGAATTAAATTAAAAATAAGGACACACTCAAAATTCAGAATAAAAACACTTCAAAAGTGTGATTCGAAAAATAATTTATATAAAAGTAATTGAATTATCAAATTAGATTGGATTAAGTTATAGGAGTCTGAAAGTAAAAAAAAAAATACAACATTCAAAAAAATAAATAAATATATTTGTGGAGAATTTATATTATTTATTATTATTATTTGTCTTCGCGTATTTTATGTATATTTATAATTGTGTCAAAATTGATTTATAAATTAAAAAAAAAATAGTAATAAAAATCAGTGAACACGCAGTAAAAGCTCAAAGTTTCATATTTTATACAAGTTAATAATTAATATGACAATAAAAGGCTAATAATTTTATGTATGCGTGTTTTGTGTGTATGTATTTTTTACTCTTATATTTCATTTTTCTCATAATTATAATTATAATAATATAAATATATAATATTTTACTAAACTAATATCATTAAAACTTGTTGTAAATTTGCATTAAAAATATATAAAAGACTTTTTTTTTTCTCATTTGAAAAATGTTTTTTATTCTATTACATTTCATTGATAGTTCATAAAATGTAATATCAAGTCGATATGAAGACAGAGATAGTGAACATTTTTATTAATATGCATTATATACGTGTGTTTATATAACATAATCATCATATCACATGTCATATTATAAATTAAAAATGAAACAAAATATTTTCTTCGAACTTTCACCACGTAAACGTGGTAAACTATTACATATTATATTAGAATATTTTATAATTTATATTACAACATTTTTTATATATTATTTTAACAAATAAAATATAATAAGAATTGACTCTCGCATATAATAATAAAACATATAAAAAATTAATTTAATTTTTATTTTTATTATATATATTTATCATAAATAGAGAGTCTGTTATATATAGAAAAAAAAAACACTTAAAATCATTTGATTAAAAAAAAATAAGAATTCATATTTCAATAATATAAAAAATAATGAGATATTAATTAAAAAAAATATATAAATATTTCTTTCCATGGTGAAAGCTTTCCATTATAGTATGGCCATAAGTCGACTTTGGATATGATGTTAGTGATGATAACGATATTAGAATCAAAGCTCGGTTGTTTTTAGTAGATGTTGCACATACATATAAACATTTATATAATATTATATTAATTCAAGGTGAAAAATATTCCTGGATAAAGAAAAAAATTATGTCGTCTGATCATTTTCCAATGTTTTCTCTGTCGTATTATTCGATTATATATGAAAAGTGAACCCAAAATATGGGGGTAAGAATATATTGTATATATTATATTATAAAAAAGGGTTTCTGTTTCAATGTTTGTGCAAGACAATATAAGCCAAGACAAGATAGCCACGTAGGTTTCTCATTTGTATTCTATGGTATATAAATATCGTATGATATTAAAAAATATATATATATATATATATATATATATATATATATATAATAATAATAATAAATATGTAGAAAAAAATAAAAGCAAAATCAATTTTGGATAAACAAAAAGAAAAAACGTAAAACATGTATGATTCACATTTGAATACTTACAAGATTTTCTTGACCCTGTAAAACAAATCGGTGAAAACAAAAATTAGTGCCAAAAAAAAAAAAAACATAAAATGGAATGTAAATTCAATATGATAAATTTTGATAAATATATCGCATACAATATTATTTACCCCATTTTTAAATACGCATATATTATATTAATTAAAAAGACAAATCTGTGCCCGCAAAAATTATAATGAAATATTAAAAGATATATATGTATATATTATATAAATAAACACACATTGATGATTTAACAATTGTTTGTTAAAAAAAAATATATATGGAATTCGGGAATATATTTAAAACAAAGGTACTAAGATCACACGAAATCAAGTGATTATTTCGATTAAAGCGTTACTCGGCGACATACAGACGAAACGACGCTATTTATACTTTTTATTGTTGTGAAAAGATGACTATTTAAATACAATACAAATCATAAGTTATTATATTTGCAATGATTTAAAAGGTTTAGTATTTATTCAATATCTTTATATGCAATTAAAATATATGTACATATATATTATTATTTTATTTAGAACAGGGCTAGTGAAACTTTTTTATTGCGTATACTCAAAAAAAAAAAATTAAAATATACCATCACATTTTCAAATAAATGTTCAAAGTTTATAACGACTTTTTATGGTATATATTTTTGATGAATTTTGATTCGTTATCCCTGATTTACTGTGCACAATTTTTCATAATAATTTTCGACACAGTAAATTAAATAACTTTATCTTTTTATCACAGATATATATATATATATATATATATATATATATATATATATATATATATATATATAAATCACATTTTTTCCGTAACACACCGTATAAACGACGACGTCGCATATATATGAAGCTTTCTGTACATATCCGATATATAAATGGAATCCTTGATTTCGCATGGAATTCTTCAATGATTATACAAAGGAATGTGCGATTTAATACATTTGAACATATATATTTCCATTATAATACATAAAAATAAATATATAAAGCGGACACAGTACAAATGACGCAAACGAAGGATAGACAAACAAATGGATATTATTATTATATTATTGACAAATTCGTCTTATGACCAAAAAAAAAAAAAAAAAAAATATATATATATATATATATATATATATATATATATATATATATATATATATATATATTAATATATAATATATTATAAATTCCGTGAAAATCATTATTAGTGCATTAAAAAATTATAATCGATTATCATATGATCGAGATAAAAAAAAATCATATAATATATATATATATATATTTTACATTATATTCAATGCGTCAAAATATTCTTATATACTTTCATGTATATGAATAATGAAAAAAATAAATAAAATTCGTTTTTAATGTTAGAATAAAAATATATATAATTTTTTTTATTACCGTTTCAGATCCGGCAGCTGTTACCAACTCTTGGAGAGCGCGCACCGAAAGAGCCTATAAAATCATATTAAAATATTTAATAATATTAACATTTATATGGATGAATGATAATTAATAAAATAAATATTAATATATCGGCACGTTGACCGTTAATCCAACGGTCATGTTTTGGTGTCGATTTATATAATGTACGCGTATTCAAATTAAATCCGATGTTTAATTTGTGAAGCTCACAATTTAATTCTAAGAAATTTAATTTAGTCCTATATTATATATATAATTTATTGCCTTAGGGTTGCCATTTCGTCCATAATAACGATTTATGTGTTTATATAATAATTTTGTGAGGAAAAAAGTTTTTGAATTAATTTTAATTGATATATTAATAAATTACGAATTTTTAAATTATTGATCTAATATATATTATATAATAAAGAAAATTGATTTTATATATAAAATAACATTTTCAAAATATTAATATTGGATAATATTATAAATATATATTGATATCCTAGAATAGTTAATGTATCTTTTTTTAGTTTACCATAACTTTCAAAGAAACATTTTTTTTAATAAATTTATATTTTTCAATTCAATATAAAACCATATATTAATTATTGAAAATTGGCAAAAGAGTAGAAAAAAAATCTTGTGAATCCATTTAAAAATTTCTAAAACGCATTAAAAACTTCAAGATTATGTTCTCCGTATGTGTTATAAAGCAGGAGTGGGAAACTGTTTTTTTCGTAAAGACCACTTTTCACAAAGGTGTAGATATATAAAAATGAAAAAAAAAAAACTAGACGATGCGTTTTTTTTTTAAATTACCTGCTCGATGACAAACACGCACTGCGAAAGATCAGGTGGTACATTTTTATCGGCGATGTTTTCGAGGAAGCAATGTCTGTTGCCAAAACCCTCGGCCGCCAGACAGACGCGTTCTCCTGTTGCTGTGCACGAAAGACATACCATGTCTTCCTGTAAACATAACATAATTTATTATTATTTTAAAATCGGTACGTTTGTTTTTGTTAATAATACATTATTAACAAACAAACATAAAAAATACATATACTTATTTGTTTTGTATTTAGGTAGCATTATTTAATATACCTACACACTAATATATATATATATATATATATATATATATATATATATATATATATATATATATATACAGAAACCTCTCGATTTTACATAGTGGTATGATAAAATTATACGGAAAAACTTGGAAAACTACTGCATTATATTGTAAACAAAATCTCTATGGATTTCAAACTCGTAGAGATTAAAAACTTTTCGATACAAGTAAAACAAATAAGAAGAAAAGAATTGATAAAAAAAATATAATTAATATATTGAATAATTTTTAAAGCCTTTTTAATTTGAATTTAAATTTCATAATGAGTATTTAGTAAAATTTATAATAAAATATTCTTCCTAATTTTGATTTATTCAATACAACATGAAACAATTTTTTTTTTTGTGTCTTGAAATTAATTACTCCCAATAATATAAAAAATGTATTATTATGATAAATATGAAGTTAAATTATATTTAAACTACGAGTTCCTTATCTTTAAAAATTTATTAGACAAAAAAAAAATAGGATTTAGAATATGTGTTTTCATATTTTCAGACTAATAAAAAATATTTTATTTTCAAAATATATGCTAAGAACTTCGGTTGACAATCCCTAATTAAAATCAAATTCCAGATAATTTATCATTCGAATTGCATGAGTTTAAATTACATGTATTATGTTTATACACTTATTATAATCCTATATAATATTAAAAAAATAAATTTATTATTATAATATGTCATCTTTTTATTATATTTTTATGTCACATTTCTAGGATGAAAAGAGGAAATATTAAAACGACTAAAATAATATTATTAAATTATTTTTTTATATATTATGAAATATATTTTGTTAATTTATAAAAAAAAAAAATGTTTTTATAGTATAATAAAAATCCAGGTGTCATCAAATCGAGGGTCAACTGTATGTAAATTGTATTTTATTTTGTGCTATTGTCGTGTCGCAGAGGCTGTAAAGCTAAGCAAGCATTTGCATGTCAAGGTCTTGTCCGCAAAAAAAAAACCCGGTGCACCACAAAACGAATAGCTCTATTGCATGATTAAATCGAGTAAAAACGAAAAAAAAAGGCAAGCACTTTAAAATATTCGAACTTTTTAAACGAACGTTATGATGACCTTATAATGCAGATAAATATATGATAAATAATTGTACAATTATTCGTTCGAATAATATTATATTAAATTTTAATAATATATTTAATTTAAAGATAGTTTGAATCAAATTTAGAAATTTTTTGTTCATATATATGGATAAATGAATTTGACCACAGATCTGCTGTCAAGTGATCTTAAAAATAAGTGAGAGGCAAATTATTGAAAAATTGATATAATTTGACATTTGATCTCAGAGGTTGCATATCAAATAAATATATTCAAAAATGATGAAAAATTTTGATTTATGAACGCGTTTATTTTTTCTTTAAATATTCTCAAATATCATATTTTTCATGAAAATATGACGCGCGAATTAAATGTCGGACGGGACACGGCGTTGAAAAATTTCGAAACTTTCAATGTTTACGTCCTTCATAAAAAATGAATTTGAAAATCTCGCAATGTCACGTCCAATCTTTCGTCTCGCCTTTCACTGAAAAGTTTCTGAAAGCTTTTTTTTTATTTTTTTCAGGAAAACAATTTCTCAAAACGTCGACCCTTCAGAGTCCCCCCGTCATCGTTGCTTTCGCCCGTTTAATCTGAGGGTAGGGTATTTTTATTTATATTTATTTATTTTTTGAGTAATCTTACTAAATATGAGATAATCTCCAAACGTAAGGTGTTTTTTTTTTATTTTCTATAATATAATTTATAATCGGATATCAAGAATTTATCTATGTATTCAAATTCAATATTTATAATTTATTCTTTATATATATATTACAAATTCAGTCAAGTTAGATTATATGGAATTTGAATATTTTATATTTAAGAAAATCGATCAATATAATCTCACTTAAAAGTATCGATTTATATTATCTATAATAATCTATTGTATATAAAATATATAGCTTTCAAAATTTATATATTAAATATACATTTAGTAATTGAAAACTTTGATTAACTCAAAGCTGAATAGCTTCGGTTAACTTTATCCAAGTAATTACTTTGGTCAAAGATATATTCGAATATTAATTCTCTAGAAAAAAAAATATTATCATAATAAGTGATATAAATATAGTAAATACTATTTTTTTCAATATTCATTTATTAATAAAAAAAAAAAAAACATTACTACCTCTGTTTTGATTTCGATTGATGCAACGGTTTATAAATTTATAACTGACCTCGTTTATTGAACCTGACCTTGCATCATATGCATCGATTGAGCTTACATGAAATTGTTTAAAGTCGAATTATTATCAATTGAATTATATAATTTTTTGAAGTTTATATATATATATATATATATATATATATATATATATATATATATTATATTTTGCAAGGTCAGATATATTATGAAGTGAATAAAACTATCCGTTTTGATTAATAATGTATAAATCGTCGACTCTACTAACCTTATTATGAATCCTCTTTATATTATTCATTCAAACAGATTTTTACATTGATTCTTATTCGGATTTGTTTTTTTTTCGTACATAAAAAAAATGATTACACATATCAAATTTTGCATAATTAATACATAATAAGAGATTATGGTAATACATTAGAATAGACAGAAAATGTATGTAAAATTATTTAATAACGATAATGAGACAATTTCTAATAGATAGTTACTTACGTATATCGAAGAATTGATAATTTATATGTAAAAAAATAAAAATATTCCAATTATTAATAAAATATTCAGGTGTAACCGATATTTCATAGGATTTAACGTCGCGAATATTTATTATTGCTTCCCGTTTTATGCGATAATAAAAATGAGCGAATAAAATATCATATATAAATATATATGCGAGTCGATCGTTTTAAATGAAAACATCTGCCAAAAAGCGCATAATAATAATAATGATAAAAAATAAAATAAAATAAAAATTCTTTGCGTCGGACGTAACGGTTTTATATTCGACAAAATGGCGACGGTTTAATTAATACTTAAATTAACGACGCCGCATTAATTTAATAAACGTAATATTGAATTTTTGAATTATGCTTTTACATTAATCGTACCTCGCAAATGAATAGTCCTTATTTATATAAAAGGTTCGCATTGTCTTTTTTTTTCTTTTATTCGTTGCAGATTAACGAAAATTTATGACGATTATTTTCACGAGCGAGGAAAATATCAAACGATTTTCCTTTTATACTGAAAAGCGTGAATTATATTATTTTTTTTTATTTTTATAAAATTATATACATTTATATATATATATTAAAATATATCTAGAAAAAAAAACTCACGAGAGAATATCGCTAATCTGCATTGCAAACTTTTCGTTCAAATCAAAAGAGAAAACTTTAAACAGCGATATTCAAAGTTTTTTTTTACTTTTTATAATCCGTTTTTGGAACCGTTAAATTTTTCAGAGTTCTTATATGATCCATAAATTTATATTATGACACTGAATATACGCAATGGCAATTTATTTAATGTATTCGGTTATATATATATATATATATATATATATATATATATATATATATATATATATATATATATATATATATATATTATATAAATGGTGATTAGCTTTATTTTATTTAAAATTTTATTTTTATTTTAAATCCATATGATAAATATATTACAGATATTAATAATTCTAATTGAATTTTATTAAGAATTTATGTTTTAATAGTTGAAAATTTCTGATAATAATAGCATTTTATTGTTGAGAAAATTCAGATAAAAATATTATTTCATGTAATATTATATAAAGACTGTATGAAAGAATCGTGACCTAAAGTTCTAATTAAAAATATAAGATTAAAAACACAAAACGACATGAATTTATATATATATATATATATATATATATATATATATGTGTGTGTGTGTGTGTGTGTGTGTGTGTGTGTGTGTGTGTGTGTGTGCATTTCTTAGTTAATAAAGTATTATTATAACACGAAACATATTTAAGAAATTAAGTATACCCAAGAGATTCCATTGTATTCGTGTAACTGTTGCTTATCATTTGGACTTTGGCCAAAGCTTGGCCCTGGTTTAATAGGACCGTCCGATCGATATGCATCGTCTGTTATGATTTTAAACATAAATTAATTTTTACATAATAATCATTATCATTAAATTTGAACGATAATGATTAATCATAATAAAACGAGTCCTAATAGCGAAATTTTGTTTGATTCAAATTTTGAAAGTTTATCGGTGTGATATATATATATATATATATATATATATATATATATATATATATATATATGTATATAGGGTGTTTTTAGAGAAAGTTTATTGGCGTAGTCCAGAGATTACACAAAGTCCCAGAAATAGTACTAAATCGCACGATCTTATACCGATTCACACGTTCATTTTCCACCGGCAACTTTGTTTTGAAACTATTCAAAACTATTAAATGGCTCAAATACTTGTACTAATTGTATTTTGTAAATCAACATACCCAAATCTACCATAAAATGAACGAACGAACGCTGTTCCATTTGTGCTGTTAAAGTCTTCTTTAACAGCAATAGCTATCTACGATTCGCAATATAGTAAAATTGAAATGACGACGCCCATTATTGCATATAGTAAAATTTTGATGCACAATTGTTCAATTATCATTCGAATTAATTGCTCTGACGGACAATTACGTTGACCGCGCGACGAATTTCTCGAACCCAATCATGGCTATTCGTGTGTAAGTCGATACATGATATAGTGACATATAGCTAAAATGGTATACAATATCAAAAAGTATTGTCAAAATAAAGTTTTATACGTTTATAAAAAAAAAACCACTATATATATATATATATATATATATATATATATATATATATATATATATATATATATAATATTCAACAGGATGTATTGTATACGAAATTTCACCGCGTGGTTTCGAACCGGCATGCTTTTGAGACAATTGGCATCGAAGCCAAATATTCGCCGGGGCCGAGAATGTCATCTCAGCTAAACCGAATTATCTCGCTTTTATTTTATAATGGCCACGTCGAATGTCGATAATTAGCGAGACACCGCACTTCAGCTGAAATAAATTTTAATAAATTAAAATTAACGGAATTTTTGTTACCGTTATAACGATCGTCATGGGACATTTTTTTTTTATAATGCAGAATAATTTGCCATAAAGACTTAACACATTGTTCTAATGATATATATATATATATATATATATATATATATATATATATATATATATATATATATATATATATATATATATAAATTTAAATAGTATATATGTATAATAATATACAGTCAGTTAGAAATTTTGTACGATTATTCTGTAGAATCGTACAAGATTATATATATATATATATATATATATATATATATATATATATATATTTTCGTCGTAAATGCGAATGAACGCAACTCGAGAACTGATTGTACTATGAATTAAACAATACGATACAGTAAATATTCACTTTCGTGTTTTACGAATTATATTTGTACTATTTGTATTATTATATATAATCATAATATCATGTTTGTTGTATAGAATAATTTTAGACGTATAAAATAAATTGATCTTAAAAAAAAGTGTATAACAATATTTTATTTTATTTAAATAGTTCAGTTAAAAATTTTAATAATATTTTTATGTAAGTTTTATTTTTTTTATATTGTTTATAAAAATAGTATAATTGGAATTAAAAATCGATGAAACTAGAAAGCCTCGATGGTTAAAAACGATATATATATATACTATGTAATATAAACTTTATAACAAACAGTACTAGTAGTAAAAGTACGGGTAATAAACGTTTTACTTGTATACTGAAAGTGCACAAGAAAATGCTTTTATAAAACAAGATTAATGTTTCGTCGCCTATAGTTCTGTACAACAATTACAACTATTATATAATAATATGAGAAAATTGCTTTATTTAATTCGAAATTATAAAAATTTTTCTAGTTTATTACGAATTTTCGGTATAAGAAGTCTATTCGGTGTTATCGATTTGAATATATCCGGTGGGATTTGGAGGATCTTGACCTATCTCATGATTCATATGACCCTGAATTATTTTGTTTTACGAGGTCAAATCGTCAGTTATCTTCGTGTTTTTTTTTATTATGTAAATATTTTGATCTATTTCTATATTATTATAAATTATATTTAAATATATATATATATATATATATATATATATATATATATATAATATATTTAATAAAAAAATAAACCGTTTTCTATTATCGCGTTAAGATTGAGAACCACTTTTTTATATGATAGAAACACGCACAATAACACGTTGGCTTCGAATTCGATATTTGTCGGAAAGAAGCTAATGTCCCAAGAGATAGGATTAGAGTCTGGAAAAAGGAAAAACTTTTTATTACATGTGGAACATCCTTATTTTTATAGTAATTTTTGAGCATTATAAATCTCGATATTTACACGTCAACGAATTTATCAAATATAACGATGTCTCCATATAAAAAAAATATATTTAGAAATCGTATTTTTATTATTAAAAATATATAAAATATAAATATTATGAACGTTATGAATTCTTAACTTAACTAATCAGGACTAATTTTCATTAAGTTTAAGGAATTCTCGGTGCCTAACAATCGTTTACATAAATGATTAAATTCCACATAAGACGACTTCGAGTTTCGTGCTAAATTACATGGACAAATAGAGCAATAAAAAATTCACTTACGAGAGTGAAATTTTTGTGGGAAAAGCGGTTTCAGAATTTTTTAAAGCTCCTTTTTTCAGAATAAATCCTACGACTTTACAGCTGGTAATAAATAAGCGTCGCCATCGCTTTTTTCTTTATTAATATATATATATATATATATATATATATATATATATATATATATATATATATAATATTATATATGATTAAAAAAGTACGATGATAAAGCTGAAAAATTCGAAACAGAGTCATAATTATATGTTAAGGATGAGTTTCAAATTTTTGAAATAGCGGTACTATAGTTAAATTAATTATCAAAGTAATCGAGTACACAAATGAACAAGATTTTAAAAGATGTTTACATTGAATTAAATGGAAAATACAGCCTTAGCAGAATTGGTATGCATGGAATATCGATGAAAATGAAGCGAATGTGCCTTTTTCTCATTAGTATTTATGAGGTCATTTAGAATAAAATGAGAACAAAAGGTTCGTTTCGCCGTAACTATTGTATTTTTAATCTATAAGAATGAATTCTTGGAGGTGGCATCATAGTGTTTCGATATTGATTGATGATTCTGGTCTTTGAGATAAGTGCAGCCATCAGCTCGACCTGCTTCTTAAGAGGTTAAAGACTCTATCTAACATTATTGAATAACCATTATGAAATGTTATATGTATATATAATATATACATCAAGAATGAAATCAATATTATGCAATAATATAACATTACATTTTATGAGGGTTTCCCATTTTGTTTATCATTTTCAACAAAAATTCAGGAATAACTGTTATATATAGAATAAAGAATAAATAAATAGAATATCTATAAAATTGATTAACAATGTGTATACTTTGATATTAACAAATTTTATATCACATTACTGTAAAATAAAATATTATAATCACTAATAATAATATAATAATAAATTAAGGAAAAGAGAAAGACAAAATTTCATTAATTTAATTTTGAGTTTAACATTTAATAATGTCGCTTTCACGAAGTAATTCTAAACATGGGATAATATAACGCTTGATTACTTTAGTTTATAGGTCATTTCTGTCATACAAATGAAATTTCAAGTTTATATCGGGCGTGAAATTGTATATTAATTTTGTAAAAAAAAAAAAATAATAATCTGCGATATGCGATTTAAGTGAATCGCAGAAAAAAAAACAACAATCGAATCATAACAATATAAAAATCGTCGTAAAAGTGTATTGTTTTTGCGATGCTGAATTGGACCGTTTATTATTTCAGCGATAACTGCTGAAGCTGAAACGTCGCGCGAAGATCAATAGTTTTATGACGACGCGACCGTTTAAGCTCCACTTTTTGCCTCGTTTCAGCTGAAAGATCTCGGTTAATAGCTTTGCAAATATATATATATATATATATAAGTGTGTGTATGTGTGTGATTAGATAGACGAAACCGATTTCGAAATGAATTCGTTGACCGGACATTAATGGGTTGAGTAAACTCGATATCGAATGATAGATAAAACGTTCGACGTATAAACCGTTTGAAATTTCCCGATTTTCCGATTGAACTTTTTAAATGTATATGTATATATTATATACATGTGTGTGTGTGTGTATTTTCATTAAAATTATATCGTAATTATATGTAAAATTCTAAACTTTATTACCAATAGTAAGAACTATACGCTATAAATGTAGCGTTTTTATATTAATTTTTTTTTTTATATCTGATTACGGATTTTTGCGAGCACCCTGTATAAATATGCGATCTAGAAAAGTGTTCGTAAAGTTTTACTGGCACCTTTGGACTTGTATATGCATATTTATAAATCGTACTTGTTCTTCAACGTGACACAACTTGAAATAAACTTCTGAATCATTCGAACAACTATCTATCACATATACCTTACACGTATATATATATATATATATATATATATATATATATATATATATATAATATATATAAAAATTGAATTTAATATAAAAAGGGTAACATTTATATTTGATTAAAAAAATATATTTTTTTAAATATAAAATAAAATTTCAAGCGATATCACGGGTTTTGAACCGGACACCTGCCGCACACTAAATAAACGTGCTTCTAAACTAAGCTAATGCTAGTGACCTACATAAATAATTTAATATAAAAAAAAATCTCATTTAATAATATAATAATAAAAAAAAAATATATATATATATATATATATATATATATATATATATATATATAATTTGATTTAAGCTATAATTATATTGCTCTAAGTTTCGATAAGTGACACAACTTAAAAATTTCCAAGCGCTATATATATATATTTATCGTTATTTTTAAAGCGAAAATGTGCTATATACTATTATATTTTGTTATATATATTTACGCAATATTATAAATGAGTGATAATAAATTGTCTAGTGATTAAATAATATTAAAAAAAAAACAACTAATTGTTACCTCCATTTAGACTAATTGCTATACGAGTTGATACTTAAAAATCGATTAAACGGGTTAATCAAATAGTTGTCGTTATTTTTCTATATTTGAATATATAAAATGAAACTGTAATATATGTTAATTTATAAAATGATTTAAATATATTAAAAAAAAAATAACATAAAACTCACCGTGCGCAAGAATGAAACATCATCCTGCTCCGATCCTCCTTCCGCTTCTGCCATGGTTGTTCAACTTTTTTTTTTCAATTATTATTATAAATTTATATTTATTATTATTATATTATACGACAATATCACTTGCGTTTGAAATCACAAACACAGCACATCGTCACAATTTTTTTTTTATATTATTTATGAATATTTAATTATTTTATTTTTTATTTTTCGAATTTTATGAAAATATGTCGTTGTGCTGCGACGAGACGATTATTCGGCGAAAGCTCGTTCTGAAAAATGAAAAAAACGCAATAGTTAGAAAAAAAAATAATGAAAAGCTCTATCGATTTATCTACGAATTATTATTACGATGAAAAATAAACATTGTAATTTTCAATGCAAACACGATACGGTAATTTACACGATTCCATTAAAATAACCGTTTATATACATATGTTATATAATATATATATATATATATATATATATATATATATATATATACTTACAATGTACTCATAATGTGTATTTTCAATCGATATCTAATATCTATAATAATACAATGAATATAATGTTAATATTTAGATTTAGAACGATTTACTAATAAAATCAAAGTTAATTCAATAATATTAAATTGTAAAAGGAATAAAAATCTATTTTTAAATGTTAATATTTTTTTTTTATATTTGAAAGATGTGCAAAATTTATATTGTACTAAAATAATGAAAAATTAATATGATAAAAAAAACACAAATATGAAAAATAATAATGATTCAAAACTTTTAGTATTATACAATCACTCGAGTGTTTTGTATTTTTATTATTTTTGTATGCGATTTTTAGCTGGAAAAAAAAAATAAGGTTAACAATCGCTGATTCAAATCATTGTCTATCTGTTTGAGTGGTTACAAGGATTTCGATATTGACTTTTCTTCAAAGCTCCCGCGGCACATCATAAAGAAAATGATGGAAAATTTGTCGCGTTGAACCTTTCAAATATTTACACGCGAACCGAACCCGATTACGCACGTACAAACGCAGACAATATTATATATATATATATATATATATATATATATATATATATATAATGATAGCAGCGTGAAAAAGCACTTTCGAACGTGACGCTGGTGCGTTAATGAAAAAGACGAGCGAATGGAAATGAAAAAAAAGTGTAGAAAAAATCCGTGAAGTCAAACTTCGGATGCTTTTATCGCGTCATTGAGAAAATGAAAGCTAATCGATCACCGTTGGAAAATTTCAAGGTTTTTCCGATGAATTGTTCTCTTTCACACAACGAACAATACATTATCCTATATAATAATAAACAATTTTATTACGTGTAATTCCGATGATGAAGCATTTTTTTCTCGCATTTTGTCTTTTATACTATTGACACATGTGTGTTTGTTTTTTTTTTATTTTCAATATTGATGAATTTTTAATATCTCTACGATCGATTTTCAAAAATAACTCTTATCTGAATATCAAAATACAATATGTAACAATAATCATTATCTAATATCGATTTCGATTATATAGTTTCATATTTAAATGAACGAATATAGGATATATTAATATTGTATATACAAACAATTTTGATTTTCCACTATTTAAGGACATTTATTTATATAATATATATATATAACAATATAATTTTACTTAAGAATTTAGTCAATCAATACATTTCATTGTAGAAGATTTCTTATAGTTTTGAAGTATTTTTTTAACCCTTCCCAATATCAAATTGTAACTCATAATATAAAGGGATAAAAATAGAAATCAATATTATTTTCAATTTATTTTATAATTGAAAATGAGAAAAACTGTGCAATTTCATTATATATAAAAATACAAGATATTACAAATATTATATATATATATATATATATATATATATATATATATATAATATTTATAGCTCAAATAAATTGAAAATTTTATATTCAAATGTATGTGTGTGTGTGTGTGTGTGTGTGTGTATGTAATTCGATTAAAAACGCAATATGCGGTTCTACATAAGTGATGAAGTGAACGAAATATGTAGTGTTATAATAGAAATGTATTTTTCCATTTATTTTTCTTTCATATCAATTCTATAACTTTACACTATGATTTATATATATATATATATATATATATATATATATATATATATATATATATATATATATATATATATATATATATATATTTTAAATTTCATCACTAAATATATATGAATATATATTTTATTATTAACAAACCAAAAAATAATACAAAAGAGAATAAATAACTTTCATATACATTTCACGTTTATATCATAAAAAAAGCTATCGCAAGTTTACAATTAAAATAATTAAATAATATAATAAAAAAAAAAATTTTTTTTTAATGTTAATTTAACGAAACATTTAGGTCGGATACACATTGGTTTAACCCTCACGTCGTCGAATACGCGATACAAATATATTTCAATTTGCATATTAATGAATTACTTAAGAAACGTGTACCGCGATGAAAATTATTCCGGTTTAATAACCGCAACAACCCTCAAAGACACTGATTAATATCCCGATTTTAATTCCTACGTTAATTGGAATTAAAGATAAAAAATATCAGATAAAAAAAAATAATATTTTTGAACCTTGAAAATGTGGGTAATTTGATTCTAGACACTTTTGAACATATTTGAAATTATATTCTAAAAAAAAAAATTTCATGATCAATATTCTATACGACTATGGTAAAAAAAATTATACTAAAGTTTAATTAGAAAGAATGGTCTTATCAACATTTTTTGTTACGTTTTATTATCGTAGACGATCGTAGATCACCTTTATTTCTTTCTACGATCCTCGGTTTCTACTTTTTTTTCTTCTTTTTGTCTTTTTTTTTCTTCCACTCATCGTAGGAAACCTTCGCCGTGGAATCTATGACCCTTATCGTGCGACATCCTTCCGTTCTTTTATATTCGTGATTAAATTTTTTGTTCCACTTCGCATTTTCTCAACGGGAAAAGAAAATATAGCGTGTAAAAATTTCGTCACTTATGACGAAAATTTTTTCTCGTTATATTTTTTTCATTTAACGTTTATAAAAAATAATATTATAATATGAAAATTTTCATTATATATATTTCGCTGAATGTATTTCGATTTTTATCAGCATAATTGTATTATTCGTCATATCGAAAAACAAATAAATTTGCTCGTTCTTTTAACGACATTTCTAACAAAACAATCAACAGGTTAACCTGAAAGTTATTCTGAACTCTGAGTTAACTATGAAATATAATATATATTTTTTATTTAAATTTATAAAAATTTTGCTAATATATATTAATTTATTTATTTTTTGTTTTATAACATTTAAAATATTTTCGACACAAGCGGGGGTACAAAAAACCCAATCATTTTATGATGGATTATCCAACCTTGACCTTGTTTTTTTTTTTTAGAAACGGGACTTTTATACAATATTTTCATAAGCCCTAAAACAATTATTTACATTTTGCATATATAATAGAATCAGTCACTATGCGTAAAATATATTATGTTATGTGATATAAGTGTTTGTGAACGTGTATAAACAGTGACTCGTGTTTGAACACGAATACGCACTTTTACAAATTTTTTTTTATGAATGTTTACACGCTTTTCAAAATATGTTAAAATAAACAATGATATATATGAAAACAAAGATTTGTATATCTATTATATTTTTATATATAGAGGGTTGTTAAATTTTTAACGGTAAAAAATCGTAATTAACTATTGGGTTTATTTAAATTAAATATTAATGCAAATTTATATAAATATACAATATGTATTATTGCAATTTTTAGTGTAGATCTAATATATAAATACGCACGATATATATAACGGTCGCGATAGGGTTAAGGGGCGATGAACGATTTTAACGTCTACTGCGTACACGAAATTAATTAATTAATTTTCCTCACACGAACATTACGTATAATCAAATAAATTAGAAGCGTCAAAACATCGACAATTTCGTAATAATAAATAATGGACACGTTTTACCAGACGATAATAAAGATTAACTAACTTTAAGGGTTGAATTTCTTTTTCCAAACTTGATTTACCGGGAACCACATATTATATATATATATATATATATGGGATAAGAATCTGTTAGGAAATCAGTAAATTTCGAGGAGGAAATTGCCTGGATTTCCTACGCGTAGATGAAATATGTATTTTCATATATGCTGTAAATAATAACATTTATTTAATTCGTTTTAATTACTTAGAAATATAATTTATCAATCGTAATATTGGTAAAAATAATAATAAATATAATTTTCTTTAGTATATTAAATTGGATAAGTTTTTGAATGAATGAGTCTTATGAAAAAAAAAAGAAAGTATTTTTAAAATATATTTATATAGGTTTCAGGATCGTTTTCACAAATGAAAATATGAAATATTACGGTGCTTGTTTGTACCAAACAATTATATATAATTCGATACCGTATTTGCAACGTGTAAAGCGCTTTTCAAAAGTATATCAGAAGTTTCCAACCGGTCTAATTAATGTGTCTGCTAAATATTTGAGTTTAGTTAAAACTTGAGCAATGACAAGCGTTTTGTATTTTATTTACTCCTCTATATTACAAAACATATATTTTATATATGAAGTTTATGTTTGAATCACAAATTGTAAACGTTTTTTATAATCTTTAAAATTAATAGAGATTGTTGATTTTTATATACTATTCTAATATATAATATTGTCATATATTTAATAATTGAATTTAACAATTTTAATTATTAACACATGTTTAACGGGTTTAATAATAACAATTATAAATATTTTAATATATGGAAAATTTAGAAAACTTAAATTAGCAGTACATAGATAATAATGAAATAAATATACGAATATCAAAGTATTACACAGAGAGTAATAAATAAAATTTATTACAAAAAATACGTATTATAATATTTTTATATACAATATATTATCTTAATAATAATTTATATCCAAAAAAGAAAATGAGAAGAATCTAATAAAAGTACAAATATAAGATATTCGAATAATTACTAAAGTATTCTAAACGCTTCCACAATTAAAATTAAGTCAAATAAAATATTTCGCACAATTAAAATGTTAATTAATTTGCATTAATAGAACAAAATTTCAGAAGCGTTATTAAAAACGCCCAATTTTCGAATAAACAGTTCCCTTTTGCAAAGAATTCGCTGATTAAAAAATAAAATATTCTACTAACACTGCTTATTATCGAAAAATATGATAAAAAATATTCTGAAAATCTATTTAATATCAAGTAAATAATATATCACAGTGTATACAATGATGTTAAGAAAATATATTATGGATATTTTTTTTTCTCATTATTTATTGTGATTGTAATTTGAAACGTTTCCATATTTGAAATCAATAGTAATATTTGAAATATGAGGAAAAAAAATAAATTCGATTTTATTTGTATTGGATATTTTCCAAAGCGTACCGAATATTTGTAAATACAATACAATGAATATACACAATAGAATAAGTTATATAATGACTTAAAAATATTTATGTAAATCTACATTTAATATATTCACCAAATTACTTATTAAATATAGTTATAACATTCATTAAAATATATATACATATATTTTATGATTGTTCTTAAGAACTGATATTTGATAAGATAAAAATCAAGATTTATTAAGCAATTGTAAATTCTTTTTTGTTAAAATGAAGAACAAAATTAATAGTACCGCATTTATGCGTAGCCTAGAAATTACGCGTCCCGCATAAAATGTGTTAACATTTTTATACAATGTCAAATACTGTGTCATCGCTGTTATATTACGTTAATATTTCTATATAAAAATTATTTGAATCGATATATATTTACTATTTAATTTATAATCATGAAAATTATATAAAGTTCAATCAACTTGTGACCCGTATGCAATTTTGAGTAAAAGTAACGATGAACTTGTTGTATTGGATTATATATATATATATATATATATATATATATATATATATATATGTGTGTGTGTGTGTATATATTTGATAAATAGAAATCGAAAAAAATATTGATAACATCTGAATTGTTGTGTGATTCAATGATTTTTTTTAACATCACATTATATATAAACGTATTAAAATATATTTATATAAGATTTGTTCAAAAGTTTTCTTTACGATAAAATGTATTATAATAATGAATTTTCTTATCGGTGAAGTAGAATATATTTTTACTATTTCAATAATAAAACTTTTATAATAAATAAAATATTATATGAAATTGTATATCTTCTTTATTATTCTTTTTGTTTTAATATAATTGACCTTTTAACCGGATATAAATCAAATTATATAAGAAATTTATATATCAACAAGTCAATTGCAGTCGACTATCTAATTGAGATCGATCACATTCATTTTTATTTATTTCATTATAATATATATATATATATATATATATATATATATATATATATATATATATATATATATATATTATTTTAAAAATTAAAATATTAGTGATGCACTAATTAAACAACCGTTTCATACAAATATATAAGTTCATTAATTATATATTTCATATAAAATTAGTAATTCAAATATAGACAATAAATTATAAATATTAATTACATACGATTTATAGTATACATATATATATATATATATATATATATATATATATATATATATATATATTACAAATTATAACGAAAAAAAGCGTAATCAATACAGCGAGCTTAACGAACTGCGGAAAACCGAAAAGCTCCGTTATAACGAACTCGTCCTTGAATCGACATTGGAAAATCTTCTCGCTGCACCCGAATAATCCATAATTCCATAGCTTTTTCTTTTATTTTCACGTTCATTTTTTTTTCCTTTTTCTATCCCGTTTTTAACGGGAAAAACGTGAGTCACACACGTCGCGTGTTTCACGTGCTCACGTGAAATTTGCATACGTCTCTCGTGCTCGATTATAATAACGTGAGGGGGTGATTTTTTTTTTTGGAAAATGTAACGTTTTTAAATTATAAAATTAATGATTTTTTTTGTTGTTGTTTTCTTTTTTTCCGCTTCATCCGTCTAATTGAACTAATTGCTAATGCGAAATGGTAATTTGATTAACGATCTCGTGTTGATAGAAAAATAAAACGATAATAATGTATAAATTTTAAATGTTCGTTTATATCGTATATTGTGTTTATTTTGTATTAAAATATGAATAAATATCAAAATTTTATTTATTTTTTAATTTATACAGTATAATTAATGCGTTGTCCTTCAATTGTCACGAATGAAATGTTTATAGTCACGACAAAAAATGTTTACAATAATAATTTCCATACTGAATTATATTTATTTGGAATTATTTTTAATCATATAATCTTATATAGAATAAAAGAAGTGGAAAACCTATCGATTAATTTTCAAGACTATTGCATATAAAACAAAGAAGAAAGATGTTATAAAAGACACATTTTAATATGAAAAATTGCATTATCGATTAAAATCATTATATATATATATATATATATATATATATATATATATATATATATATATATATAATTCTTTATATTTGATTTACATCTAAATCAAAATTAATTCATTTATACGATATTTAAATATCCACGATAAATTATTACTTTTGTAGAATTAATTTTAATTTTTGCTTATAGAAGAATAAAAATATATAAAATTCTCTAATGTATACAAAATATTTGAAGTTATTTAAAGGATGTATCAATAAAAAAAAATAAGTCAGTTTTGAAAATGAATATTTCAATATATTGATTTTTGGGACTGAATAAAGAAATAATCGAAAATCATGTTTTTTTTATCAATTATATCAAAAGTCATTATTTTTTCAAGGTTGATTTACCAATAATATATAATAATAACTTCATGGACTACATTAAAGTAAATTTTATATAAAGATATTGATTACAATTGTAATAAATTAGAAATTTTATTTTAAAAATGATATATATATATATATATGTGTGTGTGTGTGTGTGTGTGTATGTAATATGAAATATTTTTATCGAAATGTATATAAAATGTTAAAAAATCCACAAGTGTGTAATAAAAAGTTTGAGAAACATCGGGAAAATGCTGCAGTTCAATGCAGTATCTCGCATTCATAAACATATCCGCTATATACAGCAGGATATGTTTCGACCGCATGAATTTTTAATATAAATCAAGAAAAACGTTTAAAACACATAAATTATTCACATACACACAGAAGTCTCATAAATTTACCTTGAATTTTAAATCCACCGTTGAAAATGTAACCGGCAAATTTCAAAAATGGAAAAAAATTATTTATGTATACACACACACACACACACACATATAAATATATATATATAAAATCGAAAAATTAAAATACGTAAAAAGTTCAACAAGTGAAAATAAAAAAAAAATTAAGACCAAATTAACGTGTCTCGTTTATTATAAAATTTAATTCGAATATTACGCGAACACGTCGCGCAATTGAAAACTTTCGATCGTGCATATCATGATCGTTTCGTTATAATTCGACGCTTTTCGTCGTCGTGTCGTATTATTTTTTATCAAACAACAAAAAAACAAAAAGATGAAAAAGTTCGAAACGTTTCAAACGACAGACAAACAAAGGATTTTTTTCGCGGTTTCGGGGGCGGCGTGCGAACCCCTACGAGTCCGCTTTCGACTGAACTGGGCGCCCGTAGGGGGATGCAAAAGCACCTGCGCCGACCCTGTCTACAGCTTTCGGTACCAATTTTTCTTTATAAATGCACTCATTTGAAGGTCGCATGAATCAGACTTTCATAATAATATCTGATATGTGTGTGTGTGTTATTTTTAACCGATTGGCTTCAAAGTCAAATGATTCAATTCATATCGTCCAATACATATATATATATATATATATTATATATATATAAAAAAGTCATATATGACACATATATAATACAACCAGTAATATATATATTTATATATATATATATATATATATATATATATATATATATATATATATATATATATATATATATAAATATATATATATATATATATATATATAAATTTTTCATATTAATTAAAAAAATTAAAAGGTGAATTTGAAGTATAAAAATATTGAATTATTAAATTAATAAAATTTTGATTATTATTAAAAAGATTTAAATTGATAAGAAACAAATGAATGTTACAAGTGAACTTGTTGCGTGATATTTGCGCATTGGAAAAGTGTGAATATTTACAGATATGGTCTAAAACTTTATGAATTATGTCGTATTTTTAATATGAATCAATATATATATATATATATATATATATATATATATATATATATATATATATATATATATATAATAATGATTTCGCACACATCTGATCATATAAAATTAAACATAGAACAAGTTATAAAATTTTCACATTAAATTCACTCTTGATACTTCAAATTAAACACCATCAATAATAACAACAATGCCGAAGAAAAAAAAACGCAACTATAAATAAATAAATTAAACCGTGAAAATAGGCGAACGAAATTAATTAATTAATTAAATTAAAGTCGAGTAATAATAATAATAATAATAATAATAATAGTTAAAAATTAATTTTAATTAAGCGTCGTTAACGTTGACGCAGTTGTCTACCGCAGTGTGACCGGTGCCGCATCATTTGATACGAATGCTAGTGCGAGAGAGAGAGACGCGAATACGATTTGCCCGCGCGCTAAAAAGTGAGCGCGCTATACGAACTGCAAAAAGACTAACGCCGCGCCTCGGTTAAAATGAAAACTAACAACAACAATACAACAAATAAAACAACGAAAACGGTGTGAAATTTCAAACGTTATCCGAAAACGCGCTTATTATTTTATATGTTGTTTGTTTGCTTGTCGTTGTTGTTGATGTTGTTGTTGTTGAAAAATAGTGTAGTCGTTATATATGAGAGTTTGTTTTTGTTTTTGAATTGGGTCAAGATGTGCCATATCTTGATTAAAGCGCGATTGAAATTGAACGAATGTACTGGAGAAATTAGTGTGTTAAATCGATAATGCGACTGTTTGTTTTTAATAACTAATTATATGTATAATTTTTATTTAAAAAAATTTTCTAAATAAAAAAAAATAAAATATACGTTTTTTATATCTAGAATAACGATACTCAATATGCGGTCAAAATATATATTTAATATTAATTTTATTTCTTATATTAAAATCAATCCGTATTATTATAACAATAGTGGAATATTTTGAATAATAATATTTTATTTGTGCGAATTAAAAATAAAATACTGAATCGCGCATTATAAATGACATATATATTGTATTCATATTAAATTTTACATTTCTGAAGACTGACGGATTTTTTTTAAAGTCTGATTATTTTAAAACTAATATAAAATTGATTTAAAAATTTTATTCAATACAATAAATTTTAGAATATATAACAGCGATCGAATTATAATTAGATGAACGTTTGCATTGCCGTCGAATTATTGTATATTATAAGAATATTTGTATATAAATGAATTTACAGAAATAATAATTTATGTAAAAAAAAAATAAAGTGGAGATGATTTTTTTTTCAATTTTATAAAAAGCGAATCCATTAAAAATACCTTTTTATGCGCCTAGTTAAATCTTCTAATGGATTGTAATGGGTCACTGATTTTCTTACATAAAATATAATAATATGTATATGTATAGTAAAATTTAATATTAACAATTTTTTTTTTACAACAAATTAATTCGATTAAATCAACAACGAAATGAGGATTCAATGTTAATATTTTAAAATCGAATCTCGTGTTTTATTATAATATAATATAATGTAAAATTTTGCATAAATTTATCATTTATGCAAAACTTACCATTAAAACTTGTATGAACCCCAGAAAACGAGCAAGGTAAATGTTTACCAGAAGAAATTGTGCATTTCGACGACCTTTTACCCTTGTGCTAAGAAGGGTGGAAAATTTGCCCCCAAAACACACGAGGGTTGTTCTAGAGATTCGATTCGTAAAATTTGAACCCATTTTATTTGAATTGTCGTCATTATATTCAGTACGAGTAATGCATAATTACGAACTAGGAAAATTTGCTGACTTCGATTACAACTCTTATTGTTCAATTTTAGAAATTTTTGACGAAAAAAATTTCTTGTTCACCTGATATCTACTTTGTAATACGAATAACCTTCATATAATGCGGCACAATATATTTTTTGGAATGTCCTTGTTTTAATAAATTATTATGCAGAAATAATAATAAAAATAATATATATAAAATTCCAGTATTTTTTGAGTCTAAGTTTAATATTTCAAATCGTGATATCTCTAATTTACACAGATCTAAAATGGAAATAGTGCGCAATTGTTAGCGAGCAAGCGAACATGTACGTCACCACCGCTACACAACACGTGCGCCTATTAATATTGTATAAATACAAAAATAAAAATTACGCGTAAAATGTAATATTTTTTCAGCATTAAAAATATTATACTATTTATTTTATACTATTAATGTACTTTTTTACATTTTTCTAATATTCGATACAAAATAAAAATTAATAAATTAAAACGTATAGAAATGTTTAAAGTAAAACAAAAATATTTTAGTATTACATTAAAATAATAATGAAATATTAACAAATTGTATATTATATTGTATTTTCGATTATGCTTTATGTCATATATCGCACTTTTGAACCATTAAAATGACATTTCATCATAAAATTGTTCATTTCGACGAAATTGAGCACTGAATATATTCAGATTTACCGTGAATTACACACACACACATTTATTACGGTTGCAAATCAGACATTAACGTTGCGAATAATGAACTAGTTTTAACGATGCTTATAACGTGATTTAATTATGCACGAGCTTTAACCTCGACTGCTTAATGGTTAACTTTGAGTGAAAATTATATATAAGATATGTACGAAAATATAATATACTTATAATGTAATTAACCCATCAAAATGTCATTTATCTTTTGAGATTTTTTATAATAAAATTTTTTTTTTCTAGTAAACTAAAAATCGAATAATGATTTTGTAATTTAGTTCAAGAAGAATGAGAAAAAAATGATGAAAAATATCTATATATTTTATATAATATAATAAATATATTGTTTTTATAGAAATTTAATAATTTATGTTAAATATCAGAAAATTTTCTTGGAACAAATTCAACTTGAATAACTAATGCTAGAGATCAACGTCCTATTTATAATATCGTTTTCTATTATTTTTGCATAGTTTATTTAAATAAAATATTATATTTATTTAACAATGATTGCTCGAATCCTTATACAATTATGTAAAGTTTTAATATAATAAATAAATATGAAATAAAAAATAATTTATTATAAATGAATTTCATTATCAATATCATAAATGGTGACAAATTAATCATCATATAATTTATTATGTATTTATAATAAAGAAAAATTGAAAAAAAAATCATTGGATATATAATAAAAATATAAATCACCATGAAAAATAAAGAAAACGATCGAAGTCAACGATTCAATAGGAAAAAATAGCCAAATTTAGATCAGATAAATTTGGCAATTTACATAAGTGGCCAAATCCAAATTACGCATCGATCTATTTTCGGAAAATTCTGGGTCCGCGGATTTTTCTTTTTTTTTTTTTTTTTTATTCATTTCCAACACGATTTCTACGATAAACGCATACCGATCAGCCGCTTGTTGCATGCAATAAAATTTGGCAGACATTGCCTAACATCTACTTATCGAATAAAATATATGAAAAACTTATTCATAATTTTCGAGTATATTTTATGAGTAATTAATTTTGTTTATATAAAAAATATGATTTTTTTTTTGTATTATGGTATTTTAGATTTTGTTCGATATTCCCGGTTCAAAGCGCGGAAAAACGAGGATTTTCTCGTATCAAAATTTTCACACAATAGTTTTCCCGGTCGTTATTCAGCAGCGTCCCACGCGACCATTGCGTCGTTTTATTTTCGCCTGAAAGTTTGTCGTTTCAGAATTTATACGTCGACTCGATATATCGAGCTTATTATGAACGCCTACCGTGTTTATATTATGAAGAATTTTCATTTTGAAACGACACTATAGAACGTTCTAGATTGATTTAGATTATATATAAGAAGTGAATAAAATCGTTATAAAGCGGTAATAGCGATCCATAATAAAAGCAAAAAAAAAATCGGCATATTTAAACGATATAATATGCTTTGATGAATTTAAAAAATAAACATATATATAACGTATGCAATTTTTCGACAGCTCAGTTCATCTTTAATTATATAATAAATATGACATATTTAATTATATTATATATTTATAAGATTAAAATTCTTGGAATAATGTTATTTTTTCGCGTGTTTATACAGTCATCGAACTCAGAACGCACACATATATATATAATACTTGATAGAATAAATTCTTCGAAAATATAATATATAAAACATTCTAGTAATCAAAGAGTAAGACATCGTGAATTTATTACGTATTATGACGTGAATTTTCTTTAATTATAACTTCAGAAATTGAAATCAATATATAAAGAACTACATAATTTTATTGATGAATAAAAGTAAAATATTTAGATTGATTATTTTGTCATATTGTACTTATAGAACAAACGAAATATGATCTAAATTGTACTAAAAATAAATTTGTATTATTTAAACGCTTTTTGAAGTTATTGACGATCTATATGAAAAATTAATTTTGTTCAATATAAATTTATCATCAATGCTGATTATATGTGAATTATTGTGAAAAATATATTGATTACGGTCTGCGGATTAAAACAATACCGCAATTTAGGTAATTAACTTGTATATAACCAGTACAAAATCGATCTAAATAAATATTAAATGAGATAAAATCAATTAACAGAACGTCGTTTTACCACAATCCAATAATAATATAAATAATACTAAGAATAAAAAAAGAGTATCTGTTTTTTTCTTATTTTTTTTAATTAAAATAAATACTATAAAACGAAATCTATTACGTCTGAATAATTAAAAATTACGAATGTTGCCCGACTAGTCTCCATTTTTTAACACGTTTCTTCGACGACGTAATTTTTCAAGGTGGCAACATTACGAGAGCGACTCGTTGTCTATGGCCGTTATTTATGAATGAACGTAGAAGCGTTGGCCGCGTTTGCCGCTTTCCAGCCAATTACTAATTCAAGGGGTAAAACTCGAACACCTCATCCTTTCATAAAACACCCGAAATGACCCCCATATATGCATGTATTTATACATTTTATATAATATACGATGTTATTAAACAATATATATATATATATATATATATATATATATATATATTGAATAATGTAGTTATGAATTATGAATGAAAAAATAATTAATTGATCTCATTGTTAAAGAATGATAAAAAATATATAAAAATTAAAATTAATAATATTTTTTAATTGTTACAAAAAAAATTAAAATTAAAACATATTAGAGAATATATTAAAATTAAAAGGTTTTGTTTAGATATAAAAATTTATAAAAGAAAAATAATAGAAAATAAATTGTAAATGATAATATAATACTTTATTTAAATTGTCAAACGAAAAAAAAACGACAATCGATCGATATTTCGAATGATAATATTATTTTAAAAAACTGAATTCAAAAGAAAAATTTCAATAAACTTTTTGCAGATATTCGATGAAAAATAAACATTCGTTCTTTCTCCATCTACGTTTCCAATTTTATTATATGTATTAATTTTTATACGAAAAATACAATTCGAAAAAAAATATTCGAGCGTCAAAAGAAAACACGAGACAAAAAGTTTAAAAGCTGATGTCTATTTAATATTTGAAGGTAAATTTGAAACTTAATTATATAAAACTGTCAAAAGTTAGTTAATAAATAATTTATTATATGGAATATATATATATATATATATATATATATATATATATATATATATTGTAATGATTACAAATTGATTAAAAAATATAAGAAAAACCATAAATAATAAATTCGACGTCTTTCAATCGATAATCGAAAATTCTTTACACGCTGAAAATTAAAAAAAATATTATTTCGTCTTTGAATCACGCAATATAAACGCTATAAAAAAATTCATTACTTTCCGAAAACTGATTATATATATACCATATATATATATATATATATATATATATATATATATATATATATATATATATATATATATATATATATATATATATATATATATATATATATTCAGAGAGGAAAAAAAACATCGAATTAATACATTTGCCATGTATTTAACATTTTATAAAAATTCTTTCTGGGGGGGGGAGTCGAAAAATTGAATTGAAGCTCGTTTTTTCGTGCGTGACTTTCGCTCAGTGTTCGCTGTTTAATTATTAAATTGGTTGCGTACGTTTGAAAATAAACAAAAATGAATATGAAATAAGGATATATATATATATATATATATATATATATATATATATATATATATATATATATATATAAAGTTACGATATTTATTTTACACTTTACACAACGCATTTAATGTGTTAAATTGTAATTTTATAATGGAAAAATCCGAGCGAACGAAACTTTAGAGAGATGAAGCGAATAAAACGAAAGTTTTATCTTTCGAATTAAAACTTCTTCGCAATTTCCATTTATGTATATATTATACATATATATATATATATATATATATATATATATATATATATATACATATATATATAAATATATATAAACTATCTATTATTATATAGCTTTATTGTAGTACAATTTTATATATTTAATATGTATATATAATTTGTGATCGAAACTAAAAATTTGTATAAATTCATTGACGATGATTTTCTTATGAAGCACGATTTTTTCGGCACTATAATAGATTACATTATAATATATATGTACATGTATATTGTAATTAAGATAATCAATGGTGGTTTGTGAACGAATGAAAGAAAGTATGAATCTATTTTCAACATTCACATAGCAAGAGTGAGAATTGGAATATGTCGTCCATCCCCTGGGAAATTATGGTGATATATATATATATATATATATATATATATATATATATATATATTCGACAGTCGGAAAATTTGCAAACGGAAATATAATATTTCATTTCATATATGATACATTAATAAAATAATAATTTATTTGATAAAATGAGCAAAGAAAATTCTTCCTTCTTCCCAACGATCTTTTTTTTTTAATTAATAATACACATAATAAAATCTATATATATATATATATATATATATATATATATATTATATATTATATATACGATTTAACATATGATAACGTTTGAATAGAACTGAATAAATATTTTGAGTGTCACTTTAGAACCACTACATACTGTATTATATTAAATATATATGTATCGAATTCTTATATATTTTAACCGGTAATTCTATATCGCTTAGAAAAAAAAAAGCGAAAAACGAACATAAAAAAATACTTTATTATAGCATTTTGCGACGTGAAAATGGCGATGTTTTCCGAATGGATATTTTCAAACGTCAAAAAAAAATTCGAAAAGCTTTACTCGATGAAAAATATATTATTTAGTTTATATTTTTCGATGCGGTTTTATATATTCTTTGAAAATAATCGGATCGCGCAACTGCGGCATTTAACACGGATAACAATATAAACCGAGAACAAAGGAAAAGCGGAAAAATCGCGAAGGGTGGAAAAAAGGGAAAAAAAAGACGGAAAAATACGAAAGAGAAATCGTGGAAAAATATCATTCATGCTCGTGCGGATCTCTGTTATCGTTGACCCAAATGAAATAACATACAATCTTATTTTATTTATTTATATATATATATATATATATATATATATATATATATATATATATATATAATTTTTATTACATATTTAAATGTTTGATTTTCGACTGTGAATACCGGTTTTTGGATAATGTTAAGTCTTTCAATGAAAATTGAAAGTTAAACGGAACCCTTTTAAAAAATAAATTAGTGGTAAGAAACCCAAAATAGGGGACAAAATATCCCGAGGGTTTTATTGTTTTCGGTTTTAATAAATTTATTTTTATAACAATGCCCGTTTTATGCGCATTTTGAAAATGTTTTGTATTGTTTCGATTTATTTATTTATTTATTTTATTTTTATATTAAATAATATATATTATAAAAATGAAAGCTGTTCGTATATGTGTTTGCTTTTTATTTATTTTAAGTATTAATAAAACGTATGAAATGAAATTGAAAAGAGATAGAGATAGTCAAAACTTTGTTCGAGTGAGAGCAAGACAAAGATTTACTGTTCATTCGTTAACACGCTACCTGCGGGTTTCGGTAAATATATGTATTTTTTTTTATTTTAATTTTAATCGTGTACATTATTTATATATTTCACGTGAATGTAAAACACTATGAATTTTACTTTGTAAATCATTAAATTAATCTGTAGCACGAAAGATTTTTCAATTTTTATATTCTTCTTTTTAATGATTGTTTATATTTTTATAAAATCTAATCAACAACTTTTTGATTAATATTCACACATATATTAATTTTATTAATAATATATATATAATTTTACGACGAATCTGTACGTAACCACGGATTTTTTTTTAAATTATATAATTTTTAATTTGTTTTTTTAATGAAATCGAGTCATTTATTATATTTAAAATATAATTATAAGAAAATAGTGAGGGGTCTTTCCCAACTCAAAAAAAAAAAAAATAGTTTTGTTTGTATATTTCCTTAAATGATTTTCACGTTTATATTTGTTATAATATATCATATCTATATCTGATTATATTTTAATAAACATTCACATCTTACATAGATTAATGTAAAAACAACTCAATCCAGTGAATCAATTATTCATTTTTTCTCACTATTATTAGTATTATTATTAAATTATTCTCATTTAATGATAGAAAATGGTTCAATGAACATATTTCTTGACTTACGTTTTCACGATGATGGATCAACGTCGCAAACAACCGTCGCACATTGTTGCCTGTTGATTATCGTCCGGAAGCGAATCGGAACAATTAACAGTGTTCTTTCCGGATCAGTTGGTTCGGTTGAGTCAGTGTTGAAAGCCGGGTCGGTTATAAATATCTTCGTAGTGGCTGATCGTTTGTCGGCGACTAACTCTGAAATGCCAAAAAAAAGACCGATTCCGTCAAAATATCGTATATAATAGTCAATCAGTGTACTAAAAAGTATGTTTTGAATATATTAAAATATATATATATATATATATATATATATATATATATATATATATATATATTATAATATTTTAAACGTCAATCACGAATTCATTTTTTGGGTCTACCGTTTACTTTATATATGTTATATACAACATACTCATAATTATATATATATATATATATATATATATATATATATATATATATATATATATATATATATATATGATTTATATTCTAATTTTATATATCAAATAAAACTTCATGTAAAAGCAATAGAAAAATCGAATCTGTGTGAATTTTATATACATTTATAAAAATCACAGATACGCCCTTTGTGCATTAATTATGGTGTACATTACAACATGTGAAGTTTTAATATGAACGTCCGCGAATAATTTTATAAAATATTTATGCATAGCTCATTTTATATTATATAGTATATATTAGAAGTGCGTTATTTACATGAACGTAAGTATAATATATTTAAATATTAACGTATATGACGATGAATGCTCAAAGGGCACATCTATAATTAATGACAAAAGAAAATTGAGTGTGAAAATATAAGTCACTATAATTTATGAATGTATTTCTCTCGTTATTTCATATGAAAATTAACTGTGTTCTCAGTTTGTTTTATTGCTATTATATATATATATATATATATATATATATATATATATATATATATATATATATATGATTTTTTAATATTCATTTTATTTTTATGAAATATTGTAATTACATAGATTTCAGTCAGATTAAAATTAAAAAAAAATCGCTAAAAGGATTGCATTAAATATTGACATGAATAATGTTATAGCTTAAAAAATAATAAATTTTGGAATATATTAACATATTTTAAATATAATAAACAATGTTATTAAATATGCCAAATTTCAATAATAAAATGTATAATGCATAATAAATAATATATTCAAAAGTTAAAAAAAAATTAAATAATATATTCAAAAAAATTTTGTTTATAATTTACTTAAATTTTGGTTAAAATAAAAAAAATATTATTTCTGTAGAAAAATGATAAAGGGACAAAGTTTTATTGGAAAATAATAAATAAAAATAAATTTTCTTCGTTTCAGTTGTGATTAAAGTTTTCAAGAAATATATATATATATATATATATATATATATATATATATATATATGTACACACACACACACATTTGTATGTATATATTTGTGTATATAGTTAATAGAAAATTAAGACAAATTATTTTTTTATATTTTTCTATAACAACACCGTTGATAAAATTAAATTTAATATATTTCAATCGAATAGATAAAAATAATAATATATAATATTTTATTTTTCAACGTTGTTTAAAGTTAAATACATTACTATAATAAAAAAATTCCTTTGTATCGAAAAACCTATCTTTTGGCGAACGATAAAATTAGATCAAAATCAGATCTCTCGATAAACGACAAAAATAATCAAATGCAAACTTTTTGTCGTCGTGTCCGTTTTTTCATTTTCCAAAATAACTTTTTTTTTTCATTTTCCTCATAAAATAAAATATTTTAAACATTCACGTCGAATATTTTATAATTTTAAATTTAACCCGTTCTCGTGTGAAAATTTCAATTTTAAACGATCATGCTATTTAACGATTATTTAGTATATCTTAAAATATAATATGTAAACATTTGATTACTGTTAAAAATCATCGAATACAGTATTTTTATCAAATCCACACATATATATATATAAATAAACATAGCATGCAACGTGCGAATTTCAAAATCAAACACATGTCTTCTAAAATTATTTCATCTTCCAATATACAATATAAATCAAACACAAATAAACACAACAAATTGAAAAAAAACACACTATAACACTATGTTATAAAATAAAATAATAATAAAAAAAAATCACAAAAAAACGTGATCGTTTTTCCCAAAAAAAAAAAATCATAATAAATTTAAACATCGAACACAACGATTATCGTATCAGCCTGATGAATTTTTTATCCATATATAAATATATACATTAATTATTAATTAAATACGATACACCATCACTCATTAAACGTATTATATTATATATTATTACCGTTTATATTAATGGATTGTGTGCGCGTATATGCGTAATGCCGAGGGTCAGGGGTGGCGAAATCGCGAGTCGCGGTCGCGGTTGAAGAGGGCCGCAGTCCGCTGGCCACTGTCGGTCACACATATACTTTTGGCCCGAGTAAGAGACGTGCTATTCCGGGAACTATCCCGGCTCCCGGACGATACACTCCTCGACCTATATTTAACGAAACATACTATGGGCACACATCATCATCATCATCATCGTCGTCGTCGTCGTCGTCGTCGTCATCATCATCTGGATGTGACTGATGTATAATTCTATTGTCTTCCTGATGTACTATCATCGAACGTCTTTCTGATTGTGAAACAAATAATTTCATTGGTTTGTCTTCAATGTGATAATTTGATGATTGCATTCGAATATATAATTATATCAGTTGTGTAAATTTTAATATGAAATAATATTCATATTATAATATAATAATACATTTTGAATCGACGAATGTTTCAGAATATTTATTTATCATATTTAAAAAAATCTACAAATATTTTAATATATTGATTTTTTTTAAATTGTTAAAACAGACAATAAAAAAAATCCTTGCATAGAACATAGAAATGTATATTTTTAATTTTCCAAATGTTTCTTAAAGTAGATCTTTTAAAAAAAAATAATATTGAAAATTGTATTAAATAATGTTTTGGTAAAAAAAATAATTATTGCAATTTTTGAACTATATAATATATATATTAACGAGATATGCTAGAATTGATATATTTTCATTAAAATCTCACTTCTTACAATGAAAAAAAACACTCAAATAAACTAAAAATAGAAGAAAAATGTCCCCATAATATTACAAAAACTATTGAATAACTTTACTCATTGTTAAAAATAATAGCTAACATCTTAAGGGTTATGTTTAATAATTATTTTTTCTTATTTAGTATTAATTAAACTCAAATAAATATTTTTTATTTAATATTTATTTGAAACTTTTTCTATAAAAATAAATTTAAATATCATATCGTAAATAAAACATGATATTATATTAACTAATCATCTATTTTTCTAAATTAAATTAAAACATTTTTATATATAAAAAAAAAACAATTTATTTAGTATATTATTTGATTGACTTTTTTTTAGTTATAAAAATACATTCAACGTTCATGAAAATTGTTTTTCTTTGAATGCAAATCGTTTTTCGTTGATATATCATGAAACAATAACTTTCACCTTTAAATCATTGTTTCTCTTTTTGTTTTATAAATATTAATAACAAACAACAAAGGTTACATTTGATGTCTAATATAAAAAATAAGACGAAATATAACAGAATAAAAGATTTTTTATACATTTTATTATTTTATACGTGTTTTTGTTAATACGTTTATAACTTAATAGTGATAAAATGTAATAGATTTTTTATTATATTAGAAATGATGAAAAATAAGTGGAAAACTTTTTCATTTCTTAAATATTATTAATTAATTAAAGGTTTTCTAGTTTGCAAAACTGATTTTTATCAATTAATTACGTCTATAATAATATTAATGCGTTTCAACTATATTCTCTTGAGCGAACGAATAGTATTTCTATTAAAAATCTAATTATTTCTTTGTTTTTCTATTTTTCTTCAGTGTTGTAAAACTACTTCTAATAATAAAATCAATTTATTTTTTTTAGTATAAAAAAAAGTTTCAAAACGTATTAATAGAGACATCTATGAATTAAAAAAATAAATACAATAATTTTAATTTTCCGTTTATTGTATATATTATAATATATTATAAATTTATGTCGTGTAATCTTATATTAAAATGCACAAATAATTAAAATATATAAAGATTTTTTATTTTATAATTGATCAATTATGATTGATATTTACATACAAAATAAGTGTACTTCGAACACATTATCGTAAAAAATATATATAAAAATGACTCGACTTTTTCCCCCCTTATATCTAAAAGCGTAAACATTTAATTTTGACCCCTTAAAAACGCTCTATAAAAAACGATAAAAATAGTTTTTTCTATATGATTTATATATAGAGATTTTATTAATAATTCAAAAATATCATATGCAGAAAAACATGTACTTTGTACAATTTTTTTCTTCAGTGTACAAAATATTAGCATATCAATAGCTAATAATTTTTTCACTTTCAACATTAACTTAAGAAATAATCTTGATTTTTTTATATAATAATAACATTAACACTAATAATATTATTGATTTTTTTTTGAAACCTGCGATCTCTTCGAAGAACTTCAATTGATCCATAAAATATGTAGAATAAAAAAGAAAAACCAAAAATTCTTCATAAAATCATTTATATATTTCATTTTAAAAAATTAAATCATTTTTTTTTCTGTTCAAATATAAACTTTCATACAAAAAAAATTTTTTTCACATATACATCACATATGATAATTGAATAGTGATTTAATTCTCTCTTTACATCATTATCATTATTATACATAATTACATATATTAAACGGTGGTTAATCTTGTACAATTTAAACTAAACGTATTGTATTGCATTGAAACTGTGAAGAAAAATAAAATTGATAATCACCAATACAACGTAACAACAAAGAATTATGCACATTGTATTATAATTAGGTGCATTACTATTAAACAGGTAACATGATTGAAACAAAAACAAAAATACAATATTAACATAGTGACTGAAGTAACTTTTTGAAATGGTATAAAACTATACAAGGTTAGACTTACAATGACTAGTATTATAATAATATTGAAAAATAGATTTTTTTTAGAAATATAACTAGTTATACGCGTATAACTATTTTTGTTAATACTTTTCTTTTGTATACATTTTTTTAAATTAAATTTTTGAAAAGCTTTATGTATAAGTAATTTAGAATATAATTAATAAATGCAAATATTAATTAATGATACAATCGATTATTTTTTTTAATTATTATGAATTTCACGCACTCGAAGATTTATTTTTCATTTTCACAACCATAATTATTACATATGTTCACAGCGAAACATAATTAATTAGATACAAAATGGAAGCAAGAATTAATAATAGATATTAGAAAGTATAATAAAGACAAATTAAATGTTTAATACTAATAAAAAGAAGTAACATAAATTTACATTTTATGTTGTATTATTTCTTTTAACTCACGGTTAATGTTTCTAAAACGAAACATCAGGGAATAAAAAAAGTAGAAATCTTTTAAATGATGGACACGAAATGTGATGTAAGAAAAGAGTGAACAGTGCTACATTAAAATTGAAACAGAAATACACAAAATATTCCAATATCTAAAATTATTACAATATATATATAAATATATATCCATTGAAAATTTCATAATTTTGTTATATTTTTAAATTGATATCACAAATTGAAACTATTGCAAAAAATATTACTATTAATAATAGTAAATTGAGAGAAAATATTGTATATATATATATATATATATATATATATATATATATATATATATATATATATATATATATATATATATATATATATATATATATATATATATATATATATATATATATATATATATATATATATATATATATATATATATATATATATATATATATATATATATATATATATATATATATATATATATATATTATAAATTTCGTTTTTCGTTCCGAAGACAATGATCAAATTGTTCGTTCGTTCGCAACGAATATCATATATATCACTTTTATCACAATTGAAAGTTCCATGCATGATGTTTGAAGTTCACAATTACAGCGAAGTCATATCAGCACTGATCTTTGCATCGTAATGAAGAAAAATCTTCATGAAAATGGCGGTACTCTTCATTGTCCAACAGTTGATATAAAAAAAAATATTAGTTTTCACTCATTATCACAACAGCGATGGTCCATCATAAAAAAAATAGTCTTCTCATTATCGAAGATACCCATGTCTTATTTAATATATATTTATATATCACATTTGTTTTATATTTGACTGAAACTCTAACGTTAATCCTAAGTTTTATATCACATATATATTTATTAACTGTTTATCATTTATAATTCGTTGTCTTATGATTTCTGCGAACATTCCACTGGAAGGTATATCTTGAGAGACTTTTCTATTTCGCTTCGACACAATGGACAACGTGTACATCTGAAAAGACAAAGACGAATTATTAACATAATGTTTGTTTATCAAGCCAAACAATGTTCAGAATGAATATGATTAGAATACAAAATTACCTGTTGGAACATTCAGCACAACAAAGTACATGACGACACGGCAAAAATAACGTGTCCATAGATTGATCCATACACACTCTGCAGGCCAATGCATCCATTTGATTACCACGTTCGCGGGATTCCTATGAAACATAATAATTATAAAACTTCCATTTCATAAATTAAACTAAATTTTGATAAAGATCAAATCGATACTCACTTTACAGTCAGCCCCGCATTGTGATCCACGTCTATGACCATTAACCGCATTGCAACCACTTTCAATGTTATTTCCTTTACCAGCAATAAAAAGAGCACGTCTGGCATTATCATAAACTTCGGTATAAGTTCGCCTAATATCGAACACGTACTTCTTGCCCAATGTGGATTCCTCGTTGAATATCGATATAATGGTACCTTTTAGATCTCTGATAAATTGTTTGGTGACATCACTGCGGACGGTCTCACAGCAATAGAAAGCATGCTTTTCTGTGACAGCTCTATACAATGCGGCTGATACTCGTGCAGAATACATTTTGATATTGAGGACTGCTTCACGACCCTCGCCGGTCAAGTAAACCAATTGGAAAGTACGACGTATTGGTGCTGCACGAATAATAGCCGTGTATGGAATACTGAAATAGAAAAACAATAATGTATTATTGAAATTGAACAACTTTTAAAATTTTATATAACATCTGCGTCATATATTTAAAGAAAACACACCTTTGTTTCTCGTTATGATTCTCTCCAGTGCCGTTCCCTGGTCTGTATACGCTGATTCCTTGAGGTCCAACACCGATACACATACCAAGTTTACAGCCACATCCTTCCACACCACTTTCCTGATGTGTACCTCCGGTTGCCAAACAGCCAACAGTTTGACTAGCATACATATTGCTATATTTATTTGGCATACCTTCATATTCATCATTTTTACCATGATATAATAAGTGACAATATAAACTGTGTGCATCGTTGTTGTTATGAGCACTGGATGGTTTGCAAAAAAATAATTCTTCGCCAAATGATTCCATGTTAGAAATTTCTTTCAACAATTGGTATTCGGCAGTAGATGATTTCATTCCGGCGATTTCGCAATGATAATCTATAATTCGCTGGAAATAATCTATTGGTTTTCCTTCCTGGGGTCCAATATTGGAGCATTGTTGATATATTGCATTTGGAGGTTCTTCAATGTCGTAGTCTCCGCTTTCAGCCTGTAAAATATGTCATTAATATTTAAAAAGAACTATTACTTCAATATATAAATAAAAATCAAAAAAATATTTCTACACACCTGAGCTATGAGAGCTACTAGTCTACATGCTACATCCCAATCGGCTACAACCATACGACCATCTATTAAATCTCGTCTAGCATTGAGGAAGAATTGATGACGAGTGTTGGTTAGGAGTAGACGATGTGGTGGAACCCAAAATTTGACTCTGAGACGCAAACGAGGTTTTTGGGCAACTAGTGGATTTCTCAAATTAACCCATTCGCCAGCGGCTTCTTCTTCAATATCACCGCCAGCACCAACGGTCCCATTAGTATCAACAGTTTCAGCTGCATTGTAATATTTTGATATCTTCAATCCAAAATAGTCTGCTTCTGGACCAATTCCAAGGAATTCACACACCTACAAAAAATAATAATCGATAATTTTAAATCAAATGGAATGTATAAAAATGACATAAATAAATTTGATTAAAATATCAAATAAAAATATTGTTTAAGTTTTAATAATAGTAAGTGGCTAACTATATTTATATATCAATAGCAATCAATATAAATCATCACTAAACAAACTAAACTTTGACAAACATAAGATATCATATTTTCATATATGGCACATGTATTTTTATATATCTCTTTGTACAAAAAATTATCAAGAATAAATTTTTCACAGATAAAAACATGTTTTGCAAATAATATCATAAAATCAACACAGAATGTTTGCAATGGAGTAAAGTAAATTTCCAAAACATTAAAATGACATTTCGATGTCCTGAAATATATTGTGTATGTGTAAAAAAAATTATAAATTCTTATAATATATGCAATGAAAACTGACATAAATATTTACAATATTTACATACATATGAAAAGGTATAAATGCGCAAAATATACCGTTTACCCAAGTGAAATTTCTCAATAACAAAATTTATTAATTATATCAAAATTTTCATCATAAAATTTCAATATTCATCATACAAGCGAGTTAAAATAACATAAAATATATGAAAGGGTAACGACTTTATAATTGAAATAGCATAAGAAAACTAATATTTTATGATATAATAATAATCGTTATTAAATCACAATATACGTTGTGGCATTTAAGCTAAGAGTTGTTTTTCGCAAAGAATCAACCTTGAAGTGAAGAAAAAAACAAGAACGACATGTGTTTTTGACCATTTTTTAAAAGGACACATTATTTTGCATTAATTAAATAACACATTCCATATATTTATTTTGTTTAGTATTTTCAACATCTACATATATAATAAACGTCAAATTTTTATTATATTATATATATATTTTGAAATTAGTACTGAAATTGGTAGTCTGCTTAGTAACATATCATACCTCTATTCAAATACAATAATTCAAAAATAATATTTTTTTCAATTGTGACGTTATTTGTACTGAAATACAATATTGATAAACAAAACAAAAATTTGCATAAATTAAATATTAAAAAATGCGATACAGCTATGTATCATATTATACTAAAGACGTACAAATCTATTACATATTAAAATTCGACATTGTTTATAATTTGAACATTCACAAACCCGAGAACAAAAATGGTATACGTGAGTTTTTATTTTCATTTTGGCATTAGTGTCATTTGTTACTGTTTATAGAACTGCCGCCGAAAGAACGTCGACCTAAAATTATAACTACATTACAAATAAATATGTGCACGTGTTGAAAAAAAAATTAAACATTATCGTCACATCATCGAGAACCTTTGCTGAATATTCAAAGGCGAAAGAATAAAACATGAAATTGTTCTGCAGAAAGAGAGGCCACCAAAACAAACACGTGGGTGTTATAAGAGGACCTGTTTTTGTATCAAAATAAAATTGTCTCTATAGAATCAAAAATAAATAAAAAAAATGTATATATATTTTACAATACTACGCAGTTGTAAAGTAATACACAAATGTTCAACAACTGATTTTTGATTATTATTGCGAATAGAAAATTGAAAAAAAAACATTATAAATTGAAGTATACAATTGATAAGGCAAAACACAACAATAAAGATAATAAGATATAATAATAGTAAGCAATAAAAAAGTAAGTCTACATACAAAAAAAAATATGTATGATCTAAAAGTTACTATTAAAATTTTTAAATGTTTACATATTAAATATATATTACGTCGAATAATGCATTTTTGATTTGACGTTGGACTCAAATACCTGAAAGAGGATAATGAGCCAAAATCAAACACATGTATAATATTTTATTGATATACAGAAAAAAATCAAACTGTTGACGATTAAATCCTATATTCGTATCTAAAGTATGTATAATTTAACAAAGATTAAAAAATCAAAAAATAAATAAAAAAGTGGAATTGTATCCAAGTAAATCTTTGTTTGTAAGTAATTTTCCTAATTTTACCCGGAATAAGATTAGAATAAATGTTATTTAATTAAATGTATACTTTGCTAATTATAATAATTAATATTATAAAAACAAAATTATCGTAATATTTAAATTTAATTATATTTTATATTTATATAATTGATATGGTGTATTTAATTACTATAATCACATCTGGATTTACACAACCAATAAATATCCAATGACTATCATTAATTTATTTGAAAATATTGTTGATTTTTTTTTATATAAATATCACTGTTTACTATTCGTTTATAAAAAAAATATTAATATATACATTTCTTGTAAAACAATATTAATAAGAATACAAATAAATAAAAGATATTCTATAAAATTTCATAAAAGCTAATGTAATATTCGCTTTTACTAGTGAATTTAGTATAATAATATCAAATAAACATTAAAACTTTTCTTCGATATTAAAAAAAATAAAGAATTGAAATTGGTGCATTGAAAATTATAAGATTTTAGAAAATTATAAGATTAACTAAGGTCGTGCATCATGAACCGTTCTTGAAACAACAACAATGATAAAACGAAACTGGTTAATAATTAGCAATGTTGAATAAATGACACGAGTAATAAATTTATGGTGATGATTGCTACAATTATTGTTGACTTTTTTTTCTTTTGTATATAAAGTGATCACTTCCTAGTGAATGATCATCACGTGAACATCATCACGAATGTATATATATATATACATCATCATTACCTTAGTGACCGATTTATATAGGAGAGCACGGTTCGTTTAAATTGCATCGATTTGTGTTCATTGATCGTTTATATAGCTGTCACATCTTTTTATTTCGTTTTTTTTAGTCTGAATCAATTGTAAAATTTGTATAATATATAGAAAAAAAAATATGATTATATTACAATCAATACAAACAGCTACTGAAGTGCAAATTTGTAATTTTGTCTTAGGATGATATATTATTTACCAAATAAGCAACAATTGATATAAAATAACAGAATTTACAATTTCAGTTCGTAAAGACAAAAAAAGAATAAGCTGGGAAAATTCTGATAACGTCATTTTTATTATAAATATTTACGTGAATTATTTTTACACATTTCGTCATTAGATAAAAATAAAATTTAATTGATCTTTGATTCTTATTCGAGCATTATTGTTCATGTTTATTTATTAGTCGAATTTGTAAAATTAATTATATAATTGATGCAATTAAAATAATAAGAGATGATTAACGGAAATTGAAAATTGTCCGGTAATAATATTTTCGGTTATTCTTAAATATTTACGTATTAATAACTATTAATTTATTTTACATCATAATTATATAATTAATCTATTATTAAATCTAAATTATTTATCATTATCGTTAATATTATTGAAAATTTATTACTAGTATTTTAAAATAATTGAATGAAAATTTACTGAAAAAAAATAATCCGACACATTTCTGATAAGGCATTCATTACTTTACTGATAACTTCTGAAACAATCTACGCCATATATTATAGATAAGAGACTAAAATAAAATAAAAAAACATATATATATATATATATATATATATATATATATATATATATATATATTCTTACAACGCATCTCTAACTATTTTTAACAACAATATTAATTTGAGTATAAACACTTTAAATACAAATTGATAAGATTTTATATTTCTTAAATAATATTATATTTTGTGAATCACCGGAATATTTGTTGAATTTAGCTGTAGATTATTTTTGAACGACCCCCACTGAAGTATCAAAAACAAAGTAATTAGATTACAACTAACAACCAAAATGAGTTCAACGACATGAAACAAACACACTCATTTAAAATAATAAATTTACATCGTTAAACGCAATTATGAATTATATATTCAACTAAATAAAAATTATGAATATATATATACCTTTAATACTTAAAAATTAGATATATTTTTAATGTTTGCATAAGGTGATCTGTTTCATCATTATGTACGAACTCTGGTATTTGTATTTATCAAATTTAGATTAGTCAGAAAAAATCTACAGGAAACACTAAAAATAAAATTAAAACAAATTTTTAAGTAAATGATTAGATTATTTTATAAAATTTCACGCCGATAGTATTATAAATCAAATTTATCACATAAAACCGTTGTATTTTTGTTTACAATCTTTAATAAATCTAAAATCACCTTTGAAATATGATCAAATTTCACATTAGCGTACTTCGTACGTACAATAATAAACAAAATAATATTTGATAAAGATAATTTCGTAAAATTATTTTTAAAAAATGCTAACATGTGTAACATTTTAGAAATAGCAAAAAATACAAAATTTATTAATAAAATACTGATATTATTATCATTATATAGCAAATTAATTATAACGAGTATATTAATCATTTTATGCTAAGACTGTGATGATGATGCAATTGTTGTTAAAAATATAAATATTGTAAGCGTGAAATATTCAAGATAAATGCAAAACTTGTAAACATAATAAATCGCATAATATTTTACTGCATATGAAATAGCTTTATATCAAAATAACATTTATGGATTTTCATTAAAAAAAAAAACACTATTAAATACTATATATACTTATTTATTGCATTGCATAATTATAATAAAAAAATGATATTAAATTTCATATGATATAATGTTTTGAATTTTGAGTAAATAAATGTCAATATAAATATTTTTGTGTTTATTTTTAGAGGATGCACAACTTTGATTCAAATAGAACTATTATAGACGGATCATTGTCATCGCTGAAAAAGGGCGCACATTCCCAAAATGATTTTTTTTTAATATAGGTGACCCCATTAAAACAGATGGTTGTTCTTGTTCTTGGGAAAATGAAAACATGCTTCGAACACGACGAGCTCATGCAGTGACCGCATGCTCGTTTCGACCTATGCTGAAGCGTGCTCATGATGGAACATTGCCAGTCTGAATTAAACAGATTGCAAAGAAATAATAATAAAAAAAAAAGAAAAAAATAAACAGAAGCGAACATTTTTATTTGTACAAACATAACCAATAAAATATTATCAGTGGAGAGAAAAAAAAAGTGTAAAACGCGATTATTGTCCATCAATGGATAGTCGTGTTCCGGACAATGTGAGGTAATTGTACGCATATTTTAGAAGACCACACACAAAAAGGTTATCTGAACGTTACAATGTCAGTAATACCAAATTGAACCAATATATATATATATATATATATATATATATATATATATATATATATATATATATATATATATATATATTATAAACAATATAATTACATCATAGCGTTATCGCCTTAGTGAAATAAAGAAAAATTGTGAAAAATATTTGCTCACCGTTTAGTAAATTGTATTTGCGAATTTACATTAAAAAAAAAACACTGAAAGTGTAAACAATGAATAACGAAAAAAAATATATGTATATTCAAGTTGTGCCTGCTATAATATATTATATTCGCAGTAGTATGGAGAACAAGTAAACGAGTTATAAATGAGGTATTCTACTTTGATGGTAAACCTAATCCAGAGGTCACGAAGGCAATGCTCTGATTGTTTTTGAATGCCAACAACCGTAATTTTCAACCGAAAACTAAGATTGTTATATTTTTCTAATACGTATAGTATAATAATTTAATTGTTCTTAAAAAAATAAAATAAAGAAAATTTACTGTTTTATTGTCGACTGAAAATTTGAAAAATTCCATAGAAAAATGTTATATTTAATTATAATTATGAAATATAAAGGTGTTTAAAAATAAATTTCTCGAGCATAAATGGATTTTGTTAGTATAATGAACATTGCGAGGGCAAAAGGCAATAAATGTCACAAATAAAAAAAAAATAAACGTAAACTTTAAACATCCATATATAAACACGGAGTTGTTTTGCTTTGGGTACGCACAAACAAGGAGTTGATGTTTTGTGCAAACGAGTTTGGGTGGATTTCAGTTGGAAACCGGATATTTTCAACTCTTGTCTGCGGAACGTTCAATATGACAGCGAAAACGAGGCGAAATGGCCTCTCGGTATAATGAATTTGCAAAAATCAACTGAAAACCCACACAAAATCCCAATTTCAACTTTTCAGTTCCGACGAGTTTCGTGTTTTTCCTTTGTTTACAAAACCCACGATGAGAAGAAAGGTAATCGTCCAACCGTCAACATGTGAAAAGTATCGCAACACGAAAACGAGTCATTAACACTTTCTCGCAATCAAAAAAAAAATGCGATAACAAACTGCGCTGATTAAACTTTCAAAACTATCCGTTATATCACTGGATAATCATTTAGTTTCTAAGTAAGAGCCTTTTGTTGTTTAGCATTTGGACGTTGATGAGTCACTTATAATAACATAATACTATGTAGTTTTTTTTAAACAACTTTTAAAATTAATCAAATTTGTATACGTTTCATTTATCACAATTATTGTAACTTTCGCCATAATTATTATTATTGTAAATGAAAAGCACGCAATACAATTAAATAAAAAAAAGCTGAACTTACTTTAGACTTTGATCGGTAATTTTGATTGACTCATTGTACTTCCAACCGATCGAAAATAGTTGTTCAACTTTAAACCTGTCCATTTTGATAACTGTCATTGAATCGATATTTTCTATGGGGAATTCAAAAAATCAAGTAAAAAAAATGGACGTAATCGATATCGATTTCGCAGTGGTGCAATTTAGATTATTTTTATATACAAGCACATGCTAAATAAAGAAAAGGTTACGAAGTCAGGTGTAAAATTAGAAAAAGATAGCAATTATATGTATTGGCCTCGAGACAAAAATTTAACTTCACTTTCTAAAAGGAACATGTGCGGAAATTATATAAATACACATTTTTTTTACGCGATGATGAAGATGAAGACGAAAAGTTTCACGTGGATTTATCGTGGAACGCGAAAAAAATGGATATAAATCTTTTTTTTTTCTTCAGCAAAGTCAAATCTTTCCATAAAATTGTCTGAGAGTAACACGAGGCTCAGATGTGATGGGAAAAATCCAAAAATTTCTCACTACTATTACAATTACTCCTAAATTACAAATGTTACCAGACTTTGGCAAACTTCCTTAGAATCGCGTACCAAAATCAAAATTATATTTCCGCGAAATATTTAAACCAGCACGCGGATATAAGACATCCAAAAAGTTTATATTGTAAAATAAAGACCAAGGTTAATATAAATCAAAAACGAAAAAAAAGTTCAGCATGGAACGAATCCAGCTGAAAAATATCCATTATATATGTATGTCTAAATTTTATTTCTTTAATCAATATATATATATATATATATATATATATATATATATATATATATATATATATATATATATATATATTACTATTTCAAATAAACAAAGACGTTCTACCTCGTTTATTAAATATAAACATAATATAATAATAATTAAACAGCAAGGTTAAGATCAAATTCGATTCGTTAAAATCAAAAATAATGTAGAAATCTATATTTTAATACGCTATTATTATAAAAGAACGATAAAATTGACACACTTTTAAAAAAAATCACGATGCGATACTTTTTATTGAACCAAATAAATAGTCAGCATGTAATATATAATTATTACACCATATAAAATATTGCAAAAAAAAAGTGCGCACATAAAAAACTGGACCGTTTTAGGTTATCGCGAATTGGAAAAAAAATTGTTTACAATAATCGTAACGCCCCCCTCGTAGTACGCAATTATTTCAACGAAATATATACGATTAAAATTAATTATGAATAATTTAATAACACGTGCACACTTATATGCTACTTTTGTAGCGTGGAACAATTTTGACGTGCGGATTTTCATTGAATTTTCCTAGCGTTCAATTTGTATATAACTTCGTAATTATAAATGACGATAATCGAACAAATTTGATGATAATTGAAAATAAAAAATAATTGTCGAATTACAAATCAAAAATAATTTCTAAAATCGTTGTCATTATGAGAATAATTCAATCGATAATTGTATGTAAATAGACGTTTCAATTAAGATATGTTTGTAAATTTTTTATTGATAAATATTACCGACTTTAAATCAAAACTTGTTATAAATAAAAAATATTAAAATATAGAATTTCCTACGACTATTAAATATTTTATTAATAGGTATAATATAAATGAACAAAGTGCATATAATTGATTATGATTAAAAATAAATAAATACTTTAAGAGACAATAAATAATCTTAGAGCAAAAATACATATATTTATTATTATCTAAGAAGATAGATAATTATTTATATTTCCATTATATTTACAGTTGAATATACTACATAACATTTCAAATAAGTGATGCATTTGCATATTTAATCATAAATATACATAAATTTATATATAATAAACAACGGAAGTCTTCAAACAATCGATCGCGATCTATTTTTATTAGGTCAATCTAGAAATATTTTTAAATAATATTACATAAAAGAAATTCTAAATCTAGATTTAATATTTTTAATTCAACGTAAACTATTTAATTATGAGCGCAATTGCAGTTTAAACCAGCTTATATTTAGACGTTACAATATTTATATTTGAAAATTGATAAATAATGACAATTTAAATAGCTTTTAATATCAAACGTCTAACTAAAGTCTAAAATAGAAGTATTAAAATATCATTTAATATGACGAGATAATTTTCGGAAACGATATAATAAGATTAAATGACGGAAATTTAGCTCTATGTCTTCGAGGAATAATTAAATCCAATTCGCCGGGATATAATTATTCGAGATTGAAAGCTTCAAGAGGAAAAAGCTTATATTGAAATTAAATTTATCCTCAATTATTATATAACGGATAAAACGTACTGTAAAAGTGTTTCACAGAAATACTTATATACACGCCACAATGCAATCTACTTTTTTTTCTCCTTGAATGATTGGCGAACGGATTGAGAGTGTCTGACTGATGGCACGTCGTCACAATATATACTCAATTTAATATATATATATATATATATATATATATATATATATATATATATATATATATATATATCTAATTTCAATAAAATAGAAAATTAATTTAAACAGATATATTTTATTCATATGTGGATTTTTAAAAAAAATATATGAATAATTACGGCGGAAATATAGGAAACGATACAAAAATGAAATCTAAAATAATAATCTACTTATCCCTCGTTAAGATATTATTAAAATCTGATAAAAAAATACAACAACTATGTAAAATATGACGACAAAACAACAGCGTGTAAAACTGCACGTAGGCTCAGAAATAAATAAGCCATAATAAAAATAATCGATATATCCGGAAAAACACAACGTTTTACGATTGTGAAAATTGATTTTAATTTGTTTTCAGACTTCTTTATGCGTGAAAATTGTATTTAATCTGTTTTTTTTAATATACATATAAATATTTATATATTGATTTGATCGATTGAAAAATTATCAATTATCGTGTTATCACATGTGAGATTGTTTGATTGATGATAAAGCGAAGAAATGCGATATAATAGCAAAAGGGCAGAGCAAAGTACGAATCCTTGGAAATTGGCCTAATTTTTTCGAATTGTTTACTTGCTTCAAAAACAAGGGCGTTGAACACAGAAATATGCTGTAAAAGTCACGTCTTCGTGTTAGTCTTCCTGAAATTAACTACAAGGCAATTTTCATATTTGTTTCGCATAATTTAGAGTACTTTTTGAATCGTTAATCAATTTTTAAATATATATAACATTTAATTAAAATAGGAAGAATAAAAAATAAAAGAAATAAAACGATAATTCGGTTTCTTTTTATCAATAATAAATAAATTGTAATTTCGCTTTTGCTATATACAATTGAAAAAATATACGAAAAAAGTGATACTCTTTGTATAAAAAAAATACGTGTGACACGTATAAAAAGACAAAAATCAATCTAAATTTATAATAAAATATTTTCAGTTATATTTGAGATCAATTTTTATATATTATATAATACAAAAAAAATGTATTAGTTAATTAACCAAAATTTATTTATTCAAATAATTTTAAAGCGAAAAAAATACATAATATATAGCAAAATAAATATTTATTTTACATGTTAAAATAAAAAAAAACAGGCATACGTGTGATGTTTTTAATAATATATGCGGTTTTTATGGAAAGCGTTTAATATTACACCAGATATTAATATGTAGATACAAGGTGAGATCAAATATACCATTTACTATATCATCTTCACTATTATATTAATATACATATAATGATTTATAAATAATAATGTTTCAATAAGTATGCCGTGTTTAATTTTAATAAATAAAAATATTAATTATTCATTTATATGTATCGATGGATGCGTTTCAAGCGCTATTTATTGCGTTTATCGCACGATGATTATTTTACGACTTTATTTTATTAACAACAATATCAAAAAAAAATAATAATAATATTAAGGGGAGAAAAAAAAGATTTAGTTTTTCTGATTGATTTATATTTTTATCGGCGAGTACAAGTTCCAATGTTTCAATATTGTAATTGTAATCATAAAAGTTAATCTTACACTATGATCTGTACTAAAAATTTATGACGTTTTTGTTTTTTCTTCTTTTCATCATTATATTACATGAAAATTAATCGATTAAAGTTTATTAAAATAAATATTAGGAATCATTATAATAACAAATAATATATAGATTTTAAATTTAAGTTAAACCTTTTATCAATTAATTTCATCCTACTATGATATTCAATTTTTTAATGTCTTAAGAAATTAAAACAACACACACGCGCGCGCACACACACACACACACACATGTGTGTGTGTATATATATATATATATATATATATATATATATATATCATAATTTGTAAATCGTTTGTTGAAGAAAGATTTAATCCAAAGTTCAACAACTGTATTTAATTATAGAAATGATATTAGCATTTCAATATTTACAATTAACACATTAAACGACAAAAGTCAAAATTTGAGCAAATTGAATTTATTATAAAACTAGCGTGTGTTAGATCATTAAAAGTACACACGTTTTTATTATATATTTAATAAATATAAACGTTTTTTTTGGTATGAAAATAAATATATCAAATTTTAGATGACCGTTTATAAAATAGTTTTTATTTTTATAATTAAACATAGTAAATTTGTTGTTGAATAAATTAATAAATAAATAAAATAATAATAGAAATTTCATTGTATGCATATTTTTACGATACGATAACATTTTAAATATATTTAAGTTGTATAAAAATTTGAAAATGGTTAAAATGACGAGTAATGGTAGGTTTAATGTTAAAAATAAAAAAAAGAAAAATATTAAATCCTAATTAATTTAAATGATGATTATAGAAAACAAAATAAATTCAAAAATAACGTGTAATATATATATATATATATATATATATATATATATATATATATATATATATATATATTACGGTCACGAAAAGTATCATTTTGTTGTATATAAAACGATGTTCACATTTATAGTCATATTTGTCAATATCCAACCAAAATTAAATCGCAAATGCTGAAATATTTTACATGAAATCATATGGTAATAGGTTGTACTTCGGCATGATAAGGATCTATATTTTGGTTTTAAATATTATTTAGGATTAAATTGTGAAAATAAAGTTGTATTTGACGAAAAAAAATTCTGCACCAAAATAAAAATAAAATGACCGATATGATATTTGCAAGATATAGTAGTACGTAGCGTATAAAAATAAACACACGTACCAAAAAGATATTATTACAATACGCTGATACTGTGTGACCGATGAATTTATTGGACTTTGAACCGAGAGAGTTTCTTTCCGTAGAGGTATAGAAGAAGAAAAAAGAGCGGTATATAATAAACAGTGTGTGCCAAGCCGATTGCATCTCACCGTCACTAATTCATTAGAAACATTATGGCACTAGATACGAACGCAATCGAACGAATATAGTCTTTAAAACGTATGCGACATAAGACATATTATTGTTCGACGTCGAAAGAAACTACAATGAAACTCGTTCCGTTGGACTTTGGACCGCCGGCTCCGAATTACAATTGCCAGTGAGCGGTTTTGTTTATGGGACGATATTCGACTTTATGCACTCGGACAATACGGTCTATTATCGTATGCTAAACATGTCGATTAAAACAGCTGTTTGGACTTTGCACCGCGTTCACTGTTACAATGAAGTATATAGTTTATTTTGATACTGTTAGCTGAGAACTCATTTCATACTTACTTTGGCTACTAGAGAATTAATGAATTACACAAAATTCGTGTTGGAATTCTTCAAAAATTTAATAAAGAGAATTACTAAATACACTAATATTAGTTTTTGTTTAAAAATATTGAATTTTTATTACAGGGAAAATAGACTGTAAAATATAAAATTATAATAAATTATATTTAACCCTATATGTTATATTATTAGAAATATTTTTTTATTATATATTTAATAAATATAAAAGTAGAAATTTAATTTAATATTTTTGGCATAAAAATAAATATATCAAATTTTACCGAAATGAATTTAAAATTTAAAAAAAAGTATAAAAATCATTTTAAAAATAAAACAAAAGAAAAATAATAAATCCTAATTAATTACAATGTTAATTATAAAAAATAAAATCGTATAAAAATATATATAGTATGTACCATATATACAATTGTAGTGACAAAAAGTACTGTTATGTTGCGAAGTCAGTCAGCTGATAAAATCGAAGCAAAATTGGATCATAAATGCTGAAATATGTTACACGAAATCATATACCAATAAGCTGAGCTTTGGCATGGCAAGGATCTATATTTTGAATTATAAAGATCATTTAACAAAAAAAAAATGCTCCACCTCCACCTTCTAAAAGTATTTTATATGTATATTATAAAAAATATGGCATACTAGTTAGTAAACGGAAAAAAATAACCGGTAAAAACTATTCATTATATACAAGACAATAATTCAAACTTTAATGGTCTTAATTAAATTTTTCCATAAAAAAAGCAATCCGATATAAGAGTCCTAATTTTTTTCTAAATGGATCAAATTTTTAAAGCAAACATAGAATAACTTGGTAATATTGTCAAGAATATATAAAGCAAAATAAACATAGTTTGAAAAGCGTGACGTTATATCTATTATACGAAAAATTAAATTAACGCCTTATTCGAGAAAAACATTTGTACACATAAATTATATATTCGTTTGCCTTGTTACTCATTTTTTTACATAGTTATTTTTATATATATCTATAATACAGATTTTTTTCTTTCTTTTAACTGTTGTCAACTCCAATACAAAATTTTCACATTTATTTGAAGTAGAAAAAAAATGCGTAACGTATTTGATTAAATTTATTTCTTTATCCGGTAAGTAAATAAATATTTCTAGATGCTCGGTATAAAAATTCGTTACCACCTTGAAGAATGACTAACTCAATATGGTTAATGAATAATGAATTAATATTTAATTATTTTTCAAACTATTTCTATTCAATGTTAAAATATTTATTAATATTACTACGCAATATTAATTTATATATAAATATTTGTTTCAAAAATATTTAAACCAAAAAACGTTACATAATACTTGAAGTTTTTTTTTAAATTTCTAATAAATATTTATAATAGATATTTGAAACAGCAACAGTTATTAATTTCAATTTTAAATATTTCTGTTATCATTTTTTTTACTGTTATAACGTATACGTTTTTTATACGGTTGCACAGAATAAGAAATCGAATTCATAGGTGTATAATGAGTTGAATTTGTTTACTCAACGGTTTTAACATCGCAACGACCTATCGATTAGATAAAACTATTCGATAAGAAAGGTTCCATATTTGTTGAATGTCTTTTGTTGGATCAATCTTAAAACGTGATGAAATCAATGAGAATATAAAAGAAAAATTCATAACTACAAAGAAAGGGGAAAAATAAATAATATAAATCAAATAATATCGTTTTATAATACATTTAGTAAACGACGAATTTTTATACCAAATATCTTTTTAAGTTTAATTTTCATATATAGGCATTTCCTTCCGAGTGTTTAAAAATTTACCAAATTTATATATATATATATATATATATATATATATATATATATATATATATATATATATATATATATACTCAATCGATATTATTTGTTTAAAATATACGTTTTCAGACAAGTAGACGACTATTTTATCTACAATGATAAAAATTCGTTATTTTCAATATGATATCACAATAACAATCGATATATCATATTTAAATTCATATAAATATAAAAAAATCAAATTTCATCCATTTCATTTGTATTTTAAATTGATAATAAAAAAATAAATTAAAAAATAAATATTTTCATAAAAGTACAACGTGCACAAATCCTACGTGAAACAGTAAAGAAAAGAGAAGAAAACACGTATATATAACTAT
>JANIJI010000010.1:300000-337500 GCA_024500535.1 Leptonema lineaticorne
TAAAAAAATCGGTTGTCATAATTCTTAAGAAATTTAGGAAAATGGATTTTTATCTAGCATATTTATTTCATTCCGAAAAAAATCCTAACAGTTCACGAAAAATAAAATAAATAACAAAAAAACATTGAAATTTGATCTTTTGTTGCATATTATAATCCACATAGTTTTATTCAAAACAAAAAAAAACACAATTAATTTAACTTAAATAAAATTCGATCTAAATAAGGGAGTTTTTTCAGAAACTTGAAATTTAGGTCGTTATAAAAAAAATGAATCCTTATATTTTTAATTATTAAAAATAATGTTTAATAAAGAAAACAAATATAAATAATAAGCTTCATTTTTTTTTAATTAAAAATAAAAGAAACACTCTGAAAAAATACATGGCACGTGAAAAGTGAAAAAATAATTTTGGTAATTTGGTTGAATTTAAGATTATTTATCATATCACTAAAAGTTTAAATTCGTTAATGCAAATTAAATTATCGGAATATTATTATTATTTGGCCGTAAATTTGGCAAACTAAGACTATAGTCACACTTTGACAGCTCTTGACATATGAATCGCGTCAAAAGCAAACGATAAAATTTATAAGGAAAATAATAATAATAATAATAAATTATGATAACTGACCTTCTCGAGGCAATCCTGGCCGATAGCTTTAGGATCGACCTTGATTTGCAGGACTACGGAGTTTGGCTGGCTTACCAGACACCACATCTTGACAGAATTAGCGTTTACACTTTAGCGACTTTTAATTTGTTTTTTTTTTTTTGTAAATAACGTCGGAGCGATTGGATACGATTATTCGATCTGACGATGGACGAGAACAAAGATTTGTGCGGACGTTGATATCGCGTACTCTTTGTGAAAAAAGAACTGGGAGGTGTCCGCGATCACGGCCATCGCCCAACACCGCTTTAGTGCGATTGCGCTCTCTTTACACCACACACGCCTACAAACAATGCCCCCTCCACATTCTATTATTATTAAGCTGACATCGCACAATACTATTAAGTTTGACTCACATCGATCGTATTAAAAAAAAAAAATGTCAACTCAAATATACTTACTTATTCATAAAACATTTAATAAAATTTTAATTTTAGTATGAAAAAATATAAAATTTTAATTTTCAAGAGAAAAGTTTTCTTTTTACGTTTTTATATAATGTATTACAACGTTTTCCAAACATTTTTGATTGCGATCCATTTATTATCCAAAAAAAAAAAAAAACACAAAAATTGACAAATAATCATATAACAAAAACGTTGGTAAAGGGTTGCCACCTGCAATACTTGAAAAAGTTTCAAAAAATATTAAATTTAGAGCAAAATATTATAAAATTTTGTTTTTATATAATTTTTGCCACGACCCAACTGAATTTTTTTGGTGCCAGATCGCGACCCATTCTTTGAGAAACGCTAATGTATTGTAATATTTTTTAATTATAATAATTGTGAAAAATTATAATATTATATATATATATATATATATATATATATATATATATATATATATATATATATATATATATATACACACAAAAATATATATTAGACAATCAAAAAACTTCAGTTAAATGCAAATATTATATAGATGTTGTATTGTTTTTATAAACATTATTAAAAGCTGGAGTTATATAAAAAGATTGAAATAAAAATATAAAATAAAATACTTAATAGTTTAATGGAAAAATGACTTTTCAGCAAATTAAATATTGATTTCTTAGATTTTAAATTATATATAGGATATTTTTTGCTTTTCTAAAATTTTATTAATTACCCACTATTCATTTTTTTAATTAAAAATATAATTATAAAGATCTTCCGCATCAAAAAAAAAATACAAATAATTTTATTTACTTTATTTTATTAGCGGTTCTCGTTTCTAATATGAAGATTGAAAAAAATTTGCGTCTTAGAAATAGTAATAAAAATATCTTTTTACAATCGTTTTAAATTAGTAAAGCATTTCGTAATATATGATCCGTTTCAAAGATCATACTTTTTTTAGTAAATAATTTTAATTATTTAATTTTCTTTTTTAATAAAATTAATTTACTTTTATTATATGATTTTTTTTTACTGTTAAAATATTTTAATCATTATAAATTTCTAATTCACGATTTTGTTGAAAATGTTTTACAACGCAATAAACAGATGGCAATATATATATATTTTTTCTATTATATTAAATAGTTATGTAATATATATATGTATATATATATATATATATATATATATATATATATATATATATATATATATATATATATATATATAAACGAACTAAAATGTATATATATAGCTGGTATAATTACAGTAAATTTAAATATAAGAATTATATTTCATAAAATGATGATTAAAAATTATATTGAATTTTATAAAAAAGGATGAAATATGATGTTTTAATTTTGTGTATTATATTATTTCTTATTATTCGTATAACTTACAAAATAATTTTGTAATAATTAAAAAAAAAGAAAAATTATTTTCTTTTGATTTGATATTAAAATACATCAAGATTTTTTATAAATTTATAAAATAATTGATTGGAAAATATTTTTATTATAATTTTTAATAAAAATTAATATTTCAATCTCTTTTCAACATTTCTATATGTAAAAAAAATTTCAAGATAGTTTTTTTATCACCTTTAATGTAATATTTAAAAAACATATTTAGATTATCAAAAATATTTTAATCGGTTTGAAAATATTAAATATATAATGATATATAATTTATTTTTGTCGACGATTTTAAGTAAAATAATATATAATAATATATTATTATTAATAATATTATATTGAAATTTCAAAATATACATTGGTCTTTTTTATTCACGTGTTAGGTTGTAGATCACGTGTGCTCTCAAAAAAACGGTGTTGCCGCATAATACGTTAATAAAAGAAAATAAATAGAGAATAAAAATATTTTTTGATTACGATAAATTAATTTGAACTGTTAAATATTCGACCGCACATTCGAACGTATAAATCGTGTTTTATTCGAATGAATTCGACGATTGGAATTATAAACGCGACCCCGAAATATACGAGTATTGCCAGTGCGCGAGTCTCGTGATGCGACGGTGGCGCCTCTGCCGGTAGAGTTTCGCATCGCCGGTCATATGACAGCCAGTCGTATCGACCCGTCGATCGCCCGCTCGTCATTTCGTGTCATCTTTGCGATTTCTCGGTGAACGTCCTTAGATCAGATGGCTTCCCAAACTCAGGGTATCCAACAGTTGTTGGCCGCTGAAAAGCGCGCGGCCGAAAAAGTCGCCGAAGCCAGGAAGCGTAAGTTTCAACAAACGCTCCTTCCTATTCTTAAACGCCTTCTTTATTCGCCTTATATTTTATTATTTTACACGTATGTATGTTGATTTGATTTGATTTTCCCATCGTGTCTCACGTTCCCGATATAAGTTAACACTTAAATATTACTTTTCCACTTAAACTCGTAATCATCGTTTTTCAAGTATGATTTCAATGTGAAAATCTACATATTTAATTTTTAATTACGACGTTCGTTTTAATAACTCATTCCAAGAATATTTAACCAAAATAAATCTCATATTGTATTGATACGCATCTTAATAATTTTAGTCTTTAATAATTAAATTGTTTTAAATATTCAAGAAAATGTATATTAGTAAATTTGATAGAAAAAAATAGTTTAATTTCCAAAAAAAAAATTATTCAATAATACGATTTATTTTTGAAACGATAGTTTATTTTTAGCTAGCTATTTTTTATAAAAAATAAGTAACAAATTGTATTTTAAATTAATATAATTTTAATTTTACTTAACCCTTATGTTTTAATTTTTCGTGTATCTTAAATTTTGCTATCAAATCGTTTTAATCGAACGGTATTTTACGAAAGAAACGTTAATATGATTTTTCTTTCAAAATGTATAAATTCAACTTTATTATAAAATTAAAAAAATAATAAGTACGATGCACATTATATAATATATAAATTATGAAAGTTTCTTTATTTTTTCGTATATTTCAAAATATTACATAAAGTTTGTATTACAAATTATATTAGAATTTGTCATCTGTCGAATTAAATTTTCCAACAAGTAATCGATTATATTTACTTTTATTTCATTCATTTAATCGTGTATATACGTTCAGAATTACCTTTATAGGGCTTTTTTGCTGCTAACTAGTAATCGATGTGTAATCGATTTTATAAATTGTGTCCTATTTTTTATAGTACTTTTAATGTTTTTTTTTGCATTACAGGCAAAGCGCGTAGATTGAAGGAAGCCAAAGAAGAAGCTCAAGATGAAATTGAAAAGTACAGACAGGAAAGAATGAAACAATTCAAAGAATTCGAAGCAAAGGTAATATATTTTATCATAAAATATATTATGTAATTTCTTTTAATAAAATGAATATATAACGCATTTGATTTGTGTTGATTTTATTTAACTTATACTGATTGTTATTTTAATATAGCATATGGGCTCTCGTGAAGATGTTGCAGCTAGAATTGAAGCTGAAACAAAAGCAAAAATCGGCGAAATGAACAAAGCCGTAGCGGTTCATAAAGATCAGGTAATTTATTTAATTTTATCATTATAAATATTTTTTTCATTTTTATTAGTGCTCATATTTTATTTTATTTTATTTTTTTAGGTCGTTGAAGAAATACTCAAATTGGTGTATGACATCAAACCAGAACTTCACATCAATTATCAAGTCGTTTAAATTTGTTAAATAAAATTACTTATATTATTGAAAATTGTTGATTGGCATGTTATTCTATATGTAATTAGTTTTATTCCGTTTCGTGGTTCAAATATTACATTTAACTTTGAATTCGAAATGTAAATATATTATAAAAATATCATATATTTAAACTACCAATGCTTCTTTCATAGTCTGTAGATTGACAATAGTCAAAAATTATCATAATATCTGCATTCACCATACCAAATATTATATAAACTAATACTAATTCCTATGAAACAAAGCAATAGTATCAAACCAATGATTTTATTCAATATATGAAATTTATTTATACAGTACAGATTTTAGAGCACTGGTGCAATAGTATTCATTTTTCACTTTCCTCCCCTGAATTTATTAATATTTTTAATATCAAATTTATAATAATTACAGTATATATCAATTATGAGAATGAGAGTTTAAGCGAATCAACGTAATTTATTAACGAGATAATTGTTATGAATGCCTAATGGAATAATAATGTAATTTGTTCAATATGTTAGATACATTGACGGAGCAATTGATTATTGTTTCAAATATATTAAATATATTAAAAAAAAATATTATATATAGTCATTCCACTAATATTGAGCTCTGAGGATTTTCTCTGTATTTTGTTGAAAGAATAAAAAGTATTTAATGTTGGAACGTTTGATGTTTATTTGGCGTCACAATTAATTATATCCTTTTATGATCAGATCTATAACAGATTTATGAAAGAAACATTTGCTCTATAAATTAAATAAATAAATTTACGTAACTATATATATATATATATATATATATATATATATATATATATATATATATATATATATATATATATATTTCCTTATCTGTTTTGACTTCCTAAGATATATTTTAGAATTTTTGTTGCTTTGGTGTTATGTAAATTTTTTAAGAGTAAATTGTCCAAATTAAATCTGTTATAATCAGAGACGTAATGCTGTAACAATAACTTTATTTTATGTATTATATATATATATATATATATATATATATATATATATATATATATATATATACACATATATATATATATACATATATATATATATATATATATATATACACATATATATATATATATATACATATATATATATATATATATATATATATATATATATATATATATATATATATATATATATAAATCTGTTAATAATCTTCAAATAAATGATAAGGAAGAATTTAATACTTAAAATATTCTTTTAGCATTATGTCGATATTATAATGACACTTCACAATAATGACAATATAAATATATGTGTTCATTTATATGTGCTTACTACTATATTGTTTTTGAGTTATCGTTAGTGTTATATAAGACAAAAATAGAATAATAAAATGTAATTGATCAGTTTATTTATTTATTTACTTTTTGATATTAAAAAAAAACAATTCTTTTATATTAATTAATTTGTTATATTCAAATTAAACTGAAGCGATTGAATTATGACAAATTTGATTCAATATATTTTTCTTTAGATGGGTTTTTTTATTATTAAAACAATTATTTTGTTTTTAATATTTTTATTCGATCAATTCATAACGTGTATTTACATATAAACTTCAGTGGAAATACAAGGGAACTTTAGAAATATTTTAATGACAAATACATATTGAAAATTCAACTAACACTTTTCTTCTTGCTTTTACAATATTGTATAATATAGTAAAATATTGAACTGGTTAAAAATAAAAAGGTTCCTTTAAATGTGAATATACATAAACATACAATATTTTTTTTAAAACGCAGTCATCATTACATTACTACATTATAAGAATTATATTGTGTTAATTTTATATGTTTATATATGCTCCCATTTTAACAATAGGGGTGGCATCTTACAATTCTATTTAATTGATTTTACATATTTTTTTTCATATTATGTAATAAACTTTCAAACGTGCGATTACATTTATTCAAAATTGCTGATAAAGTAGCAGTAATACAATATATAGATAATAACAAATATTTGACAATATAAACGAGATATATAAAAAAACACACTCGTTTTCAAAACTTTGACTCTGAGAGACCAAAAAGGAAAAAAAACAGTATTTGAAATGGAAAATATAGCGGTACCTAAGAATATATAAAAACTAGATAAATATCTTTAATATGAAGGGCTTATAAATTTTAATATGCTGTAAAATATAAAGTATTGCATCGTTTTATTTAGTAATATATGGAAAAAAATCATCCTCGAATGAAATAGTTCTAAATACTACGGCTAAATCGTTTTAAGTACTGAATGCGAAGGCATTTTTCATTCTATTTGTACAAATTCAATAAATATAAGTGTATAATAACAAATTTATTACTTTGAATAAATTATATTTTAAGATAATTTTATTAGAATAAAATTTATATATACTTTCCCACGCGACATATAAATTTAATCATAGAAAATATTTATTTTCTTCTAATGTGGAGCTTTGGTATGAAGCCATTCTCGTACGAATAAAACTTAAAAACTAGTCATCAATAAACATTTGTTTTCAGGCTCCCACTGTATTATTTTAATATTTATAATATTAATATTTATTTTGCTTATAAGCACTTTATTAAAACAGATGAAAACATTATAATCTTCTATTACGTTGAAGAGTACGTTTTTCTTCTAGAAGAAAAGCTAATAAAACTATCCTAAAATTAAATCACACGATAAGCCTTTTCATATATGTATAAATATATGTGTGTTTAATAAGGCATCGAATAATAGATATAAATTACAATTTAGATTTGTATTTTAATACTTTTAATATATATTTAAATACATAGATATAAATAATATTGCTTAATTACAAGATGTCTGAAATAGTTATATAACAAAAAATATATATATATATATATATATATATATATATAGGAGAATGTTTTCTATATAATATTATATACCCCAAACAGAGTATATTTTACAAATAATTAATATTTAAAAGAAAAAATAAGTGTTTTACACACACATATATGTGTGTATGTGTAATGTAAATATTATAGACATAATTTGAGCCTATTAAATATAGGAGAAAGTGAAAAAATGTTTCCTTTGGAAACATTTAAATAAAATAAAACAAAAACTTATAAATATATGTACTTAACGGCTACAGACATTTTTAATACAGAACTGAGATCTTTTCCCTTACAAAGTACAATAAAAGACACGGTTGAATTATCAACTTCAATGGCCATTTTTTTCTATAAATGACTTATTTACAGTTCTATTTTGTTTTTATTTTTAATATATAATTATACTTATACGTTATTTTAATATGGCTTCAGAATAATATTTAGAAGATTTCATGTGCAAGAAAATAAAATAAAAATTACAAATACTACTACCACTCACAAACACACCAAAAATGGCTTGTGTTAAAAAAGCTTTATATATTGTGTTATCACTAAAAAATATTTTTTAGCTTGAGCATATATCTATATTATATATATATATATATATATATATATATATATATATATATATATATATATATATATATATGTATATATATATATATATATATATATATATATATGTATATATATATATATATATATATATATATATATATATATATATATATATATATATTAAAAAATAATAGCCATTACACAATACAAAATCAAGAAAACTATTTTATATAATAATTTACTGATGCATACTTTTAATATGGCCTTTCTAATCGAAATAAACATAATATCGTCGAAAAAAAATATTTACAAACATATTTAAGATAAAGCAATGATTTAGATATTCGAATTGTAGAGAGACAAATTGAAATAATAAAAATATCCGCGCCGTATTATATTTTTGAAAATAATACATTTAAAAAAAAATTAAAATAATAAACGAAAGATGTCACTAAAACTAGACGATTGAAAAAAAAGTATTATTTTCTCAAAGAAAAAGAAAGATAATTTTAAGCACAATAATAATAAAACGGAAAAACACATATTTAACTAATTTAAAAAATCGTCGGTGGACGGTATATTGTCGTCCCACCTTTTTTTATTTATTATTATTTTTTTTTTGTAAATACACCAATTTTTAATTAATATAATCTCTATATTTAATTAGACCGTCTCCTTCTTACATTTTATACATGGAGAGGTTTATTTTATCAGATTTTTGATAACCTAGAAGGCTCCACGGTATGCCAGAAAGATAATATTATTCGTGCGAATCGAACACATGTTCGGGTGCGCACAGAACAAAAACAAACATCTAAAATACAATTTTTAGCCACAAAACTTTAATATGATTTATACAGATATAAAAAGCTCGAAATTAAAACGTACTAAATTTGTAATATGTACATGTGCAAAAGTTAAAGTGTATTATAAAAAAAAACGATAAATTTAAAATAATTACGGTTTACATCATCGACAAAAACGGTTTTACAGGCGTCGACGATAAGAGCAAACTTAAACTATTTTATTGGTTTATCTAGCGTATGAATTTTTTTAATATATATTTTTTTTAATCTATTTCCATTTTTCTAATTATTACATAGTATATATATATATATATATATATATATATATATATATATATATATATATATATATATATATATATATATATATATATATATACATTAGAAAAAGAATTTAAAAAATTTTTCGATATACTTATTATAATAATATTGCTGATATTTTCGAATCAAAGCTCTAAAGTTTAATATTATACATTTTGGTAAGCTTAAGTCCACCTTTTGTAACACTGAATGTGTTCAAATTATGCTAAACATCTATATACAAAGAAAAAAAGATGAATAAAATAATAAAATCGCGATCCATCCGATATATAATTGTTAAGAAAAAATACAAAAAAAGGAAATAATCCGCAATTTTAAATACTATTAAGAAGCAGTTATATTCAGCCTTTTTGTAAAATAAGAACAATAAACACTATGCTTATACATAATAGTATATAACTGCTTTAATTAATATCTAAGTATATATATATATATATATATATATATATATATATATATATATATATATATATATATATATATATATAATAATAATAAGTATTTAAAGTTATAACTACAAGTCACCGTAAGATTCACTAAATATTACTTAGAATTGTCAACTTTTTGACTAGATGACTGTTACAATACAGTAACCACATATTTCATACGCAAAATTAAATATACTAAAAATGTAATTTGAAATGAAATATATAATATAATTTGTAAAATGTGCAACATTTCATATTTACAGTGTTTGGCTGCTAGCTAATGTGATTAATTACCATTCGTGTTTGTATGTGTGTGTGTGTGTATGGAAATAAAATGAATCCACAAAAAAGAATCGCTTGAATGTTATGAGTTACTTTGGTTTCATTTTCAAAATGATGATGGTGGCCGTGGCACCCTTGTAACCAGCTATACCGGTTCGCTCCTTCGGTCACTTGTTCACCCCAAGAAGTTTAGCTGCTTCATCGGCGGATGATAAGAGTTTATTAATCATGCCGCGATCGCTGATACCCAAAAGGTTACCTATTAAATCTCCACCGGATTCGATTTCGCTTTCTTGAGCATCTGCGTCGTCACTTAAATATCTTTCCCTCGAGTTGATTCCGATTTTAACTTTTCCATCGTAGGTTTGGGCTGGAGGCGAGTTATTATTGTTTACATTGCTTGGTATTTCAGGGCTGCATGACAAATTTTTAGCGTTAATTGCCAACTGATACGTGTTGAGTAGTGTGAGTCTAGATGATGCACCGGTTTTAGATGAAATAGGTGTAGAAGTATTTAGGTGGGATGTATGATTGTTTGAAACTGGCGATATCGATCTATTAGATCCGGTGGAGTTCATGGTAATGGAATGATTTGATGATAATGTTGTAGGAGATGGCGCATCTTCATCTCCGCTAGCTGTTAATCCATCTTCACAATTTCGACTATCTGCCAAAGAATGTTTCTTTCGGTGACGAAGCATAGAATGCTTCAAAGTAAAACGTCTGCGACAAACGTCACAAGAAAATGGCCTTTCGCCAGTGTGAGTTCTCATATGGCGACGTAGATCTTCAGCAGACCAGAAACGACGCATACAAAATGCACACACAACCTGTAAAAAAAAGGAAAAGACAAAAAATTAGTTTCAAATATTTATGTAGTCAAAGTTATAAAAATGATTAAAAAAATACCTTTCTATTAGAGTAGTCTGGAAACTTTCCTCTTAATTGTTCAATATTTTCTTCGGCTCCTTGATCTTCACCGCCTTCACTACGATGACCAGAAGCGGAAGAACCAAGATCTTCAGAAAATACGACATTATTTTCCAATGCACCTTTGCTAACAAGGAGTTCATATTCAGTTTCATGACATTCTTTAATATGATCCAATGCTAACTGTCTTTCAGAATATGAACCATCGCATAAATGACATTTAAATGGCAAATCAGAGTTTTGCATGTTAGATGCGACATCTTGAGCGTGAACGGGACTGCTTTTTGAAATTTGAGTTTCCCAGTCGTGTCGTTCTCCTTCAATATCATTTTGTTTAGAAGATTTTTCATCGTCGGATGTAAGCGCATTGTCATTTTCGCAACTTTCCCTTCTCGAATGGGACTCTTCATTATTTTTGGGACTGTTATCAATATAATCCGCAACGTTAACACCATGTTTAGATGCCATATGTTTTTTTAAGTTACTTAAAGTTGAAAATGTGCTACTTGGACAATTGGCACATTTATACGGTCGTTCTGGTACATTACGCATAATAAATCCCTGATTATTTATTTCAGGAATTGAAACTTGTTCAGAATTTGGTATGTTAGATGAGACTTGAAGTGTTTGTTGAGTCGTAGAACCATGTTTACGGAGAAGATGTCGGTCGCAGTTTGATTTTGTTGTGAATAACAAAGGACAATGTGGACATTTGTATGGTTTTTGACCAGTATGTGTTAACACATGACGACGAAGAGACGATGACCACGGAAATTCTCTATGACAATAGGGGCACTTTACTCGATTGGGCGCCAAACTGTAAGCAGACTTTTTCTTTACAGGAACATGTGTAGCACTTTCTGATTCGGATCTAAAAATAAAAAAAAAAATAAGTAGAAGTGTAAAAAAAACAAATATTTTATAAATATGTATTAATTTGAGTAATAGATACCTATTTTCATCACTCCCAGAAACGTTCCCTTCACTGTTAGATCCAGAAGCGACTAAACCTTCTTCATCCTCTTCAGAACATTCGCTTTGTGGCACACTCGTATCTTTTGATGACTGATCATTTCCCAGTTCATTAAAATATTTTCCAAACGACATTTGTGTTGTAGCGTTGTCGAGGAGTTTAGAAACTGGTACCAAATCACCTTCTTCATTTTTTATATTCTTATTTTTACTTTCATCATTTTGACCGATTTGTGCCACAAAAGTCGGAATATCAGATGTAGATGAATTAGTTAAATTTTGAGAATTTTTACTAATTAAACTGCCGGTGATTTTCCAATCAAAATCTGCTTTATTGGCTACATCGCAAGCATTTTGATGTATTTTTTTGGATGACGCATTTGAATCTGTAGATTCGACAGCATTTTTACCATGTTTTAAAGTATTTTTTTCTTCTGTTGTGCTTTCGTCAATTATGAGTGCATCTTCGTCATCTTCTTCTTCATTTTCACCATTCACTGTAGTTTCAGTTTTAATTTTTACATCATTTTGTAACGTTTGCGACTTTAATCTTTGTGTTAATATAGCGTATTTTACTTGATCTGAGATAATGTTACTATAATTTCCGTTATCTGTTGGTGACATGACTGGTGTGCTTCGTGGGCTTTTTTGTTTATCGTTTTGGTTATCATTATTCATTTGAACTGTATTTAAAAAACCCAAACGATTTTCAAAACTCATAGTCGGTACAGAAATATTTTGAGGAACCATTGATATAGGTGCAGCTTTTTTTGGAACACTTCCCAGAGATGAACGTTGACGTTGTAACCAAAATTGAGGATGTTGCTGTTTAATATGTCTTTCCATATTTGACCTTAATGTAAATCTGGCTGAACAGTGTTCACAGGAAAAGGGTCTTTCAGTTCTATAACGTCTTTGCTTTTGTTTAGGCATGAGAACACCGTTCTTTATTACCATTTTTACAGAATTAGCATTCGAATTTGTTATTGTTTCTTTTTTAGAGAGTTTTGGAGATCCTATAACTGGCGAAGAATTTATAGATCCAAATGGCATAATAGCTGGTGACTCCGTATTGACATGTAGAGGTTGAGGCTTAGTATCTTCTTCGCACGTGACTGAAGTTGAAGATGTATGACTTTTTAGGTCATTGTTATTTATAGTATGTTGTTGTAAGCGTTCCTTAGTTAGTGCTAAATTGCCTAATAAATTATGATCAATTCCAACTAATCCGCCACCAGAAAGTTGTAAACCTCGCATTATCTCTTTTTGCATCAATTCACTCATCTCCGCGAAATTTGGATTAACAGTGGGTGCTAAAAATGGATTGCTTTGAAGAAAATATGGATTTAAAGGAAAAGGAGTGGGAAGGCCTAATCCAGAAAATGATGCACCTCCTCGACCATAAAACGTAGATAAAGGATTTGTAAAAAATCCAGTTGTAGGATCAATATTAGCGTTCTTTAAAAGTTGTTGCCTCAGCAATATTAATTGATTTTCATAAAAAGTGTTCTTTATTGCATCATTATTGTTAAATTCTGTTATTTTCTGGCCAAATTCATCCGAATTTAAAGATTTGAATGGTTTCTCGTCGGATTTATCAGTTTTCTTTTTACTCAAATCAAGTACATTTTCTTGAAATTCATTTATTGTGAGATCCATTGGCGTCTCCTCTGTATAAGATGATTTATCATTAAATGATTCATCGGCAGTATCGGGCATTTCATCATCATTATAATCTTCTTTATTTTCTAATTTAGGAATAAATTCTGGTATTTGTGTTAATTTACCAAAACCTTTAACTTTTATTCTTGGCATTGAAGATTCACCAGAATTTAAAGAAGAATGAGGTTGTTCTAAAGAGCAATGGGCTCTGATATCTCTCGTTTGTGGAACCATTAAAGTTAAATCCCTCGGAACTGGAGCATTGAAAGTCGACTCGCAATAACCAGAAGATTCTCTTCCATATGAGGAAAGTGGACTAATTTGTTCGGTTTTCATTCTATCAGTGTCCATCGTTTGCTCATTTTTCACAGCATTTGGTAAAATTTGAGGTCGTTTTACCTCTTCTCTAGAAATATTCAATTTGCTATTAAGCTCGTCATTATTGGGATCTTCGGAGGGATGATATATAATTGAACGTTTTACGTCTTCTCGTAAAACTTTTGCATGTCTATTTTTCAAATGTCTTTCGCAATTTGCTTTTGTAGTGAAAGCATAGTTGCAAACAGCACATTCGTATGGTCTATCACCATTATGCGTTCGCATATGGCGAACCACGGTTGCCTTATCCATGGTTTTATGAGGACACATATTGCAATAATATGGCCCATTAGTGTTACCACTTAAATGCACTCTATTATGTCCTTTCAAAGCTCGTAAATTAGGGAAAATGGCAGTGCACAATCTACAAGGAAATTCTCCGCGAAGTTTCATTTTTCTAAATTCAGCGGCAAATGCATCTTGAGCCTCTTCTTGGTCGTGTTCTTTCACCGCAAGTTGATCTCTGTTATGATTTAAATGTTCCAGTAAACTTCCTGATGAAGTTACTGACAATATGGACTGTATATCAGCTAAGTCTTTTGAATTATCGACATATTGTCGACGTATATCTTTGGCTATGGGATAGAAACTCTGCCCCAGGTTACATTGTGCTAATTCAATATTAGAATTTTTATCATTTAACGGTATATTTTGAAGATCTAATTTAGAAAAAAATTCATCTCTACAAGAACCTTTTTTGGATGTGGACGCTTCTTGAACAACATCAGAATTTCGTTCTGTATTGTTGACGGTACAAGATTTTTCATGTATTTCAAGAGCACTTTCACATGGAAAATCGCGATTGCAAGTTTTGCATCTGAATTTTTGTTCGGTTACGGATTTATGAATATTCTGTTCGCATACCGTCTTGGCTATCTCAGGAAACTTGTTGCTCGAAAAATCAATAAAAGTACAATCATCAAATCCCGATATCGAATTGCTTCTTCTATTACTTTTATATTGAAAATCAGGATGTTTTTCTTCCATGTGAATGCCAAAAATTATGGCAGACGAAAAGTCCTTTTTATTACAAACGGGACAACTAAATTTTGCGCCGTTATTACGATTGTTATTTAGCTTCTTTGATCTTTTTTTAGTTGGACTCGGTTCCTCATCGACACTAGTGTCGGTACTTCCGTTATTGTTATATTCCACACATCTCTTTCGAGTGGACTTTGAAGGACCTCTGGTTGAGTTCATATTTGTCGAACTCGTAGACGACGATGCATCCGAGTCGGTATCTGAACTATTGGAGCCGTTCTGCTTATGACTCCTCATGTGATTATGGAGTTCGCTGTTTGTACTGAAGGCTATATCGCACATTTTGCAATTGAACGACGGTTTATCACTATTTTTATGGGTTGCTAAATGTTTTTCCAAATCGGCGTTGGATTTATATTCTTCTTCGCAAACTTGACACTTGAATGCGTTTTCTTCTTTTACATGGGTTTGCATGTGTTTTTCGTACTCGGATTCTATTTGGAAGCTTTTATCACAGCTGATACAGTTATATTTCAAGTTCACGGATTCGTTATCATCTAGACAAGCGTTTTGTTTCTTGGACGGTTGAATATCTTTATTATGACTCTTTGTGATCTTTGGCATTGTTTTAGAAACTTTGGTCGCGGAGCTGATCCTATTAATACACGTATCTGTTGAAAAGGAAAATAATGTAATTAATATATATATATATATATATATATATATATATATATATATATATATATATATATATATATATATATATATATATATATATAAGCAATTTAATCTAACTTAATCTTAAATCTAACATTTCCTACGAATAAATTGAAGTAGTATTAGTAAAAAATCGAAGTTCAAATAAGTATATCAGATTGAAACATTATGATAAAGAGTGGAATTATATAGAAATCGAATTTCGCGAAGGTATAAAATATGTATTTTTGAGAATGCTCGCAGAAACGAAGTTTATATTTAGGTGCGGGATTTGAGCATAGAACAGGATGTTTGTGGTCGAAATTGGGTGCAAAGCTGATAAGAGGCACACTCCTTAGAGATTTGTTATCGTTTTCCTAACACATATCTCGCGGTCTTGACATGAGTAATGATGTATATAATTATATTATACCGGCGTAATGTATAATTTTTTATACGGTTTCCTCTCAATGAAATCGAATACATTACGAAAAAAACACGAAGACCGCAATTTATTTTCTGTTTTACATAAATATTGTTCTATTAAAATAATGCGTGCATGTGTAAGTTAATTAAAAAATATATATATAAAATAAATAATAATTGAGGTTACTTCTGAGCTAACCGGAAATTGCGGAGTATCGGTTTTAAGAATTTACACATGAAATCTGACGGTTGAACGATAAGATGAATTTTTAGATATGTGTAATATTTTTACAATTATTTTTATTTAACAGTTGTTTTTTGTTTCAATTAAGATTATTCCGCACGTTCTAATTAAACATTAAAAAAAACCTGTTGTTAATAAATTATCGGTTTATAAATTTAAATCCGATTTATAATTTTAAATATCCAAGTCAAAGTCGTATATATTGTGCTCCGTAAAAATCGTATACGTATAAGACATGTATTGTAATAATTTAAAATTTGTTACAAAAACTAATTATAATCTTAATTTATAGAACATTGTATTCAGTGACGTAACAGAGAGAGGGGATCGCCTCAGGGTGGCACATGTGAAGGTGACATATCGAACTTTCTCAATATGGTATGTCATCAGAGCCGTTATAATTAATTATTCGAAAATTTTTGAGAAAACTCGATATACTTTTGTATAATCGAGAACGGAGGCAAAGTAATTATATACTTAGCCTATAAAAAATCATCTGGATTTCGTTATAAATAATAAATTCACTTTTTATACAATATATTAGCAAAATAATCAATATCGTAGTGAAAGCGATGATTTTACGAATTTTTTATATGTTTTTTATGTTATGCATATACATAGAGTGGTTTTCTTTCATAATTATTACATACACACATATATGCGTGATGGAAAAATAACAATAATAAACGAAAAAAAAATCCATATATTATGCGTCGAAAAATGCAAAATGCTCAAATTAATAGAGAAACGTGTTAATCAGTTAAATCACAAAAAAATGTACACACGCATTATATTCAATAATAATAATAATTATTATTATTATAAAGAAGTGCTAGAAAAATTGTACACGCAAATATAGAAATCGACAAATAAACCTAGCTCGTCGGTTTCATTTCGGTTCAATTACTACATCTAATTACTAATTTAAGAATTCTAAAGTGCTGAAGAAAAAAAAATGTAGTAAATAGGTATGTCTCGAAAGGAATGTAATTAATAAAGGGGAATTTTCGCGAAAAATTATACGTCAAAAAGAAATGTCCTTACGCATGTTATTTCTTTTTAGCAAGTATAAAAAATAAAAAATTAAATCGCGTGTTTAACTTTACGGCCTATTTACGATTTATTTCGCTTTTTTTTCTTCTATAATAGATTTTAATTTATTATTTTTAAGGAACGATCTACTTAAATATCGCATAAATATCTCATTATTGTTTTCAATAGTTTTTTTATTATTATTTTAAACACTAATTTGCTAATTGATACATATGATACATATAAAATTATACGCATTATTATTATCCGTATGCAGTGGCGTACTGAGTTTAATTCGCACCCGGGGCACAACACCTTTTTAGCGCCCCCCACCCACCTCCCATTCGAAAACCATATAATATTATATGTAAAATATACTCGTAAATTAATAAATAAAGTAAAATAAGTAAATTCATAGGCTCAAAGTAGGCTTTAAATTTGAGACAAAAATGTAGTTGAGAAAACAAAATTCAATATATTACACTGACACTAAATTTAAAATGTATTTTCCAGAAATCGATTAAAAATTATCCAGGATTTTTTTTTTGTTTTACGAACCATTTGGCGCCCCTTTGTGAGTAGCGCCCGGGGCATGATGCCCCCGTTGCCTCCCTCCTCGCTACGCCACTTTCCGTATGTCTGTTCGTTTGTGTGTATGTTGCGATGTTCGCAGATATTACATAAAATTAACAGATGTTTCTATGTCAATAATACACTATACGTAATTTTTTATAAATTTTATCTTAATATCTATATTTTTAATACGTAAAGCATAATATCTATGACTGCATATTTATACAAATATTTCCAAGTGCTTATTGTATGACTTAGATATATGCATTTACGTTTAATAAGATATTTTAATGCCTTATAATTTTATCTCTATTTTGAAAACTATCGATTCTTTAATATTACATATATCATGGAAATGCACGAGATAAGCTGTGACAATAAATTCTATTCATCTATAATGCATTTTATAATGTTTACAAATTGATCGTATAAAATTTATACTAAGAATTAACATTATTATATCAGATAAAAATTGATATATTATTAATAATTAGTTGTAAATGAATAAAAATAAACGGTAACACTTCTTGATAACGATTATTTCTTTTTATCAATGTATGGGGTAAACCGCTGATGTTTTGTAATTAGTAGTTTTCAACGAGGAAAATCTAAAATATTACATCTTAATCACAATTATGTTTTATGTGTGATTTTTACGTTTTAGAAAAATTTTCTAAACACACGGTTATAATAATTTAAAATTGAATACTAAACTTTGATTATGTAATTCTTGAAGAATGGATACTAAGAATCGCGATGAACAATGAGACCGACAGATATGTAACCATATGAGGTCTCAGAAGAATAAAATAAATAACATTCTGCGATATTTCCTCTCGTGCGATGATTTGTCGTTATCATCACCTAGTTTTAATATTGTTGTAATGTAGCTCTTTTTTCCCGTGAAAAAGATAAGGAAACCGTTACGATGACGCGTCTGTACACACACATACACACACACACACAAATACACACTCGAAGCGATTGTGAATTAATCTGGATTTTACCAGGAATGTGTGATCATTTCCCTTTTCTGTGTTATATTATGTTAAATTAAACTACGTCAATCGGTTGTGGCCGCAGACAAAAGAAATCCGATAAAATGTCATACAAACGATGACCGAACTACTTTTTTTTAAATAATTTTATTACTCACATACACTAATTTATATTGTGTAAAAAAATATAAATTAAAATGCGTGTGTTTGTAATATTCATTATTTGTTTCAATGGAGAAATCTATGCTCATTATTAAAAAATATATTTTATATATAACAATAATCGTAGAAGAGGAAAAATTATGAGCGCTGAATAAAGACTATGACAAAGAAATGTATCATTGTTAAGAATTTATTTATATATCTTTTTCATATTGTATATATATGGTAATTGTCGATTATAGTATAAAAATATTATTATTCTAGAATAATAATAATATAAATAAAATACAAACAAATTTAGAGTAACATCTATACACCTATAACTATTTTTATTTAAATATTTAAAAATTTTCTTATAAATGCCGAATTACATATATTATAAGTAAGAAACAAGACCACTATAAACCATCAAAAACGATTAATTTTTAATTTATAATATATATTTTTCTAGAAAATTTTGTGTTAATATCCAATTTATTAACATAATAAATAGTTTATCTGAAAATATTTTTTTCATATTAAATTTGAAAAAATAGCTATTTGATCAAACTTAAAAAAATATGTAAACAATATATAATTTTATTTATTCCGAATTTAATTATCGAAATAACGAAATAATACTGAATAAATAAAAAAATGTGTCACACACACACGCATATATATATATATATATATATATATATATATATATATATATATATATATGCGACTTAAACGGCGAACGAAATCAAAGTAAGCGCGGATTTGCGATAAATAATTAACTGTACCTGTCGACTGTACGTGATATAATTTACGTACCGCTATTTTTTCAAGATGGCCGAACAATCCTTCGGCGCCATCTTGAGCAAAAACAAAAAAAAAATAAGTAAATAAACGCACGATATTTCGGAACTAACGGGAAATAATCGATGTCAAAATTTCAAACGAATCGATGTCACCGACGAGAGCAATACAAATAATATAAATTATTTATTATTTTAACAATTTCATATTATATTTTACCTGTAACAAGGGCTGCTGGGGGTGAATTGGCCGGATCGCTGATAAGACACGACATATCCTGCATTTCTCGCCCTTGTTTTAAATAAAATCAACGACGATAAACGTTCGACTTTCATGCACTCGCAGTTCGTCTATCGGAGAGAGAAAAAAAAAAGAAACAAATGAATATTAAAAAAAATAAACATACGAAATATAAAATTTTAAATAATACTTAAAATTATCAATTAAAAAATTATATATTATATTAGAAAATAATCGAAAAATATATATATATATATATATATATATATATATATATATATATATATATATGCGATATTCACTAAACGTAAAATAAACACAATCAAGTATTATAGTAAATATTTACAATGCGGTTACCGGTTGATTGAGAAGGGTGTGACGATGGAAAAACGAGGAAAAAAAGGTTGAGTATCGCTGACAGAAGACAAACTAATCATTTCCGCACGTTTTTAAGACACACAAACACAATATTGAAAAAATATTCTATAATAATAACAATATTTCTAATCATCGTTCGTTAATATAATATGATATATTCATAGTGTACATTTTCGATTCGTTTATTAGAATCTAGTAAATTCACGGTTATTATAATCGATGTCATATATATATATTAGTAGATATTGACCTCGTTTACTAATATAGTAACGAAAATATAACGACGTAAATTTTCAATTATAAAAAATTGTACGAGGAAAATTTCAATATTAAATCGATGTACGATATGTTTACGTAAAGTTTTATTGTTTTGTCGCTTTTAGCAATAATTTATTATTAAAAAAAAATAGTGCAAAATTAAAAAAATATATATGAATAAAAATTATTGTAGGTATGTATTAAAAAAATCCCTAATTATAAAACATGTTCTATTTATATCGTCAATTAGAGGAAATTCAGTATATTTATAAAATAAATATTCACAATTTATTTATTTAATTATAAAATTAAAACTCAATGTCGTAGAAAAATGAAATATAAGTGTGAAATATTTAAATAAAAAAAGAGAGAATATATTATTTCTTTAAATAAATATAAAATAGAAATTTTGTAATTCTTTCAATTATAAAAAAAATTGCAACAACAACAACCTTTATTTTTTCAATAAGGTGTGATCTATTGAATATATATTTGAGAGTAATATGAAACGACATTAAATTATTACCATAAATTAAACGATATAAAAGAATAAAATCAAAATAAAACGTGTAACAATAAATGAAAAAAAAATATGAATCATTACAGATATTGATATAATTTCTCGAAAAATATATAATATAATAATTTTCTTCTTAGGCAGACGAAAACTGATCCGATAATTATTTTTTTTATTACTTTAGATACAAAGTAAAATTATAATAGAATCGATCATATTTTAGGAAAAAATATGAACGATTAATCATTACAAATAACAATTGTGATTTGACAAAATAATTTTCCACAAATTATTTATATTGTGAACGATTTCAATCGCCGCATATTATAATCTGATGTTATGTGAATTTTTAGAATATCAATATTCATATTCTAATATTATTATATATTGTAAAATACGAATTTGCATATCAGATCCACTTTTATATGATATGAAGATAACATTTTATATTTAATTAAAGCTCGTCTATCCGAATAATTCAATAACTCATTTGAATAATATGATACAATATTCTTTTTTTTCAAATAATACACAAATATCTTCCGGATCGATATCGATATTATGGATCAAGAACAGATATTTTGTACATCTTCGATTACCTAACACATAGTTTTAACAGTTATAAGAGAACAAATATCAGACAAGATATATGAGACTATTGGACAAACCTGTCAGATCATTCGATAAGATACACAGGTGAGTAAACACATAAACCGAAATGTTCTGTTTAGATTAGTCGGTTTTTTTTTTTTTTGAGAACAGATCTTCGGATTCAATACGCGTATCTCGCTTTGATGACGACGACAACGACGACGATGATGAAAAAGTTGGCGACGATAATAATTTCTATTATAATACGATAGTGTTTTTAAAAAATGTTTGTTTCAAATAGGGTGAAACAAAACAAACGTGAATATATTATAATGCTATAATAATTATTGAGAATGATGAAACTGTGATTAATTATTTAAAGAAATTGTTAATTTAGCAGTATAAAAAAATCTAAATTTCATATTATCTATATTGATAAGAATATTAATTAATATTAAATCAATTTTTTGTACAATTGTATTGGATAAAATTGACTTATTTTTAAGTATGTCAATTAAACAAAGGATATTTATGAATATTTTCTTTAATATATATATTTTTACTTCAATGTAAATTTGTAATGTCCGGTTCCTGTTCCTGTCCTAAGAAACTATACATTATTCACCATGCTCTATTTATGTTAATATAAAGATTTAGATTAAAAGGATGTCGAATTCAATTATAAAAATATATGTATGTTTAATGATTCAAAATAAAAAATTAATATAAGTCAATCGCCTTCGAAGATTTTATTATAAATAAATATTGACGCGTAAAACGTGTATAGATAGATAGATAGATGCAAATATGTCATTATATTTCATGATAAAATAGAAGAATGGAAAATAGATCACAATAACGCATTGAGAAAACGCAGATGTTTTTAACTTTTTCCACTTAAGAAAAAAAAACTATTATTTTTCATCGTCGCAAATAATGATTTAGAGTTCGTTGTCGCTTAAAAACAGATATATATATATATATATATATATATATATATATATATATATATATATATATATATATATATATATAATAAATGTGTTTTCGAGATATTCAAATAATTATTCGATATATTTGATAACAATGCATTAGAAAAAAAAATTACATATATAATATATAATTTTTATATAGAATTATTCATAAGGTTCAAAAATTGAAAATATATATATATATATATATATATATATATATATATATACATTTTTTTGAGAATAATTTTTAATTATATTTTATCATGCATAGTCTAGACGCGACTTTACATCATTCGTTTCGTATCGAATGTAGAAAAAAGTTCGCGTGTTTTTGCGGAATCGGAAATTCGAAGCGAATTAATTAATCGCCATATTGTGTTTGCTCTATTCAACGTGAACAAATACATTCCTCGAAGATTTCAATCTACGTGGCGATTTTTAAATTAATAATTATTACGTTGCCTATTATTTTACATATATATATATATACCATATATATATATATATATATATATATATATTTTTTTTTTAATTTCAGAATTCGATCTGATCCGGCGATAATGATCGCGTCTAAAATCGCGTAAACGCACTGCGAGGGTAAAGTTAGCGTGTCTTTTGTGAGCGTGTAACGCGTCATATGAAGACGAAAAATTATATTTTTTATACGTACATAATGTAAGTAATAATATTTTTGAAGTTTATTGAACGATGATACGATTTTAATGTACAAAATAAATTTGTCATATTTATTATTATAAATTGGACGATATTTGAAATATTAATTGATGTGAAATTTGCGTTCAAATTCATCATTTTTATAGAATTATATAGACCGAATATATATTGACAAGCTACGACGTAGAATAATTATTCTACGAAAGCTCTATGGAGCGATTCGATATTTTGTATGATGTCATCGTGTTTCGCGCGTTCAAATATAATATCTATTCGAAATGATAACATTAAGCGGCGATTGTGTAAATTTTCGAAACTGATCGATTGTTAAGACCGAGTTTAAACATGACCTCGATTGATTTAAGCGAGTCTCGGTCATTGTTTGTCGAAGGTTTGATTGTAACACTTTATTTGTCGAACGCACAGATGTTGACGCCGTTCGTTCACCATTTTAACAATACGAAAATGAAAAAAAAAATCAAATGAACCGTGAAAAATCTATTTCGGAAAAACGGAATCGTAAAGAAAAAAAAACAAATAAACAAATATAAGTCATCTGATAATTGTAACAGGATATTTCTTGATAACGATATGAGGATATTGCAACGTTACACACACTGGGTGTGCTCGAGTACGTAGAATTCCGGATGAAATATCATTCGTAGAGGAAAAAAATCCCTAGAATTTTCTGTATACAAATAAATTTAGAGCGATTCCAGTATTTATCAGTATTTCCGGGTATTCATTTTTTGAGTCAACTTGTCGTGCCACCTTGCATGTTTAAGTTAGCACTCAGTGACATCACCGGAAAATTTCATCCGATCGATTGAGAAAAGTCAAACAGCTCAATTAATATATTATTATTATATAAATGATAAGAAATATATTTTTGTATGAATTATATCGTTTACAATAAAAACGAAAAACAATCGTATTTGTTGGCCTGTTTATATTTTGATAAATAAATTCAACAATAATCGTAATAAGACATTCCGAAATTGTCCTATAAAAATTCGTATTAATTATCGTCATATATATATATCAATACAACCATCATTAAACGCGATAACTTGTTTCTATTTTTATCTCTCGTCAGAATTTACGATTATTTCCGGTTCAAATAAAAATAGACGATTAACGAATAAATCAAATATTTTTTTTTCTCTTGAAAAAAATAAATAAAATTCAATAAACGAAAAATACGTGAATTTTTCAGACGCGTTTTACATTTTGATCTCAAAAATTTTTTTTCCTCCATATAAAAAATATAATTCGATAATGAAGTTAATCTTACGTCATAGTAATCACCATCGCTTTATTATTATCGCGATATTTCCTTTCATCATCTCACGACGAGATAACAAAATAATGAATAAAACGGCAATAAACCTTTGCGAAAAATCTTCAAACACAAAGACGATCTTTTTTTGTTATCGGATAATCCACACGCATATTTCACAATCAATTTTGTTCTCCTATTTGTTTTGCTCATAGTGTATCTCGAACACTTTGTCATTTATAAATATTGACGAATTTGTACACGTGTGTAACCCTGTAAAAATTCTTTATCTCGATTCTATTAAAAAAAAATCATTCATCACACGTATATTTTTTATTAGAAATTTTCATTATATTATATAAAGAAATTCTATAATAAAAAACGATAAAAATGAAAAAAAATATATAATTAATTTTCATAATCGTATATTAAATAAAAATATATTTTTGTTTTGCGTGAAACATTATTAAAAAATAAATAAATATATAAAACGGAAGTTTATTAGTAAATTGCAAAGAGGGCGTCAACTTTTCGAACAATTTTTTTATATATATATATAATTTTCCGGTAATCTAAGGGTTTATTTGAGATGAATTCTAAAAGAAAAAAAAATGGAACATCGAACCTAAAATCCAGTGGTGCAATCGACCGATTAAGATAATTCTTATCTGACATGTATTTTTTTAAATGTATTTGAACGATCTCGGCGGTGAACTTTGTTCTTTTTGTCATTTAATTATTCTTTTACGCACAAATTCATCGTATTATTTATAATGGTTTCTGATACTAAAATGAAATAATGGAATTTTCAGTGTGCGTATGTATTTATGTTAGTTTATTAGTCACACATTTCTCATTTTATAAATACATACGCATCTTACTAATATCTATAGTTATTAAATAAACTATAAAATTGTCATAGGAAATGAGATAATAGTTATGAATTATACATTCTTTTTAAATAAATTATGAGTCTGTAAATCTTATTATAATAAAATATTATCAAACAAGAATTTATTTTTTGCAAAATTAAATTCTGGTTAAACTGTAATTTTTACTCATAATTCATAACAAGAAAAGGAATATAATAGATATAACAATTAATATTTATCATCAAATATGTTTCGTTTTAAAGATACTTGAATTGAAAATAGTACATAATTCAATAAAATATTTTTTTTTCTCAATAAGAATAGATGCGACTGGATTCTAAAAGAACAATAGATAATAAGGACATCTTTCTATGTTTTAAAAATGACTAATTTTTTGTAATAAAAGGCAAAAATAATAATAAAATATTCACAATATAAACTGTTAATTATTGGACCGACGTAGTTTTGAACCGTGGTGGTCCGATTAAGCGGCTTCTATCTTATTTGATTTTTTAATAATTGAATTTTTTAAATAATTGATTTTTTTCAATTATTTTATTGTGATTAAAAAAAATAATAATCTAATATTTAAAAATATTAAAACTAATCCTCTTACTAATTTAAATTATATAATAAATATTTGTAATTCTATTATTTAAATTATTTATTTTTTAGTTTACGTATATCAATTATATAAATTCCAAATACATCTATGTTGATATCTTTCAACCTAAACTAATATTTATAAAATATTATAAAGTGCGTATTATCATGGCCGATAAATGAGTTGTTAAAAACATAAATTTAACGGCGCCCACCTGAAAATATTATTGGAACGTTAGATTTTTTAAAATAATTATATTCGTATTTCTTCCTATACACGTATAAAAAATATTTTTAAGTTCTTAAGAAATTAAAAATATTTTTAATTTCTTCCTATACACGTATAAAAAATATTTATAAAAAATATTTTTCAAACATGTATCTCTTATTATATATTTTTTATTCCTATTTAATATATAAAATTATATATATATACGTTGAATTACTAGAAAATTATTTTTAATTTAAATTTTAATATTGAATTGAAAAATATTTACGATTTAATTTTAATAAATAGCGTGTTCATCATTTAATGACCTAACACATACACACACACATGCGCGCGCTTGTGTAATATAAAATAATTAAAAATAAGTCGATAACAATAAGCGGCGTCGCACGCGCGCCAGTTTATAATCCGAAAACACGTGGACAATGTTTACAAACATTAAAAGCGCGCGCTTTCAACTCCGCCGCTTATTGTTATATATATATATATATATATATATATATATATATATATATATATATATATATACATATATATTTGATCACAATAATTAATAATGCATACCATGAAGTCGAAGAATAAGCGATCATATCGATGATATTCAAAAACTAATTAATTCACACTTTAAGAAAAAACAAATGTCACACAATATTATAATATCACACTGACGTTATCACGACGAGTTCGCGATCCGAGTCGTTAGACCGACGACGAAACAAACGCGCGAGCGTCCGAACAGCCCGAGAGCTGACCGCCGAATGATCGTCGATAAGACGAACTGACGCCTGTAAACCGATCAGGTGTTTCGCACTTTAAGAAAATATTGTCATCACTCTTTATCCGCCTCTCTCTTTCTATCTCTCTCTCTCTCTCTCTCTCTCACACACACACTCTCTCTTTCTTTCTCACTCTCTCACACTCGGTTCTAATATGTGATTGGTGTTTTTAGTGGGTGTAAATACACCTAAATAGATGAAAAATATAATTTGTGATCAACATTTTTTATATATTTTTAAATTGAAGGAAAAATCGTAAATAATTAATAAAACATTTCACTAATCATTGTATTTATCATATATCAATATAAAAGAACAACATATTTGAAGATTGAACGTAGAGCTGGCGACTCGATATTGTAAAGAAACACTCGAATTAACTGATTTAATTTTAATATTATACATACACACACAAATATATAATTTTTTCATCTTTTTTTTGTAAATAACATAATGATATTCTTTTTATTGATATTTTTTATATATTAAACAAATAAATAAATGTATATTATTTAGAAAATATTTTTTTTATGTATAATTATATGAATTAAATAAAAAATATGGCATTATTTTTTATTAAATTTGATGCATTTCAAATATTTTTGTTTTATATAAATATTTTTAAAACTTAAAATAAACGCAAGTGTAAAATTAAAAAAAAACCTGTAATTATTCAAATAATATTTATTTAATTTTCAAGTCTATGCATGTAAGTAAGATTTAAAGTGAAAGTTTTAACAAATACATTCTGTGAACTGTTTAGAAAACGATTATTCATTCGATATTTTCAAATATATTTTTAACTTCTTATCTTGTCTTCGCACATTATATTTGAATATTTAATCTCTATTTTGTCAATTGACAAATAATCGAAAATTTTGATAGATTCGAGATACAAAAGTAATTTCTTCCTAGAAAAAAAAGAACAAGTTTTATATCTATAAACTATAAGCGTATCTATTTTTTTTTGTTAAATTTTTTCTTTTTCTTTTTTTTTGCTAAATTAGTAGTTTTCTCAGTTCTCAGCGGCTAATATGTGCTGACAATGTTTAGAGATATTTTCCGAGAAATCTGAGAACACTTGTGTCAATTCAGCATTGAGATACACCTTCTAAAGCATTTAGGAAAAAAGGGGGAATATTAAAAATTTGGAATATAAAAGATAAATACAAAAAAAAAATACTCAAAATTAACATAAATACACACAATTTACAACGTTGTCAATTCTGATTTATCGTTTAATTCAGTGAAAAAAAAATAAACACTTTCTAACGCATGATTATTTTTTATGATTTGTGATGTTATTCAATTTAAAGTGCGATGTAATAAAACGACGACGCTGTGAAGAATATATTTGTAATTTTAGATGTCAGACATCTCTCATTACTATGAAAAATCTCGTGAGAAAAAAATATCTTGTCGAGTTCCACATTTCAAGCAGTTTTGTTGTCAACGTGACATATTTATTTATTTATTTACCTTTCAGAGCACAAAGAGTGCATCTGCAAAAAAATTGATATTTAATTAAAAACAACTAAATAAAGTTCATATATTTCATATTGACAAATAAAATAAACATTGATTTTTCTAAATTAATTTTAGATATTTTTAAATCTCAGTTGCCAATTCTGCGTTTAACCTTTTTTTTTTATTAATGAATATATGATATTCAAAATATACATTTGTGAAATGATTTTCGTTTATTTATAGATATACGATAGTAAAATTAACCCTAGTGACGTTATCGTAATTATAATTATCTATATATTATAGTAACATTCGATATCAATTTTGTTTTCTCATCACAAATTCGAATATCATGATTATAAGAATAAATTAAATAATATATTAGATAAAAAAATAATAATTTACTATAAAGATTGTTGTATTTAAAAGCTTGATTCATGATTCCAAAGTTCATTTTATTTGCGAATTTTTTTTTCGTTTAAAATATAAACTAAATTCTGGAAAAAGAATCTATTTTGTTATAATATTATTATTCATAAATTAATCAATTGTGAAAATAAGCTTAAAATTAACAATAAGACGTACGCGAAAATGAATCAGCTTCCAATTGTCAAATATATGCATATGATAAATATTATCTAAAATGGATATTATTCACTGATTATGTTAATCTTAATGTCAATAGTGAATTCATAAGTTATAAGAATATTTTTGTCTTATAAATGGACAAAACTAAAAATCGATTCTTTTATATTATGAATCAGTATACAGAATATAATAATCATAAATTGTTTTTGAAATTAAACATGCAATGAATAGATTTCTTGTATTTTTTTTTTACTTTGATGATATTCGAAGATTAAATCTTGTAATGACAAGTTTAGTATGTATCATATATGTTTATCAATAGAGAAAGATCTCTTTGTTCTATCAAAAGTATATGAAAAAATTACATTAAAAAAAACTTCAAAACTTATGAAATGATTAATATAAATATACAATATATTAGATTTATTAGTAATATTTTTTATAACAATTAAATGTAAGAAATGAAAGAATTTGATTTTAAAATTATTTACGATTATATAAAATTATTCATTATTATGATAATTTTATATACTAATATATTTTTTTATTAATAAATATATATTTTTAATTCGTTTTTTTTTAAATAAAAATAATTATAATTTTATTCCAATTATACGTGTATATGTTAAAAGTCAATTAACAAAAATTAATTATCTCCGGGGGAAATTCTTTGTGGAATCATTAGGCAAATCTATTTTCTCGATAACGTGACGTCTTATATATATATATATATATATATATATATATATATATATATATATATATATATATTGTTTTAATTTTATTTCAAAACGTTATTATATAATCAATGACATGTTATTAGTAGAATGTTAAGATGTTAAAATATATCCAGTTAAAAGTGTAAGTTAAAAAAAAAATAGATTATCAATTTGAAGCGAATAATCATAGTAAAAATATTTATTAAATAATATTTAAATATATAATTTTAATATATAAAGGAAAAATGTGAGATTTTCATGTCTAATTTTTCCTTATCATTGAAAATTTATATTTCCTTCTTGAGTTTTCATATCTCAGTAAATAAAAATATGACTCATTTTGAATAACTCCCACTTAAAAACTTCGTATGACGATAATACGGAGGTAATTTCGATATAAAAAGAAATCTTAATTCTATTTATATATTAATTTTGTGTAAAAATACTTTTAATATAAACATAATGACTCAAATAATAAGTAGTTAAATATTGTACAAAAAAACCATTGATAAAAAATATATTTTTCATTATAGGAAATGACGAATAAAATTTATGTACAATATATATATATATATTTTTAAGAAGTAACACGAATTACCGATCGGTAAATTAATTTTAGAATCTATTTTTCGTCGTAGAAAAAAAAGATTTATTTACATAAGAAATATTCTGTTTTTCTCAATTTATAGATTTAAAATAAAAATATCTTTTAGTTAAATTTATAATGTAAATAACTTTTGTTTAGTGCTAGAATGTTAGTTCTATGACTAATTTTCAGTTATTTATTTTTATAAGATATGGAAATTACACAATAATAATTCTAACAATGATGTTTATTATGTATGAAAAAATAAAACGACAAATGTATTAGAATTCGAATTCTATAAATTAATGCGAAACAAATTAAAATTACCAATCGTTATAATAAAACAAAATAAGAGAAAAAATAATTATATCAAATTTAATAACACTGGTGCATCTAGGATTAAATATTGAGGATGTGAATTTTTAATAAAGTTATATTTTTAAAAATACTCCTTTTTTCCTTCATATTGTTGAATTGAATATGAAAATATTTTTTATTATCAAATTTTATATTTAATATGTATAAACATATATTATAATTAACTTTTAAATTTATATGATGAATCAAACGCGTCAATTACAGCAAAATTGTGTATTGAATATGTAATATATATTATAATATTTTTATTTTTACAATTGTACCTAATTTTAAGGTGACCAAATTTCTTGCAATAAAAAGGTGTCCACCTTAAGATTAGTTGTAAAATAAAAAAAAGACCGTTGAAACTTTGATGACTCTCAAAAAAAAAGTCGTCGGTTTTAAAATCAACTCAAAAATCTTCGATTATGGGGTCAACTCGAAAAAAAGCCTTTTTGCCCGTTTGGAAACTTAAAATCTGTCTAACACAAACATATTAAGAAAATGAAAAAAAAAGAGTAATGTCCTTTCAAAAGGAGAACGATTGGTCACCTTACTAATATATTAATTTTTGAGACCGCATTTTTTATATATTTATAATAAATAAAGGTTAATTGAGAAACATTAATAATATACAAAAGCAAAACGTGGCAGGAAACCACAATCAACGTAATTTTGACCGCAAGAAACAGTTGATTTTTGAGAAAAAAAAAACACACGCACACACACACACACATATTAAAATCGGTAAATCCTAAGCGCCGATCCAGTTTTGACAGAAGTTTCGACGTTTTATAACGAAAAATGGCGACGTTTCATTGTCGAAATTCGTAGAAAAACGTCGACAAATTGCAAGGTGTCCGCCGACATTAGGGTCAAATTGAACCGCATTACTAATACTATATGTTTTTTTTTTTAATATAAATAATGCAACGTGTCAATTCATAAAATGTATTTATTAGAATAAAGGCGCATTGGACCTTCTGACTCTGCGTATCTATTTTCGAATCACGTATTTTAGATGATAATTTTGAAAAAAAAGGTATAAAAAATTATATTTTTTCATATAAGATAAATTAATACATTTATATTTATGTGTGTGTTTGTGTGAACAAATAATAGATAATTTTTTGAAGTAAATAAATATATTTTTAACATATCGTATTTATTATTTAAACGAGTATTGCCATGAAATGCGAATTAAATTTTATTAACATATATAAAATCGTAAATATGTCAATTTCCTGTGTATTTTTGGAAAAAAGGGGAAAATTATCCGTGTATATAAAAATACAAACATAAGTATTAAAAATTTAACTTTTATGATAAAAATATCTAGTTTTATAATATTTGGTTTGCAAATAATCGCGCTCTCGAAGCTGTTCTTATCTGGTTAAAGTTAACTTTTTCCTTAAACTTTAAAAAAAATATGGAATACATTGAATTGAACTGAATATCAAAATTTTGATATTTTTTTTCTTATATTTCAGTGTAAATTTTCACACGTATGATAAATAAATATGTTTATTTTATTATTTTTAAGTTAACACAGAACGGTTTCATACTTGAATAAAAATATATTTATTTAAATCTATATCAAAAATATTATAATCGTGGTGTTATTTAAAAAAAAAATTACAATTATTAAACGTTTGATATATATATTCTAAGAAATAGCAGGTATGAAAGTGCATGCAATAGATTCATCCGTATTAAGAAACTAAATAATTATTCAAATTTTAGAAAGTTTTTTTTTGTATTATTATATATATATATATATATATATATATATAGATATTTAAATTATGATTTACGAATATACGAGATATTTATGATTACGATTCATTCTTCAAATAACAGGAATAATATATTTCAAATAAATTAATAAAATTTAGATATTCAACAAAAACATTTTTACATTATATATAAAAAAAATTCTTATGGCAAATATTTAAATTATAAACTATTGGAAGAATATTTGAAGTTAGTTTTAATAAATAGTTTCGAAATTAAAATTTTGATTATTGCTCAATTTAATGAAGACGGATATCAAACGTAGTAATATTTAAAGAAATTTTAATGAGTGTTTATTATTATGTAATATTTATTTTTTACCTTGTTTTAAAATATATCTTAAATTTTAAATCCAGATTCCATTCCAGAATTAATAAATATTCAAATATTGAATATAAAATCAGCAATTGAATATAATGCATTGTAACTAATTATATTAATTAAATGTACGATTTTATCAAATATTTATTAATATATATATAAAAAAGTGAACAATTTTAAGCTGTTATGCGTATTATAATGTACTTTCTAAATATATATTATATAAAAATATATAGATTACTATTGAATGTTGTAAGATGAAAGTTAACAATATATATTCATAATATTATACATTAAATAGATATTCGATTTAATATACAAACGATCAAAGTTCAATGACAATATATATAATACTAAATAATTTCAGGATGAATAATATAATTTTTAAAATTTATATACTTCGTTATTTCGCATGTTCGCAAATTTAATTCTTAAATTAATAAATTATTATATTCTTTCTTTTTTTTTGGCGTATAATAAAAAATAAAAATAATAATTAACGAAGCGATAACGAACAATATGAGAAAAAGTGAAATCTGTTGCTCATGGGCGCACAAACAGAGCGTGCACAATTGGTGACTTCTGACGACGTCTATGCTGATGATGTTAACGATAATGATAATGATAATCGTGATGTCGGTTATCGAAATTCCGAAATTGGACGAGAAAGTGTTCGATTAATATGGGGTAACGTTCGACGTTAGCCAATTGAAATTTAACGATGATGCTGATATATATATATATATATATATATATATATATATATATATATATATATATATATATATTATGTGACATCTGCAATAGTTTTTTACGTATCTTTAAATCTATATTTTTACTATTTATACGTGATAATGTATTATCTTATCATTAGATGAGGTTAATTTCTTATTTAAAAATAATATGTTTTCATAATAAAATCAATATAAAGGAATTTTTGATAAAATATCAAGATCGTCAATGATAAAATAAGAGTGTTATTTTATTTGCAATGAAAACTATAGAAGCGATCAATATACGGTTTTAATTATTATAATTATAATAAAGTTTTTTTTATAATGTTATAAATATTATTTGATAATAATTTTGTTAAATTTACATCAGGTTTTAAGTTCATATATTAAGAATATTATTAATTAATTATATTAAAAAAAATATATTCATATAACAAATTGATAATTTTTTCCAGTTTCAGTGGAATGTTTTATTTTCAATTCAGACATTCCACTTTATTATATAATATAATAAATATTCAAGTGCAATTGAACGAAAAGGTTATGAGTCACCGTATTTTAAAATAATATTTCAATTACGAGATAAAAACAGTGATAAATTGCAATGATAATTGTGTTAAACGGAACAGAATTATCTAATATTTTTTATCTGTTATTAATTTAACATTTGTTTGTAAATAATCGAAATATTTTCGATTTACGAATAATTATTAAACGATTAATATATCGTTTTTCTTTTTTTTTAATTTATGGTGAAAATCGGCAAAGAATCGCTTACATGAAATGAATCAAAATTGATAATATTGTACACACACACACACACACACACACACACACACATATATATATATATATATATATATATATATATATATTTATATACGTAATTTTATTCGAAATGAGTTCGGTTTGTGAAATAAAGCAATAATAATAAATAATGGCGAAGATGAAATAAAATTCTAAATAAATGAAAACGAATAGCGATTTCGACGACATTGGAAATACAATAAAAAATTTTATGTGGCATTGTGGAATATTATCTTAATTTCATTTTTTATTCTTTTCGCTATATATTAAATGTTTTTCGTGAATAGAAAACATACACACACATATATAATAATAATAATAATAAATGTACAATTAAAACGATCGTTTTTTAACAGTAATTAATTTTATACTAATCAATCTATGGAAGTAAGTAATGAAGTTATATTATATATATATATATATATATATATATATATATATATATATATATATATATATATATATATATATTAAAGATTTTTTTCGTATTTTAAATTAATTATACTAAAATCTTGATGGTTTTATTCTTTTATTTAAATATAATTTCTGTTGAATATGTTGTATTATTTTAAAGAATTGTTCAAATTATAAATAATTTGAAAAAATAGAAAGTTGTTTTAAAATATATATAATAAATTATTTATATATATTATCAGTATTTTTTATTTTCTATTATATATTCATAAATATCATAATAATTTATTCGAGATGAATGAAAAATTAAGTCGAATACACGTTGCAAAAAAAAATAAAAATAAAAACAAAACGTTATCTTAACAGATTTCACAATGAAAATGAAGGTATTATATGTAGCGAAAAAAATCTACAAATACATATATGATTTTTTTTTTTGGTAAATTTTTTATCATTATTATTATTATTATTATTGTTATTACGTATAATTTTCAGTTTCAAAACGAAGTTTTAAACGCAATAATAATGTGATATGTGAAGCGAGCCATGGTTAATGTTCTGATTTTTAATTAAAGCGAAGATGAAAGCGGAAACTGTGGAAAAAAATGCAACAGATTCTTGCAGAAAATGCGTATACGAAAATTATAATTGTGACGCAGTAACAGCGGTATCAATCACAGCGATTCTCAAAATTTTATTCTACATTTAAAAAAAAATATATTACTTAAAAAGAATGCATTAATAGCGTTTTTTTTTAGTATTTATTCGAGTTCAGAACTTGCCAATCTTAGTTTCGCAAGTGTTATCAACTATATCGATAATAATAAAAATAATTATTATACATATACATGTATTGAATGTGTGCTCAATTGCCAGATCATCATGCCAGAGTGGTTTTCAATCATGTGAGTATAAAATGTGGTTACGAAAAAAGAATAATAATCGAACTATTTCATAAGAATCGAACATTGCTGAACTTGCAAAACTACATCGTCAAGTAACATATAATCATTATTACTAGAGATCATTTTTTTTACTAATAAAACACACGTAATATATATATATATATATATATATATATATATATATATATATATATATATAAAAATTCTGTACATATATTTTTAAAATTAAATAATAAAAATTTATGAAGATTAATGCTTTATCGAAATATATTTCATATTATGAAATTTTATATACATATGAACAGATTTAAATCCAAGAAGAATAGTCTTTCTCGTTCAATTCTTATCGCGATGATAATAAGTGCTATTTTTATTTCGCGGTCGCGATTATTGTGATCGAATATTAACGATATTTTAATGACGGGGCATAAAATATAAGAACTACCTGTTTGAGAAGAAATCAGTCGAAAACATAATGTTTTTATATGCGATTTCGTATATATTTTTCGTAATCGCGATCAACTATATTAATGTCGCATATTTGCAAGAAAATTTCTCGTGAATCATTTATTTGCCATACGAGATAAATATAATATACGAAATGTTTAAAGTAATTATGTATAGATTGTGAAATGTATGTTGTTGAGAAATTTTATCTGTTAGATAATTTATCATATTATTCAGATGCAGAAATGAAAAGTGTAAAATTCTAGTGATTGAAAAATTTATGAAGCTTCTATTCGATGTATAAAATATTTTTTATCGTTTATTCAATATTATATATAATAATAATATTCAAGGACAGGAATATATGTACATTTTTATATCAAGATTAAAATATTTATTCAATTGTAGACTTTGTATCGTTGCAGAATTATTTCTTATTGGTCGCAAATTTTTCGGATAAAATTAAAAATCGACACTCGATTAACTAATGACTAATTTATGATATATTATATCTACTCGGTCGAAAGTAATAAACAAGTAAATATGTATGTAATTTCGAAATTGTCGATCTGATCGAGCTCGATATATGTTCACCGATGAACCAACTAGTTTTCAATCGATTTCTCATCCGTATTATTAACTAATAATACAATAATAATGACCAGAATAAACAAACAACAACATTGACAACGAGACGAAAAAGTGCAATTTTTGTAATAGGCGATAATTGACCATTAATATAAATTATATGCGAATATAATATGAAAAAATTGCGAGTAAATATAAATCGATTCAGTATCGATTTACATGCAATTATTTACACTTGAGAAGGGCAAATTTTCAATTTTATATTTTTAATTATTGTAATGTTGACATATTTTTAACGAATGTATGAATTTATATAATTAATATTCAATTAGCATGAAATTGCATTTATTAGTGTAATTAATTATTTAAAAAAAATATAAAATCGATCAAAATATCTTTTTGTGAGTCGCTTGTAAAAAAAAATATTTTGTTCTTAAACAAAATTCACAATTTCGATAGATAATAATCTTCCCTATAAATTTTAAATTTAATTAGAAGGAAAAGGAAAATGTTAGATTATTTTTTAATAATCTGCGTGACGGCAT
>JANIJI010000010.1:340000-412500 GCA_024500535.1 Leptonema lineaticorne
GCTATTATATATATATATATATATATATATATATATATATATATAACGATTTAAAATTTCTAAACTGACAAAATAAATTAATATTTAAATCAAATATCAATAAATAAAAATATAATTCACATTTATGTCAAGCAAAGTTTCTAAGAACAACTGAGAACATTGATTTTTATCGAAGGCATATATCGATCATTATTTATACAATATACTAGACTTAGTTTTACATTTATGAAATAATTATATATATGTTCAATTTTTAATATTAAAATATTACTTTAATATAATTTATAGTTATAGAGAGAAATATTGTAGTCTAAAATCGATATAGTAATTTTATTATATGTGAAAATATTATTGATATAAATGGGAAAATAACGACGTTTTCCGCGTGTGATTTTCTAGCGCGTGGAAAAACTTTGAGAACCACTTTTCGAGACACGTAATCCGGAATTAAATGAATTATATTTGTCTTGCACATTTTACATATTTACACTGTGACGCTGACGAACATTATCTGATCGACGTCGCGTATATTTTCTATCGACGAATAAATAAAAATAATCGATAATATATAAAAATTACTCACGTACGCTGAAGGGTGTGAAAGAGCGTGAAAAAAAAATACAAACCATTGCGGGGTAAAGGAAAAAGAGTGGATGAAAAAAAAATATGAAAAAGAATCCCCCGCTGAAAAATATTAAGCTGAAATGTGCGCTCACCTGAAACAAAATAAATATGCGTATGTTAGACGAGAGAAATAAATATAAATAAACATGTCGTCTTTGTTGTGTGTGTGTGTGTGTAAAATGTGTTGAAATTTGAGGAATTTGTATGCAAAAAATCGTGTTAAATTTATTGTTATTTTTTATTTATTTTTACTTAAAAAGTCATTCATTGTAGAAATCGATTTATAATATAAATTTATTATTGAAAATTGTTTACGATAATATTTAATATTTTTATTAATTATTTGAAACAATTATCAATGAAAATAATTGTTACAAATGAATTCTTCAATTCCGGTAAAAATAAATATATTATATAATTATTAAAATGTAAAAGACGATTATTATAATATTTATTAATAAAAATTTCCATGTTAATTTATTATAAACTAATATCGATATTTTTATTAAAGTATTCTTTGATAATTCCAAGTACTTTTCCGGTAAATTAAAGATACGAAACACTATTTTTAGAAAAATTTATAATAGTTACATGTAAAAGATATTAAGTTATTATCAACGTGTATCAATAAAGGCGTAGTTTGGCTTTTTTGTATGTTTTCAGGATTTACTGATAGTGCAGATAAATTCTCATGGTTTTTTTTCTTATCTTTGACACCGTAAATGTTTTACACGAGTCGTTCAGACTTGTAGAACAATAATAATAATAATAATAATAATAAATTATATTTAATTAATAATTTTTATTATGGTGAACCGGAAAATGGTCAATCAGGAAGTCGACGGTAATCTGAACTGATATCGATTAATAATAGAAAAAAAAACAATAGAGATAATGAATAATTGACTTATCGAAAAATTAAACGTGTTCACGATATCTAAACGTTATGACTAATGGATAAAAAAAATATATATATATATTTATATTATAAAAATTATCCTTGATATTATTTTTATATTTTTGAATAATTTATAAAGAGCGACATATTTAAATAATTCATTTACATTACGATGTTTAAATTATCGATTCTATAAATATAATTAACATACTGTTAATCGATAATTGTATATTTTTAGATGATCGTTTCGTTTGAAATGGGAACGTTGATGTTGTTATTTTATTTACAATTCTATAACACCGTATACATGATTTTATTTACCAACCTGAGATTATTCAAATGGACCGACCGTGAGTAAATATTTTTAAAAATACACACACACACACACACACACACACATATATATATATATATATATATATAAGGGTAGGTATATATCAAAGAGAGAAGGTGGCTACGGCGTAGCGGTTGTCATAGTAATGGCCTGAGGGTACCGGATCGATACTGCGGCCTCTCTTTCCCCTAGTAGACAGATACGCCCTCATCTCCCTCTACGCTCACTGAGCTATGGACAGGGGTCACCAATCATCGGAAAATCTTGTCACGGTATAGTACGGAGGGTTGTGATAAAAAAAAGACTAGGGTGTATTTCACGTGCGAAACGCTATTATTCCTATGAAAACAAAAAAAAAAAAATAGGGACGGGGGTGATGTATAATATCATGTCGTTTATTATTCTGATTGGATTTATTCGACGTTATATATGGATATGAAAAAAAATATATATTAGATGAAAAGTCGTTATTATAATTAGTAATTTATAGTTTGTTCAATATATGCAAGTATTTTATTATTTATTATAAAATACGAGTCACGATTAATTGTTTAATATGAACTAAGAACTCTGATATAATAAAATGTTTTAATAATTTGAATTTGAAAATGAAATTATGGATTTTTATAGTATTATATATTTAGATTGTTTCATAATAATTTTAGATGACTATCATGATTTTTTAATCTCAGATATGCGAAACAAAATTTTTAATATTATAATAAGAATAATTGATAAGGTCTTAGAGCGATTATTTTAAGCGAGTACAAAGTCCCAAAGCATTGTTTTTAAAACGCATTATTGGAAAAATTTAAAGATTTTTCAATGTGAAAATAGATCTTAATCAAGATCAGGTTTCACATTTATCTCTCACGAACGTCGGTAATGCACAAAATGAATATTTCAGATAAAATTTTTCGTGTATTATTATTATTTTATGCCATCAACAGTATTTTCATTATATATTTTTTATAATATTATATTTGAAATATGAAGATATGTCGTTGAAAGTTGGAAATTTTGTCTGCAGGTATTTTATAAATCAAAACCAATATTTTTCATATATCGATTTTCTTCACCATTTAATTCGTAATTTTTAATTAGAAGTAGAAATTGTGTACATTATCAAAATTATTTACAAAAATCTAAAATTTGACTCTCTTGTCAATATTTAAGATTAAATAGTGACAAATTATACGAGTTATAAATAAGGAATAAAATTGTAAAAATTGATGATACGAAATCATTAAAGCTATATTTGTAGAGTAAATATTACTATTAATATTTTGAAACGATTTTCCCCGTTGGAAAAAATATGGTTGATCATGTATATTATCTTCGATCGATTTAGCAGTTTAAAATAAAAGTATATATATATATATATATATATATATGTGTGTGTGTGTGTGTGTGTGTGTGTGTGTGTGTGTATTTATAGCGTAAAAAATCTATGATAAGGTGGCTTTCCGAGAAATTTGTCAATCCTATGGCGGAGAGCCCTCGAAATTATGGATTTTTAAGTAATTTACAATTTTATCTGATCTAAAATAAATAAAGCTGATATCGACGATGCACGAGCGTTTTGCAGATACATCGTTTCACACGAGAAGCGATCGTTGTATTTGAGAACATATCGGTGTTTCTCAATTTTTTTTTTTTTGATAAATGTTGATGTTTGAATTTGAAAATTTACGTCGATTAGTATTTATTTTTAATTGTATAAGATATAATGTGAATTTAATTTATTTTCGTATTTAAAAAAAATCTAATAATGTTATCGAGAAAAGTTATAATATTTAAAAATATATTTTTTTAAAATCAAAATATAGTATAGTATTGAGATAAAAATATAATATACGATTTTTTCATAAATTGTATAAAAAATAAATATGTGTAAATATTTTAATAAAATAATTACTTAACAAAATACTGCAAATTTTGTCGAAATGTTTTTTTTGAAAAAAAAAATTAATTCCAAATTTCAAATGGAAATTTGGAATTAGTGCTTTATTTGGAAAAATTTAACTTTTTAATACAGTTGTAATATGAATAATTCATAATTATCTCAAATAATATATATATATATATATATATATATATATATATATATATATATATAATATATTATATATATATATATATATATCTATATTTTGTTTAAAATGTTGATTATAAATGTAATATGAAAAAAAAAATTTTTTTTAATAATGCTTAAAAAATAAATTATCAATAAACTTTCAAATTAAAATTTGATACCGACAATCTGAGGTTAAAAAATACTAAACAAATAAATAGATAGTTACTTTCATCGATTTTAATTCGTTCATGTGTCGGTTTTATCTACGGAATTAAACTCTTTAATTTGAGCTCAAATAACGAAAAATGTTTATATGCGCGTATATAAAAATATGTGTGACGATTTTTTTGGTAAACATCGTTTAATGATCGATATAATTCGTCGTACTTATAAATAAACAGAGTCGTTATGAGCACTTTATTTGCGAAACACTTGAAAAGTGTGCAAAGCATACCAAGAAACGACATCCATCTGAAAGGTTTATCTCTTGTTTATTTTTTCATATACATATATATTTTTCATTGATATGGAAACGCCAAATTTTTCCTGTTAACTCATTCGAAGCGTTAATATTCAATATGAAATTATTTAAAAGTGGTTTTATTATTTTTTCTATGATTTTTGAATGATAATATTATGCAGAGAAAAATGTATCGTCGCTCGTTCAATAATCATAAAATTAAAATGCTGCGTTTTTCACGTCTCAAAAAAAAAGTAAAAATAATTTTTGTGAATGTAAAATATATTTTTGAATTTTAGATAAGAAAGGAATGTATATATATATATATATATATATATATATATATATATATATATATATATATATATTATTTTAAGTATCATTCTCATGTACCATAAGTCGTGTTAACGAACTCCATATTCGTTCATCCCCCTTTTATAACGTTTCTTTGTCTACAGTTTTTGGTTTTAAGCTAAAATTACGGTTTTCTAAATACAATATGAGGCTTATAATTAGATCGATCTGTTTGCTCGGTGTCGTATCGTCTAACAAAACACCGACGACAAAGCCATACAAATAGAGCAGTTGGGGACTTTTTTATTATTTTATTTTATTTTATTTTCCATCGGCTCGTGAGACTTCCCATTTAACGAGATAAGGCTTCTCGAATACTTAAAAAAGTTATGGATTTGTCTCGTAATCGACGTTCATCTCTCGAATTTCTGCCACTGTATCCGTAATGCGATTACGTGTAAAAAAAAAAGAAATGTTCGAATAATAATAAACGAACAAATCCGTACAAATGTGAAACGGAAATCGGAAAATATTCGTTAAAACCGTGTGACATTGTTGAAGATTAATCATCGTGACAATAAAATTATATACATTTTTTTAATTGTTTTATTTATGAAATTTAAGTATAATATATATGGAATTAAAATTATAAATACAGATTATTCCATAAGTTATATACAAAATAAATTATATGTTAATTTAATTATTTTTTAAAGCATTTAATAAGTATATCAGATGAAAAATCATAGTAATTTATGCGGTAAAAGTGAGTTTAAATGATTCAACAAATATGTATGGCTATTGTATAATAAATTATAGTTTAAAAAAATTAATATAATTACGGTTTCACAGTAAACAATATTATTCTTGTAATGTGTATATATTACGAACCATTATTTTAATTATCAAATAATAATAATAAATGTGTGAATTATCGTTTGAAATTATTATTAATCCGATATTGACATAAGTTTTTACATAAGTTTATTTATTTTTATTAAATATCCGAAATTAAATAAAAGTAGATTTTGTTGAATTATGATGTCGGGTATATCATTTGAAAAATACTCGAATTCAATCTTATATAATAGAAATTTTGGTTTATTCGATAATGTGCACTTAAATATGTTGTAAAATTCTATAATATATAATTGATAACACAGAGATAAGACAAAATCATAAATGCAATTATTATTATTTTATTTTTCGTATAAAAATTAAGAATTGTCATATGTTACAAAATATATGACGATTGAAATATTATTTTAAAAAAGGTTTGCAACTTCTGCATAGGTAGATTATTGATGTGGACGACGTTTTTCACGGCAGGTGCGCGCAATTTATCACTTGTACACTAACCGACAATTACGATTATTGTATGCGGACTTTTAATTATCGACAAGAGAAAAATATGCGGCTCCTGCAATTTGAACGACGAATACGATTCTGTTATTTATATTATATATATATATATATATATATATATATATATATATATATATATATATATATATATATATATATATATATATATATAATTGGAAAATGTACGAATATTCAATTTTTAAATCGAAAAACATTTATAATTTAAAAATATCGTCAAAAGAAAATAAGATAACGTTTTATTATATAATTTATATGAAAATAAAAATAAATTATTACGTATAAAGCAATGGAACTTTTATTTACAATATTTACATTTTAAAATGTACCGGTTAATTAAGTATGCCGTTATGAAAAACTGACAATATACATATTTTTTTTGTCATTATCGATAATAATAATAATAATAATAATAATAAACACATAATCACAACACATAATTATATTTAAGTAATTGAATTAACTTTTTAACGATATTTTCATTTGATTTACCGCGATAAAGTATTACTGTAATGTTTCGAAACCACGCATATTTGTATTATATATATATATATATATATATATATATATATATATATATATATATATATATATATATGTATATATATATATATATATATATATATGTATATATATATATATATATATATATATATATATATATAAATGCACACTTTGAATGATGTCGGTGAATAAAATGATTATATATATATACCATAATACAATAATATATCAGTATAGTATGTGGAAAAAAATTAACGATCATCAATTTCAAAGCAATTTTAACACTTTGTTAAGTAATAAATGACACGCAACAGCTGAAAACTACTTGCGACTTGTGATAAAACGTCGCTTTTTTTTTGAAAAGACGTTCAGTGTCGTGTCGATCACGTTTTGCGATACGAATATATTATAATATATATAGCGTGTTCATTTTTTTCTAATAAGAAATTGCTTTCTTATAATGATATGGGTTTCAAAATCTATCTTATTTTTTTTTTTGGAAAAAAATTATCGATATTATGATTGTTAAAATAAAATGTTAATTGTATGATAAATGTTATTGAAGAATTTTGTACGATGTGACCGGGTGATAACGTACATGTTCGCTTATCTTCATGTTAGCAGATGATCATTGATTCGAATTTGTAACGGTAATTGCATAATATTTTTATTTTTTTACATAATATGTTTATTTTGAGCATAATAATAATTTAGAATTTTAATTGATTTAAGACTTGATTCAGTCTTTAATAAAAAAAACGCATAATTTATAAATGAAGTCTATTAGTTTATAATATAAATATGATGTAACTTATATTTAATTTCGAAAGAAAACTTTGATTATAATGATAATAAAATTAGATATAGTTATCATCCGGAAGCTGTGATCACTAGTAAATATTATTGTACTAAATTAAAATTAATATTTTATCTATATTAAGCTTATCGATATTATTGATAAAAAATGTATACATTTGTGTATATATATAGAAAAAAACATTAAAAAAACACTTATTAATTGACTTATCGAGACAAATATATAATATATTAAGAAATAGACATTCAATATAATATAATGCAATAATGTAATATTTATTATATTAGTCAAAAAACTATTCTAAAATTTATTAAGAATTCGGAATATTTTAAACAAAAAAAAAATATGTGAGCAGATTAAGACAAAACGTTAATGGAATATTTGAAAATTGTTACATGCACATAAATAAAAAAAGTAAATTATATGCTGTCCGTAGATTCGGCGTAATGCTAATGTTTGTAAATCACGCGCGCCAAACTTTGAGAATGATTTTATGATTTGCGTAGGCGACATAGCATGTACCTAAAGTTATGGTCTGTTGATCATTCAACGGACACCATCGGTTGATATCACTGTCATACACATTTATATATCATATATCAGCCGTTCTCAATCTATATATATATATATATATATATATATATATATATATATAAATTACATAATATATAAATTTTACTTGATATATGTATTTAAATTTAATATTGATGATTCAGTTTTATAAATATTTAGGATTTCAATTATATAAATTTTTAATTTATAAGAGTAACAAAGAAATCTTATAGAAGGTGGAAAATGATTGAGAATCAAATATATAATATGGACATCCTGATGTTTTCAACGGAAAAAATCATCGAAGTGTATCAGAAAGGGTGATGCAGGCTCAATCTTCTCAGATATATCAAAACCGGTTGTTGTGTCAAGAAAAATATCCAATCAAAAATATAAAAAATAAATAAAAAAGCGACAACAATACACGATTTATCCCGGTTTCCTCTATATACTATTTATTATCCTGCTAGTTTTCCTAATTTTTTTTTTTTTTTGATCGCGGTTTCTATTTTTTAATTTGAAAAATTATCCTACGTGAAAAGAAGTGATTTGCTTGCACCTGCGAAATCGAACAGGAAATTAAAATACCTGGGGTGTAATATGTATATATTAACCGAGGGTTGTATCGTATGAAGTGAGGGTTGGGGTTCGGTTTATTTAGTACGGGTCAAAAAGTGAGCAAGTGCATCTCTTGTCGATCGTATTACGGTTTATTGTTGTAAATTGCACCATAAATGCATTATAATAATACCGAGAATTTTTGTTATGAGTATATATAAAAATATCGCTATTTTTTTTTTACTAAGACAGTTTTGTATACAAAGGTATAATATTAATTATTTGAGATAAAAATATTCAATTTTTTAATTAGAGTTTGTGTTATATAAAAAAAAAAGTTTATACGATGAAAATAAATCGAGATTATTATAATAATTAATATGGCAATCAAAAACTTTCTCATTTATTGTGGTCAAATTTATTGCTTTAATTTGAATTATTCATATAGACAAATAAACAACAAACGCAATTTATTACTATTATTGTAATAAACGTACGAAATTATCTGACGTATATTTCGATTCGCCGATTAATAATAAAATACGACAATTTCTAATTATCAACACGAACGAGCTCGGAATTTTAATACAAAGAACGCACTGAGATTATAAAGTACAATAATTAATTATTCGTTTAATGTGACGAGATAAAAGAAAAATTAATCGCTTTTTCGAAGATGACTTTCCCGCAAAGAATTCGGAGAATGGAAAAATGTCGTCCGAATTATATACAATTCAAAAAATAAATTATATATATATATATATATATATATATGTGTGTGTGTGTATGTGTGTGCGGCTTTATCTCGCGGTCCGCAATAATCATTATATCGTATAAATATTATACATATGCGTGTAAGTGTACTGCAATAAAAAAGTAAGAGTGAAATTTAATTAAGCGAACGCTTAGGGATTTTATGCAAATGTCACGTTTTTACGTTTTTTTTTTTTTTTTGTTTAATAATAGTTAACCGTGAAGTTTTTCCAGACGTAACAGAAAACTTGTTCCGTTGTTCTCTATGTGAATATTTATGGTCGTTTTTAATTATTAAATATAACATATTAATATCTGTGTCGTTATATAAACGCGTATTTATGTAATGTGTTTTTTTTTTATACGCATGTTGCGTTAATTTTATTCTTGAATTATTATAGATTAGCATTATGAAGATTAGATGGGTTTTTATTTATGTTATTTTAAATTTATAATATTGTAATCTTTCGAATAGGAATATTGTTAGAAAGTTTTACGAATGGTACAGTTGGCGATTCGACTCTTTAAAAAATATGTTGAATATATACATAAGAAAATTACATTTATTTTATGTTTTTAGATTTTGCTTATTTTTATATGTATTAGAGTTTGTATTTTATTCTATGTATTTATAAAAAAAAAGTGAAGTATATTTTTAAATCAAAATTAAAATGATATTTAATTTTGATTTAAATATTCAAGTTAACAAATTTAATGAAAAAAAATGATATTAATAAATCAATTTAATAATAATAAATAAAGAATCGTGATTAAAAGCGGATGAAAATTTAGATATCGTCAATTTAGAATGATTACCAAAATTAAAAAAATATATTTTAGCTATGTACCATAAAAACTTCATATTTTTATTGTAATCTCTTAAAAGATCTCACTAGGATTAAATTCTCTTTAGATAATCGATGAATTATTATATCTTGCGAACAAAAAATTAAGAACCATGAAAAATTCATCTAAAAATCTATTAGCAAAAAATGAAGATCTGCTAAATTTAAAACCAGAAATAATATTAGAATATGAGATATTTTAAGATTTCTTTGATTTTAGAATCAGATTAAAATAATTTTAGGAATTTAGTAGCTAAAACTCTTTGTTTGCTTACTTGTTTATAGATAATTTGATTTGAATCTTAATTTAAATGTAATATATAAGATATAATCGATGACAAGTGTCGATGAGAAGAGACAGTTTGAGAAGCTCACGGTTAATACTGAGTGAATAAATTGTAAAATAAATATTTTTATAAACACGTGTAATGTATACAGAGTGTGATAAATTATTTAAAATTTAATTATTATTTAATAGTAAAAGAAAAAAAAACAATTTCACACAATTTTGATAGACGTATTATTATTTTTAATATAAATCTAAATAATGATTATATCGTGCCGCGAAAATTATAAACGAGTAACATTATTCAAAAGTTGAAGTAATTACCGGTATATAATACGGTATTTACGGTTACAAAAATCGCATTCGTTACGAAATAAAATAATATTTCAGCGTGCTTAATTTTCAGATTAGTTTAAAATTATGGCACAATACAAAATCACAATATTTTCAAAACGTTTAAAACATATTTAACCTCGCAGATTGTCACAAGATATTGCAGATTGAAAAATAAAATCACTCTTTATAAACACATATAATCATTACGATAAGATCGCAATGAATTATTTATTTTGAAGAAAAAAAACAAATCAGCCGATTAACGCGTGTAAAATTGACATTTATCGAATCAGATAGAGTCAAAAGAGACTAATAAAACTAGATCAGATGATTGATTTCATCGGATATTCAATTACTGATTTTGCACTTAAAAACCGACATGCTTATTTAAATCGTACATCTTTTCGTGTTATCTATTCATTGTTTTGTCGATAGATTTTTCTCCAGATGTGTATGTAATAATTGAAAATCGTTTATATATATATATATATATAGTCAAGATTATTATATAATTCAGCATATTTAGATATGTGATGAAATAACAATCGTAATAATTGTGATAAAATATGGTTTAAGAGTTTTTGATCTCAGAGACGTGTGGCGTGATTTTTTTTATGAATAGCAATATTGATAAAATTATAATATAGGTATAAAGTTCATAATTTTAAAAATATATTAGACAAATATATATATATATATATATATATATATATATATATATATATATATATATATAAATATTGAATAAGATTTAGATTAGATGTATAGATATTACAATGAAAATAAATTAACCTTATAGACCTAGTTTTTTCGTTTAATTTTTATATTTTGTGTACTGATTTATTTATTTAGTTTTTACTGTGTGTGTCAAGTCGTCAAATTTACGCACAGTTTTTAAATAATATTTTTACTGTAGGATCTGACATATCAGCGAATTTTATAAATTATATTTTAAATAAAATGTCGCCTTACAAATGCTAAGGTAAAAAAAATAGTATTATGAAAGTGGTATTAAAAGAATTAAATCAAGTTGTTCGTAATTTGTACTTAAAAACATGTTACTTTTATTTATTTTTTTAAGGTAAAGAAAATATGGATAGATTTAGAGAGATAAATGATTTCGCAGATTAATTCCGACTGTTTGAGATGAAAAAATTTCGACTATTTTTAGAGATAATAAGCGGATATGTTACGTTCTTATTACATTTTTATCAGTAACTTACATAATAATAAAACTGTGGAATTTTCCAATAAAATATAAATGCCATTATATCGAAATACGTTCAAAATGTATTTTTTTTAATGACCAATCATCTATATCAAATATTACGATTTCAAAAAAAAATATTTATAATCGTATTAAATCATATATATATATATATATATATATATATATATATATATATATATATATACATATATATATAATTTTGATTAAACGGGTGTGAAAACGGTTAACGATATCGAATGACTGTTGTAGAAAAAATAAATGAAAATTGCGGTTAACCCTCATCGCACGGGTTAACCGGTGAATTAAACTACGGTTAACCCGTTCGATAATCGTCGCCCGTACGTCTCCATCTTGTCTGACCCGTAGCATGCATCATCGGTCTCCGGTGAATATTTTATGATCCACGTTTTTCACGTGTCTGCCGATGGTATATTCTATGTTGGTTTAATATATCAGGGCCGTTCAAATATTTTCGCAATTTAAATATAAAATATTCATTGTTCTTCATTATATAATAATTATATAACAATTTTTATATTCGATTTTTTTTTTAATGATCAAACTATTTAAAATGTAAATCGTTCACATGTTCATATATATTTCTCAGGTTTATCAAATTCATATTTTAGGCTATTTGATGATATATATATATATATATATATATATATATATATATATATATATATATATATATATATATATATATATATATATATATATATATATATATATATATATATATATATATATATATATATATACTATTCAGTGAGCGGGTCCTTGGATGAATATGCCAGTCACGTATCCATGTAGCCGACCCTGATTGTGATAGTAGCGACGGTAATGGTGGTAATATCAATGGTGGTGTTCTGCTTAGGGGTTGTCGGGGTACAGAGGGCAAAAGAGGAAGGGGAGGAGGGGCGACAGGGGGGGGTGGTAAATAAATAAAATAAAAGCACCTGTCGTTCGCGCCCGACGAGCGTTCTCTGTGTTTATTCAGACCGCCCGTTACGGCCCCGTTTTCCCAAGTCGGCCGCATTCAAAACGTTAAACAATCGATATTTTTGTCGGAACCAACCGAAACGGACCGAAAAAAAGAGGACCGAATCCGAGTATCGATCCTTGAATGTGACATGGAGTGAGTGTCGAGATGGCTCAGTGTCCTTAAATTCGATTTTTACCGCTATTCAATCGATCGCAAAACTATCAACTTAGTTATATATATATATATATATATATATATATATATATATATATATATATATATATATATATATATATACTATATACTATATTTTGTAATTATTAATATAGAAAGCGATATTGAAATTGTATTTTTTGATATATGACATTATTCGTGATGAAGTGTGATATGAGACATATGAAAACTGACAGAAGAATGTGAAATAAAATATTTGTCATATATAAAGCGGTGAAAGCAAATAATCGCACATATATGTACATACACACACACACACACACATATATATATATATATATATATATATATATATATATATATTAATGATGCTCACACAGATACAGGTTGACGTAGGCCGTATGTGTACAGTATAATAAAAACGTTCTATTTGTCGAGCGTTGTAGTTACTAACCGTGACGAAAAAGACTACGACAGCGACGATAACAACAACAACAACAACAGTTCTTGGATGAGGAAACTGATGAAGAAAACAGTAGCCGCCAATTATAGTGAACAGCCGTGAAAGTGAAATGACGATAATGCGAGAGACGCGTAATGAGATGATGAATTAATAATGCACGTGAAAACAAAAGCGTTGCTCACGAATCGAAACGTGCACGTGAAACGCACACGCGCGCACGCACACATTCAATTACAAAAGTTTATCTAAGAATATGTATGATTTGCGTTCGAATACGTCACGTACTCGTGTTATATCGTCTTTAATCCAAACAGCAGATTTCGAACGATTCTTCTCAAATTGTGTTGGCGCGATGAAAACAAAATAAAGTTTTAAAATCGTATTATGCGTAAAATGAAAAATAAAAAATAATCCATTTTTTTTAATTTATAAATATATTATATAGAAAATATGTTTAAAATTATCCGAAAAAAATCACGTCTTTATGTTTAATAAAAAATAATTAAATCTCTTTGTCTTTTTGTTAATTAAATTTGTCTTTTTTTAATATTTAAATATTTTCAGACGGGTGAATTTTAACTTTCTAACGTTTGTATGAAACGCAGGCGTGATTTTTGTAAAGTACTAAATATCGAATATACGGCAAAATTTTCTATCAAAAATTCGATACAATATATAAATATATATTTACATGTATATATATATATATATATATATATATATATATATATATATATATATATATATATATATATATATATTATAGAGAGACGAAACGGTGATATCTGAGAGGTCAGGAAATGGTAAATTAGAGCTGTCCGTTGCCAACCGGTGGCTACGACCGACAAAAGAAACGGAAGAGGGACGATAGCCATTTCGATATTCGTTCGCTTTTTTTCTATCCAGTATTTTTCCTTCAATTCCTCGTTCTTTTTCCCTCGAATGCCAGAGATAAATTGCTCACCTTTCGACCCAGCGAAAACCTTTTAGTATATATATAAAAAAAAAAAAAAATAGAAAAAAATATCGGGGGCGTATCTCGATATTTTTAGGTCATTCTGTATATTCATAGAATAGAATCAAATGTAATTATTTTGAATGTATTTATGATATAATGAAGTATCAATTTTTATATTAAAAAAAAATAAAGATTTTTTTCAAATTTAAAGGATAATTATGTTGACTACAAAAGAGAGGTCAAGGCCTATAAGTGTTAAAGTATGTATTGTTCGATCAATTTTATATAAAACGGTATATTATATTGTAACATATCTAATAGAGGTATATTCGAAAAATTTGTATAAATACAAATATATTCATGAATTTTATTTTAAAAATGAATAATTAGCTTCAGATTTAGAATAAGTATATATGATTATAAAGAAAATAATTATAGAGGATATGTTTGGTCATTTCACTGTAATTTTTCTTTAATATATTTTATTTACGAAACAGTGTCGATGTTGAAGAGATGTTGTGCGTGCAAGGAGAGTCTCATCATCATGAGAAAATTTCTTAAGGGAAGTCATCAGACTGTAACGGTGGACAGAATAACCGTATATTATAGTCCGTGTACACGTTTTTGAGAGTGAAAAAGAGAGAACAGTATAATAAAAAAAAATAAACAAATAAAACCCGCATTCTTACATGGGCGGCGCGTAAATCGAGCGATTTATCCGGAAAATTTCCAACATACACACGTCGTTTCGCATTCATCTCTCGTATGTAATGACATGTAATGACGGTCTCGTTACATATATTATGTTTCAAATGTGCGTTTTTCTTGAAGAGAACATCTCAAGAGAAACATCGACGTGAAATCACAGTGATTACGGCTCATTGTCACAGTGATTGAGCCTGCGAACGGTTCAACCACCGAAACATGCATTTTTTTTCCATATTTTTTTCAGGTTAAAGGGATGTGATGACCGTAAAAAATCATATACTTTTCGCATATATATATATATATTAGACAATTTTGAATAAATTATATATTATAAAATGTTCGTTTATAGCCGATTTTATAATGATACTGTATTTCTATTTAGAATAACAGTTTACCCTAGATGCGCCACTGCCCTTTTCTAGCAAATAATCGGCACTGTATTGTGATATAAATTACGTTTTCGCATTGAAAACGCCTAGATGGATATAGGTGCGGAAGAGGCTCGTGCAACAAAAGGTTTTTCCTTTCAGCGCTGAAAATTTCGCTGAAAAGATCACAACGCCATTCTTCCTCCACAGTATATCTTATGACGCAGAAAAATATTAATCACATATCCCAGGCACACCATTGTACGCCGTTCTTGGAAAAGCCAAGTCTCAAAGGTGCCAAGCGAGCCCTTTGTACGTGTTGTGGGATTGGGTAGGGTAACAAAAATCAGGGCTAGATAACCAAAATTATAAATATTATCGTCGATGAAAAAAAATCGATGTCGATTTCATTATTTTATACGACGCAAACAATTATTAGAATATAATTATAACAAATAGCGATAGATTTTATTGAATAAATTTATGAAATATTCGTTCAGATAACGATATGCAATATATGAAAAATAAAAAAATACGATTGTTTGTGATCGCTGACGTTTCACGTGTATCGGATCGAAAAAAAACAATGGATTCGTCAAATATATTTGCATGTAATTAAGCATTTTAAATGCTATAAAAGCGTAAAAATATTCATTATTATCAGTCAATTTTCATTGTTAGGCATCGAATATCGATTCGCTTTGTCGGTGAAAATTCGCGGATGAATCTATTGAAACTCTTTTCTTATTTAAATAATGGAAATAAAAGGAAAATCACAAAGCTTTGAATGAAAACCGTCGGAGCTTTTGAATAAATTATATGAAAATATTTTTATTTTTGTTTATCTAAAATAAATCTCTTCAAATTATGTAATTCGTGTTTTTTTTTAATATTATAAATATTTAGAATAGAATTGGTTAATATAAATGGTTATTTTTTATTATTATAAAAATACGTACATCTAATTAATTCAAATATCAGTTTAGAACCAATGCTAGTCAACAACAAAACAAAGGACGTTATCAAATGTAAATGAAATATTTAGAATTTGAAATCGTATATATTTTGAACGCAATTGTATAAAATATTTATAAATCAAAAGATAATCTTCAAAACATTCACACTTCGTATTCTAGGTTAAATTAAAAGGTGATACGAAATATAAATTCTATTATTTAAAGAGGAAATATGTCCCACATATAAAAGATGATGTTATTGAAAACACAGTGTGATCGTAAAATTTTAATGCAGATTTGAGTAATAATACTGCGAAACAGCCTTGCGATCAATTTCTTAATAAAATTTATGCAGCAGCATAAATTCGACGACGTAATATCATAAAATATAAACTGAAAGTCTAGGAATAAATAAAAACACCTTTCTACGAATGATCGTGACTTTCCATCTCCAAAAAAAAAAAAAAAAAAAAACGCATACTAATTGCGCGTCTTATCAGCAATACGAATAACAAAAAAAAACGAATGAAAACATCTGTCATATAAATTTATAACATTTTCGTGGTACATAAATTTATATAATTGAGGATGTTTCGTTTTCGTAGGCATTTGTACATAAATATATATTAATAATATCGTTATAAGAACGCACGTGCGTAATCGCTTAAGAAACATTATATTATTAAAACAAATAATTATGCGCGTCAAGAATATTAAAAATATATGATAATATGTAAAACGGCCATTTCGAGTTTCTTAGGCGGGCGTTTTGTATTAAAAAAAAAAAGAAACCATTTTGTTAGAAATTTTTTCGAAATTAGCATAAAATTACCGACGAGCCGTTCTCTTTTTTTTTGTTACTTTACTTACTTCTATTTCATGTAGCAATATTATTATCGAAATTGTAATTATATTTGTGTACTTTTTTTTTCTTAAACTATGTCGTTTTTACTCTGGCGACAGGTGATTTGAGTATCTGCGTGGACAGGTGGAAAATTCACCTGAGAAAAATTCGCATATTGAAAACTGAACTCGAAAATTAAAATGAATTAAAAAAAAGACGACAAGATAAATTGCAACGATGAACAATGGCAGTCCTTATCGACGACTTTTAAAACTCGAAAAGTAACTTTACGGTCTGTTGACGATGCTCCGTTGCATAGAAGCAATATATTATAATGTTTTATTGCAGTAAAAAACGATTATTTTTTTTAGTCGAGCAGGCTTTGAACCCTCTTAATCTTATAATAGACAATGATCACAGGTCGAATAGTTGAAATAAAATATTTAGAACTATTTATTACATTTTAATTATATATACGAACGGTTGTATTGATCTGGTAATAAAATGAGTTTTTTTATGTATATTAAACGGCATGAATGACTGAAATAAAATAAGAGTAGATGAGTGATAATTTTATTGCAAAAAAAAAGTTTTTAGAAATTATTTTATGTATAAAAGATTATTGATAGTGATTCTGGTCGATTAATCAAGAATTATATAATTGAAATTGATAGATATAAAATAGACATTTCTAGATAATAATAGTATTATATGAAATTACAGAATAAAAATTACTTTTAAACATTTGTAAAATAAATTTCGTTGGTGTGTGTATGTATCTATGGATACGATTCCGACGCCAACAAAACCAGGCGTCTCCCTTGCTCTGGCAAACAATCTTGGAAATGTGACTCATCACTATATCGCCGTACCTGTGTATGTAAATATAATGGCGGTCGTTTGAACCGGTCGAAAATACGAAAATAAGTACGATCAAAAAAACCATAAACACAACATATGATTCACGGGCGATGCAGAAGAAAATCATCACTCTTCAAACTATCGTATTTTCATTGGGAAAAACTGTGAATAACTTAAATATAATCATCGTAATTGCGAATAATTTTTCATTATCGGTTCAGTTGTCCGATGGAAAAAAATGCAACCAATTATTCATGAATATGGTCAACATATGTTTACTCTTTTTTTTATATAGGAACCGTTTCCGATTTAAAGCTCTGTTTTGACAAATTGACATTTGTTTATGTCGTTATTTATATTATACAATGATAAAAACATACAATGACATTTAAAGATCGCACTTAAAACCATTACATATTAATGGAATACTAATATTTCATTATATATTTAGATAAATATTAATATTTTATAAATAGTATTCTGATGAACTTTATATAGTTTTATATATTAAATAAAAAAATAGTTTAAATATCACTGTCGTATATATATATATATATATATATATATATATATATATATATATATTACTATGTAAAATGAGATGATTAAGTAAAAGTGTGTTAAATGTGTGTGTGTAACGCATAAAAAATGAAACAACACACCCATAGAGTACGAAACGCATTATCTCGCCGTTATGACACGTGAAATTACTGGTCTATGCCATGCAAAGTTTCATAAACATTCACGCACACACAGATGCCGTTTTTTATTTTTGGTGCGGCCCTTTACGAAAAAAAAAATATGTAATTATTTTTCCGGAAAAAAAGGCACGCATAATTTTTTAACGAGTACATGATTGTGCGTGTGTATGTTTGCAAAAAAAAAAAAGAAAATGAGAACGAAGTAGGTATGTGCGATTTTTTTTTGCAGTCGGTATTTTGGGATCGAGCATTATTCTCATCCCCGTTCGCTCTAGATGCATTTTTTCCCTATTTTTTTTTTTTTTTTGGGAGTTTTTGCCCCCTTTTTTGGAACTTTCTTTGTTTCGTCTGGCGAGCGTGATCACGCAACCCTTTATGCGCCAGCGGTGCTCAAACTTTGCGCGTTTAATATTTCAATTGTGTTGTTGCATTATCCAATATAATGCATTCGCTATCTGTGTGCTTAGCAAAATTTTTATGATTCATAGATAATGATCACTCCCCTTGCGAATATAATATATAAATAAATATGTATATACGTTCATCGCGTTTGCATTCACATTCGTCATATTTGTATGTGACATAATGATAGTCTATTGGTTTATAAATCTTGTCATATAACGAGAAAACACGAAAATCTATATTTTATTATTTTTGCGATTTTTTAAATTGATTACTTTATGGTCTTTTTTAAATAGTCAAATTATAAAATATATTAAATTTTAATTTTTCATATTAAAATTCACATCTATAAAAATCAATGTATGTTGATAAATTTTCATTTCAATATATTATTATATAAACAAAAATTTCTATAATATATTTTTATTATTTATAAAAATAAAAATAATAAGTGTGAGCTCAGTTTCTCCTTATAGTTTTTTATTATTATATTCACAAATTCTTTATGATATTTATTGATTTTAAATAATAAAAATGAATGAGTGCGTTAGTAGAGGATTACGACAGGTGTTTTTTTTTATTAAAAAATATCGCGAATTAAATGTCTTTATATAGTTATATAGGTGAATGTCGTTCGGATTCGATCGAATATGATTTTAATGAAAATGGCATGAATATAACTCGGTTATATGTATTAGTAAATAAATTACGTGTACCCGTAGATAAAAGAGTTTTACCATTTTCATTTCAACACACGCATTATGTCTACATATTAATATGTAAAAGCGCAATATTTACGAGAAAAAGCGAAAAAAATAAATATAAATACTAAAAAAATAATAATAATACACACATATGGGGAAATGTCAATATTTTGCGTGCACTCGGTAAAGTGGATTAAATCGACGATAAGAGAGTTCTCTTCCGCGCTTGTTCCCTTTGCATTGGGCGTGGGAGGTCTAAAAAAAATGGGGATTTAGGGGGCGAAGAGGGCTCGTGTGTCCCCGGACGATATCTGACATTTCAGATCCCCTTATCTAATTTTATCTAACGGTTATTAGATTCGACGTTAACGTGTCGCAATCGTGTGAAACATCCGAGTCAAATATTTATATTCCAATACTAAATCGACTATTATAATAATTTTATTCCCGAATGAAAAATAAATATATAAAAATATCACGAATATATATATATATATATATATATATATATATATATATATATATATATATATATATAATATAAAATAATGTCGAATTAATATTGTATTCGTGATTTAGTGAGATAAAAAGATGGACGCTCGGAAGCGTTACGTAAATTGATTGTATGTAATTTGGGTAGCCATTTTGTTTTGTCTCCCTAGGGAGTTCGGGGCAGGTGGTGCAGGTGCAGGTCGCGCTCCGATTGGTCGAAACGGCCCGACATCTGGGCGACATCGTATCGTCTCGCTTCAACGCACACCGTATCCCGTATACTTTGTCTCGTTCTATCCTTACGACTCGTTAGATCCCATCTAGTCCCGTATAAGAGAGATGTAGATCTCCACGCCCGCTAATATTCTCAAACTTTACACTTGCATATTAATTATTTATTTGATTAAAAGTATTCAATTTTTTGAGATTTTAAATTGTGAATTATATAATATGTGACTGAAAATTTTTAGTGATATATGATGACGAAAATACGACTAATCTTATAAGAATATAACTTATAAGATTCTTATTATTCAATTTTGAAGATCATTATTAATGATCTGAATATTGTTATTCTTATTTGAAAGCAGAATGTCGTTATCAGAATCTATTCAGTTTTACTTATAATCTAGTTAAACTCGTTTTATATATAATATTAATAAAAAATAATGCAGATTTATCATTTGAACTCGTATTGTTAGTCGTGAAAAATTGTCTTAAAATATTAGTCACGATTATATTTCTAGAAATAGTGATATGAATTTCGAACAAAGAATATGAAATACGGTTATTATGCGCACGATTATTGCAAAGGCAGGCTGTGCTCGTGCGTCATTTGGTCTGTTCTGGCGAACACCACCCTCGTGGAATTACTGTGTCCCTATATGCATTATATTTCGGTCTTCGCCGTACAAGATCGTTCCGCTTCAAAACGCACAAACGCGGTCGTCGTGTCTTGTCCGGACAAGATATTAAACGTACACAAGGGGAACAAGCCGGACCGGTTCGATATAGGCTCTTTTCTTTAGGAAAAATGAACTTATCGCGGTCTCATCTCTCTCGGAACAGCGGTTAAACGATGATTGCCTCGGCTCGTTCAACAGCTCCAGACTGGTCAAGGTCCGGTCGAAAGAAGAGGAGCCACTCCCACGATGCTCACACAAAAAAAAAAATGCAGCAAGACCACGACGAAACCGATGACCGGTACGACATTGTGATTTGTCGACCAGTCAACGACTCGTTCTCGAGATGTTTCTTATGCTCGTTTTTTTTCGCCCGTTCATAGATCTTCTTGTCTCTTCTATTGTGACGGGCCAAGTTAAAACCAGTTTAATTTCAAACGATAATAAAAAAAATCCGAATTAAATATCAAGCGATAAATTCGTTTTTAATTTAAAATACATGCAGAAATTTTTATATAAAATTCAAACTGTTCATTTAGAAATTCTTATTCTTATTAGATTCTTCATATATATTTTCAATAGAAAAAAATATGATTCGTGAATTGCCAAGTAATAGAATATTAGAGATTCGAGAGAAAGAAAGGCAGATTTCTCGGAATTGTATCGATGATTTTTCAACCCCACTAAAGAAGAGTGGCTTCCGTTGCGTGTTTGTGCGGCGAGTCGCCATGGACACGGTCACATTTACCGGGAAGCGCACCTCCCCCGCCGCCAACCCCCCCAACACACACATAAAGGTAAACACGTACCGAAATATATACTTAATTTTTACTTTTATTATCCTTTTTTTACACGTGCGAGGATGTCGAATTCGTGGTACACGAAAGCCAAAACTTTATATAAATATATATATATAACCTCTATTCTGGGAAACATCTGAGGGATGATATAATAAATGCTCTAGCAGGGCTGCGTGTCATGTATTAATATTGGGGAACAAAGTAAAAAATCTTGCCTCGGTGAATGGGCGTCGTTTAATTTAGCGACGAGATAATTATATAGTTGAGCATGAATTTGAGTGCAAACATGTCTGAATTAGTTAAAGAGAGTAAATTATCTGCTTTATTATATGTAATTAGTGAATTAATTAAAGTCACATTTCTGAATCAAATTTTTAATTATTTGTTTAATAATTAAGTAAAAATGATAAAATATTGTTAAACATATTTTTTTTTATTATAGTATATTTAAATTATGTACAATAACGGATAGCTTCTATAATATCTAATAACGAATATTATATTATTGCAATTTTCAAATATATATTATACGATATATTTTTTCGCATCATGAGGATCGTTTATAATTTAAAACATTATATATGATGCGGGGAATAAATTTAAATATTAATGGTAAATGTGCTCATCGACACAAGAAAAAAAAATAAAACAAACAAAATATTTGGAAACTGTGATTTAACGAAAAAAAGGTCAAGATCGTTGATCGTCGAAAGAATCGTTTTTGATAATCTTATTTAATTGAAAAATAAATAAATAAACGCGAGCGCTGCTTCTCAAACGTTGTCGATTTCTATGGAACTGCACAATGCACATGTGTACACAAAATTAATAATGCATAAAGGTCACTCTCGTACCATAGTCGATGACCTTTCGATTTTTTTTTTTTTTTTGAGTCAAACCAAAGAGGGTGATCTCATTTAATAAAATTATTTATCATTTGGTGGCGCAACCCTAATAGGGAAATGATAAACAATGTTACTAGAATATATATATATATATATATATATATATATATCTAGGGGATTTTCAAGCTAGCGTGCGTATGTTCGTGTTTGCATAACGCTCAAAATTGATCGGCTATAGTATTGATATCGTTATTATATTATTTTTGTGGCGTTTTTACTTCTTACGTTCATAAATTAATATACGTATATTATTCAGTGGTGTGCAATGATTTTTTTAATTATATAATTAGATTTATATAATTTATATTTGAAAAGTATGGAAAGCTGAAACGAAGTAGAGAAGTTGTTTTGATATATAAATTCAAATGTATTATTAAAAGTAATGTTATGATTTTTCTATATAATTATAAAGATTGATTATTCAAAGAGAATTGTACTTCAGATTAAATTTTTTCCTCATCAACTAAGTGAAATATTCCATATCATTTAATAATATTGTGATTTTTACTAATCAGCTAGTTATATAAAATTATATTATTTCAATACGAATTTTTTTGTAGACATTCGTGTTATTATATGGATATATTAAATTATAATAATGTATCGCGGTAGGCAATATTCATTGTCCGATCGTAATGATTATCAAGTGATATCCATAAATTGTATTCAACATTACCGTTTGATGAATATTAAACTTATACATATATACATGTGTATATATAAATAAAAGGCTTAGAAGCTTAAAGAGAGGTTTCATTGTCTACCGCAGTGTAAACCGAGCACGCGTCGTACGTCGTTAAGTATTTAACGGTGTTTACAGAATGCTCAACGGTCACGCCATTGTTAAAGTGTGGGCTGCGATCGAATATAATACGATTTGACAGGCGAAAAGTAAAAATAATAATACGATACCGAGGGGGGGAACGTCTAATTATCAAAACGGGGAAGGAGGAAGAGGTGAAAATATGAAAATTCGGACGGAAAAGCGGGAAAAAAGTGCGACACAAATCGTCGTTTCTGGGAGTGAGCCGTGGAAATGTGGGTTAAGGACGCGACACGAAAAGGTTAACGACGACTGGGGCGAACGGGTTGAAGCTATTCAATTACGTTTTATCATTGTGCATGTTTGTGATGGATGGATCCTAGTTGGAAATTCGTTTTAACACATCAATGCCCCGTTGTCCTCATTCGAAGACGGCTCTCTGTAATGATAGCCTGCCTGATGTGTTTTTACTATGGATCGATACCTAGATATATACATATATATATAATAATAATAGCAATTTTCCATATCGGAATCGGTTCACATCACATTATTCTGATTTAAATCTCATTAGATTCGAGCTGAAATTTGCTGATTATTTTACATAAATTGACGATAATAAATAATATTCATAGATTTGAGTTTCCCATATATTTATCACATATTAGTATTTGAAATTTATTTTAAATTAAAAATATTCTATATTAGAATATTAATATTAATAATAAAATACAGTTATTTATTTTTTCACAGATATTATTTTTTTTATTTGATTTTTCAAACAATCAGTAATAATGATATCTAAAATACGATCTCATTTTTCGCGTACATAGAATCAAATTAAATATTTAATGTAATTTTTAATTGATCTGTATTATTACCATTAATAATAATAATTATGAAATAATTAAATAACGTTCGGCCATTTGACGTGTTAAACAGAAAGGTCTCGTTCGAGCGGCAGAATCGCAAAAATGAATAAAAAAATAATTGCGATTCCGGCGACGTACGCAATTATGCAACAACAAACCGACGACACTCAAAGCGTTAATAGCACCGTTTGTTTATTTATTTATTTATTTGTATCATCACTATTTCTTTGTTTTTTTTTCCTTTGCCGTCGAACCGATAATTGCTCGTCGACAGTTAATTTTCGAATGCGCGATTTCTTTTCGTTCGTTTTCATGAATATTATTGAAGGACGATCATTCACGCACGCAACTTGTCTTCGTTAATTTATTTATTTATTTATTTCGATTCAATTAAACCGAAAAATCAGGTTACTTGATATAACAAGGTGTCTCAAAAAATATGTACATATCGCGAATAATTAAATTTTCAATCATATTTTGATTGGTATTAAAATCGATGTTCGTTCTAAATCGTAATATATATATATATATATATATATATATATATATATATATATATATATATATATATATATATATATATATATATATATATATAAACTAACTCTACCTTCGATTTACTATTATAAGTCATTTCGTTTTACTCGGAAAGTTAATTTTACGACGAAGAGGTTTTCATCATATTTCACTCGTAACATCACATATGATATTCAGTTTGATAATGTGTGTTTGTTCGTTTTTTGTGCGTGTGTCTGTGTGTATGTCATACAACGACTGGAGTGTTGTCAGGTGTGTTCTGTTGCCTGGTTACCCTCAAGGGTCAAAGGGAGACTTTTGATGAGGGAGGTGCCCGGTGAAATGCAAGTGGTTTGGGGGAGACTAGGGTAACGGTTCGGCTTTTTTATCTATTAGAGCAGTACGGTCACGACGAGCTGATCGATTTGAGTTGATCGGCTCGGACCCATTTCACACCTGGCCGACGTACAAAATATTAACACCCTCGTGTCCACATAAAACTATCTTATCGACGCTTATGTGTACACGTGTGTATTAATAAAAATAGGCCATTTTCAAAGAACTGGCCTGATTTTGATTATAAGGATTATATAAACTTTTATATATTATTATTTATCTGCGATGACAACATTGAATCATAATTAAAAGTCATATATACATAATTCGCTTTAAAAATTTGCTCATTTTTTTTAAATCACTTTAATTGAATCCGCTATTCGCAATTTATTTATTTATTATTATTATTATTGAACGCCGCTCTAATTTGCGACACATAAATAATAAATCGCGAACGAATAGCCTTGCAAAACGATCGCTAGTATTATATTATATTAGACAAGTGACCTAATATAAATATACCTATCGCTTTTTCAATTCGTATTTCATTATAACACTTTACTTGTAACATTATTTCATTATATTTAAAACTCCGTTAAAAATTAATGCATTTCATATTCGATTCAACACTAAAAAAAAAAAAGATTTGCAAGAATTCTAATTATGTATTTATATTATTATTTATCAATAGTTAGGTAGTAAAGTATTATATATATATTATATATAAATTTGTAATCATAAAAATTTTGTGTTTAATATTATTTTTATTAAGGTCTATTTTATTTATGGCACGCGAATCAAATAAGGTACAAGATTATATACTACTTATTTAAGTGTATATATATATATATATATATATATATATATATATATATATATATATATATATATATATATATATATATAATATATAATTCTTTAAATTACGTCTTGATACAAAATATTAAGACATTATTGTTACTTATATAAAATAAGATCAAATTTCTTAATTTTCATATAATAATAAATTTTGACAAATTCGTTGATTATTGATAATTAACCAATTATATATATATATATATATATATATATATATATATATATATAATCGTTATGAAAACGAAAATCAAAACAATAACAATTGAAAACTTTTCAGACGTTCGGCGCTTTGTCGATAATATTGGACATTTTTATTGTGTGATTTATTACAGACCAATTTGTGCCGAAAATAAAAAGTGATATAATTCGTCGATTTGTCATTGTCTAGCACGTTGGAATTTTCAAATATTAGAATAGTGGTCGTATTCTTATTATTATTATTTTTTAATATTATTCTTGTTCTTTCTCTTTCTCCGTATAAAATATTAAGATTATGAGGAATCATCGGCGCGTGCTATGGCGTGCCAAAGATGTCGAGAAAAAAATTGAAAGTGAAAATTTCTCGTAGATTTTGCTCGATACGCTCATTTTGTCACGCTCACTATGATGACAAAAGCTCTGTGTATGTTGTGACCATCATCATCATCATCATCACCATTTTTCTTTATCATTTGTCTATCTGTTCGTTTATGTTTTTTTTTTATTTCTTGGAACGAACGCTCGTAAAACTGTTTGAGAGACGCCGATCGGAATTTTGAATTTGAACGTCGTTGCAAACGTGTCGTCGATGATGATGCAAATTATTACGGAATCACTGCAGATGCAGTAAAAACATACAATTATATATATATATATATATATATATATATATATATATATATATATATATATATATAACAGTTACAAAGTCCAAATTGAAAGAATCGCTCGATTTCATAATTGAAATAAATATTTTTGTATATGCAAAACGAAAAAAAATAATTTTTGAACTATTTATCGATATTGATGATATTAGGAAAGATCTGCATACTGCGCTATTTTATAAAAAGATCTGCATACTGCGAAAGGTTTATAAATAAATTTACATTATTTAGATATTACTCAGAAAAACATGATAAATTAGATATGTGAAAAAGAGGTCTTACTGTACTCGGTTGGTACTCGCATTCATTAACCTTGTTAGTAAAAAAAAAATGCGAAAAAATTATTATCGAGCACGCACTTTCGCAATCGTCTGATGATTCGACGCTATTTTTGTTTTTGATTCTTTTGAACAATGGCGATGATTCGTGATGACACACGAGCATTACGAGAGAAGAACAAGAGATGTTTTTTTTTTCATTTCGTCGTTGCATTTGGTGCTCTCGATGAAGAATAAGCAAAAAAAAAAGATAAATAAATAAATAATGAAGAAAAAAAAACGTCGATACACAATGGTACAAGTTGTAATACGGAGAACGATTACGACGTCGAAAACAATGAGCTTCTCGAAAGCGAAACGCAGAAGACTATCGAATTAATGATGCTATGATTCTATAATCCGAATGAATTCCGTATTGTGTGATATACTGAGAAAAATTGCGACGGAACCGAAGTTTAAAAAAATCATGACATTAATATGTTCGAAATGTGTCGAACGAGGCTTTTTCTCTCTATGTCTTATAAGAATGAGTAATAAAGGTGTAATAAGAAATGTAATATTATCGTGAGTTATATTTTTATAACATAATAACTGAAGAAAGTAAAAAAAATAAGAATTATTAAACGACAGAATATATTTATATATATTAAAAGAATGAATCTCTTTAGAATATTATTTACATCATATTGAAAAAAATATCAATACGAGAAATAATTAAATATATGAAAAAAAATGGATCATCGGATAACTGTTATATAATATTTAATTATAATTTCCAGCATTATTATAAAACTAATAACCCGTAAAAGATATTGCAGTTGAGCGATAATTATAATATAATATTACATTCGTCATTAAAATTTTCAACATGTCATGTATTTTTTTATTATTCGATATTTTTTTTTATTATTTCAACATATTATCGATTTAAAGTTCTAAAAACTATACATATATATATTAAAACTTGAATCATTAATTCTATATCAAATTTTTGAATAGTTATAAATATTTTTTATTAATCGAAACGGTATACATTAGTAAAATTCAATAAAATTTATCGGTTGCAATAATGAAAATGTATGTTACCACCAAATTATTGTATGTGTTCAAAATAATATTTTTTTTAATGTGTAATAAAATTCATAGAAAATTTTGAGAACCATCTGCTCTTTACAATATATAATATAATTATACGTATCAACGTATATAATTAAAATGCCCTAATAATTACTAGTATTAGTGAACGTGATTTATCTACATTGCATATACAGAAAACCAATAATTTAGAAAAATAATAAATATATATATATTAAGAAAAAAAATAGATAAATAAAAAGGAGACTTTATTAAAGACAATAAAATAAAATATAAAAAAATCGAATAGCGTGGTTTCGTGATATCGTAAATGTCATCTCATTAGTGATATTAACATCATCACCCCTGAAGTTGATTTCTCTTAACGGAAAAAAACACCCTCCCCTAATTTCGAAAATAAAATTCATCCCGTGTTTGCAGCTTATAAGGTAAAAATAGGGGTTGAAATGGTGAACCGTTTATTAATGATAGTACAAAAAGAGAAAAAAAAACGATGGCGCCGCTTATTGTTATCAGCTTTGTTACGAACGCATTGTCTTTCAACCCTTATTTATATCCGAAATGAATTGCGTTTATATTTTTTTTTATTATTATTAATTTTATATAGAAATCTGTAAAATATTTTAAATATTAATTTGCAATATATATATATATATATATATATATATATATATATATATATATATATATTGTATATAATACAAAAATGTTTTAAGGTTATCATAATTAATAATTTAATATACCTATATCGATATGTGAAAAGAATTCGAAAATATTTATACGATAGCATGTTTTATATATAATACAATATTCAAAGGCAATGTCAACGATTATGACGATGAGCACATACTCACACACGTACGCCAATTACATAAGATCTAGCGATAATTCTTTAATAAAGAAGCGATAACATAAAGCGGCGAACTGAAATATTCAACGTTTCTGTGTCCGTGCCCGCATTGCGCATTTTATTAGCAATTTAACCTTTTTCATGGTACGAATTGTTTACTAACATTTAAATTGATAATAAGGGCTACGCAGACATATGATGTCGCTCATAGGACAAGGTGAATTAGAAAACTGTGTCCCAGACATTCCTAGCGAATAATAATAATAATAATAATAGCAATAATAAAAATAATGTGTTGAATTTAGATAAAGTACTCTGGCGATGTGCTATTTTTTTATTATTAAATATCTGAGTTTATTATAGAAATTATTATATAATGTATTTATTTATATATAATTTAGTATAAAAAAATACTTTATATCCGTTATGTAGTAGCAAAAATTTTATTTTATATTCTTATAAGATTCTTATTGGAATCTTTTGATATAAATATGTGCACTCGAGAGAAGCCGTTAAAGTGATTGTTTATAAAAATTATGATTTTTTGATGATTGAATATATATTTTGAGCTGTTTCAGGGTTGAAAATTAAAGAATTTAAAAATACAAAAAAAGACTACGGTAGTTTTGAGTCTGTCTGGGAGCTGGCGCCGGTCCATTAGACGTAATTGCGCTTGCGCACCCCTTAGGAAATTACTATTTGAGAAGCGACAGTCGCGTGACTTGAACGACGGTCAGGGGTGCCAACTTGGCGCCGAACCGCCCTCCGCCGCCCACCGTTGCTGCCAACCGACCCCCCCCCCGTCTCCCGACAACCTTCCAATTTGGAAACGAGACGAGGGTAGGTTCGTTTTCACATTCGAATCGCACGCGACAATTGAAACTACCGATCGGAATGTGACGGCTATGACGAATGCGGTTCACTTCCAGGAACCGATCGGCTCTCAAACTATGGCGCGCGGCGAGATACCGCAAACACGTCATCCACTTTGCACGTATTATGCATGAGGTGATCGCAGGTCAAAGGGTATAAATACACGAATCCTATTGGTTAAATAGGCTGAATGCGAAATACAAGTCTATTTTATGCAATTTTAGTACATATTTTTTTTATTTATTATTAGTAGCAATTGTATCGTAAAAACGATATAATTAATTACCACTAATTGGTCGATTATTTTGTAAATTTGTTAATTGATTCTTGCATTGTCATCGAGAGTGTGCAAGTATGCAAAGTTTCAGCTCAATCGAACATCGGAAAATGTTCGAAAAAACGATTACAAAATTCCGTTCAGACAAACAGACGAGTGAAACTTATATAAAAATGTATAATATTTGAATTAAAAATTAACGAATCAACGATCGATTCTGAGAAATATTAAATATTACAATTAAATTCATCTATTGAAATATTTTCAAGAGTTAAAAAAAATATTAGTATTTAAAAAAGTATTATATAAATATTTTTTTTTTCAGATTTTTGTATCCTTTGGCGTCTAATCGGTTCGTACACAATGCACTCGCAAAATCGATTCGACTCTTACCCCGATTCAATTTAGAATGCGAAACATTTTAGAAAATTAGGTTTGCAAATATGCTAATTTGCGACCGTACGTCGACGTATAATTAAATAAATCGCCTCTAAATGTGTTCATTATGATTAAACAAGAAATTGCCCGTGTTACATACACACGTTTCATCGGAAACGTTTATATACGTACACGAACAATTATGCGTACTCGAATAATAATCACGTAATTGTGTATGATATATAATATAATATAAACCGTATTTATATCAAGGCGTTCGAATTAAAGATTCATAAGTGGCCAACAATATATGGGTCAAAAGGAAGATATATATATTTTTTTATATAAAATGAGCTAAATTAATCTAGTTTGAATATTGAATATTAAAGTATGATTGAATTATTAAAAAAGAGATGTTTTTTTATTTATTTATAATATATATAAAAAAATAAAATGTTATTTTTTGAATAAAAATAATATAAAATATAATTTTAAAATCAATAAGAGAAAACGTGTATTGTATATACAATACTCTTGGTTAATACGTTATTAATAGTTACTATGACACGATAGGATTAAATCAAGAGTCAGATTATCATTCTATATGTTTCATAATTGTAATTTTATTGATTATGAAAAATGGCAAAATATAAAGTATATGATAACGATCTGTTAGAATGTAATTAATTAGATGTGTAAAAAAAAAATTACAGACTCATTTGAAATGTTTTTCTTCATTTTAAAAATATGCAAAAAATTGAAACATATTTCGCAGAAAAAAAAATAGAAACATTTTTTTGAAGGAGATGTAAAGATCTGAAAAGAGAAAATTTACTTATAAGATTAAGATTAGAATGATTAAGATTAAGAAAGAACGAGGGAATTTACTTGTAACATTGAGATTATTAACTTTTTTTTGATTTAGAATTTTCTTATTTTCATACTTGTTCTTTTTATAATTTTTCTATTTATTAATTCATTCTTTTGATTTGTGTATAATTTAAAAAATAGTAAATTAATTTGAAGTAAACGTAAATAATATTGATAATAAAATATTAATAAATAAAATATATTTAATTAGGTTGACTTAGCGACATTAAAAAGAAACAAAATATTGATTATACATCTCAAATTGGATTAAAATTATATAAATAACATTCAGATTTTTTAAATAAACAAACTTGCAGCGAATTAAGATATTAAATGCACGACAATTGCACGCAATTATATCAATGTCTATATATGTATACATATATAGACATTGTATATGTATACATATGTGTATGTATGCATGTTTGATGCATAATTAAGGTACTTTTTTTTAATATATCGATAAATATGAGGGGGTTTGTTCGTTTCGGTGTATTTCTTTTATTTTTTGCAGCCATTTGTGTGTGTGTGTGTGTATGTATTTTTTTCTGATCTCATTTGATATTGACACGCGAATGTTGCCACCCTTCTGTTTATTAGTAGGCATACATCAATTAATAATAGAATTGATGTTTGATCTGAAATTCTATACTGATTCATCGAAACGAAGATGAATCATCAAAAAAGTATTATTATTGGATTCTGTTCATAAAAATTACAATCATATATAATAATTATCTTAATTAATAATAATGATTTATGAATCGCCACTTTTTAATATGATACAATATGTAGGTAATTTAAAAATATATATAAGAATTAAATCTTCATTACAAATATTATTTATATATACCATTTTATTATGAATGGTTAAATTTTGACCTTAGACTTTTCACGTATTCGCCATCAATTTGTATATAACTAAACTTTTTAGGGTTAGTAGAATGGAGTGAAAAAAAATGAACACCTTTAACGCCGATCCCTTTTATAACATAAATCTGTGAATAGTGAGTTGTGATCCTTTTGTGATGATTGTGCGTGAATAATTTGTGGATTAAACTTTATGCACTTTTGACCGCGAATAGAACGAAGGTCAAAATTATATTGTATCGTCTATATATAAATGAATTCGATACTGTGGTATATAAAGAAAAAAAATCATACAAATATTTATTTATATGTGTGAACACATGTTTGTATTAATGAGAATTTATCAAAAATGCGGGGGTTGCATGCGTGATTATAATATTAAATAAATTTATAGTTCGCAATTTCACGATTCGATTCCGTTATCTGTTATCATTTAATGCATAATAATTTAGAATATTATAACGGCGACACTTGTAGGTATGATTTAATTTAGAACTGATATCAGTATATCAGAGAGAATGTTGTTCCATAAATCGAAATTATTATATAATTTTAATCGCTCTTTGCGGTGTTTATCGTTTATAAACAAATTATTAAGAAATTTTATATACAATATAATATTTAAATAGTGCAATTTGATTCATAAAAATGATTTTATTTATAAAGAAAGTTTAAATTGAGATATTAAAATTTTTATGTTCACTCTTGAAAAATCAGTCGTTTTCAAACAATAATTTTCATGAAAGTTTTTCAATAAATTTGTGTATTGCATAGTTATATAATATTTAGTAATGGAAAAAAATGAATTATTGTATGCAGGTGTTTTATTTTTCCATAGTTTGAATTGTATTAAATATTTATATCTATGTGAATGGTTTGAAAATAATTATACAATTTTAGATCAATATTCAAAATTAACATTTATAAGGATTAAATAAATTAAAAAAAACATATTTATGAAAAATTTAATTTAAAAAAATCAGTGCGAAAATGTATTAATCAATCGATGATTTTAAAATATTGTTTATGCAAAGCAAATGCGTTTTTTTTTACCCAATTAGCACTTTTACAATATGATCAATGCGTTTTATGCGTGTAAAACGCTTACGCGTATAACACGTCAATAAGTTAAATCCGTGATGAATGATAATAATGAACATTTTCATCCCCCAACGGTTCTATTTCGTCGATTAATTTGTGCGTATCCAAACATTATCCGACCAATTTGACTTAATAGAGTGCGAAGGGTTGTTGTGGCGAAATAATGAAAAAAAAAGTGAAATGTTTGGGATGTGATCTCACCGCCTAATCCCATTACAACCCCTGCAAAAATAAGCGAAGGGATGAAAATGCCCCCGTTTTCTGACTTAAAAAAAAACACTAACATTTTCATTTTAATTAAAATTCTTAAATCATCTCGCGTATAATATTTTTTTAATTAATATAAAATGTGTTATTTAATATGAATATGAATTATTTTATTATATTACTGAACTATTAAAGTTGGAAAATTGATGTATCTTTAATGAAAATTAGATGGAAATCCATGTCGAGGTTAAAATGTGTAAAGCATAACAAAATAGATAATACTATATAAGATAATTGATGTTCTCGACTAACCATCAATCTAATTTATTTGTAATAATTATTGAAAATATATTCCAAGACTAGGCATAATTTTATCGTTCGTTTGATTTTTGTCAGCATGTAACGCTTATATACGTAATTGCATATAAAAATCGTACATTACTTGAGTATAAAGCAAAAAAAAAATAGTATTGTAATATCAAAATCTTATTATTATCACAAAAAAAAATACACATATACATTCACATATTTTTTTAATTAATCAATAAATATTAATTACATTACATGTATCAAATTATTTCTATATGTTTATAAGTATTTGTTTTACATTGTTATAGTATAGAAAAAAATATGCGCAAATATTGCAAATTGTATGCAATTTTAATTTTAGATAATTTTTTTTATGCGTCAATGTTTCTTAATGTGCAAGTCTTTCCAATTTTATTTAGTTTCAAATTACTATATATATAAAGTAATATAATTAACATATTACATAATTTCGAGTAAGATAAGTATTATTCTATTAAAAATTAAAATCCGCATTGATGATATTATATTAAAAATATTATCCATTACAAACAATATATGTGCATAAATCACGAATATTTTTATAATAGTAGTAAAATCAGAGTATAAAAACTGGTAAATTAAAAAATTAGTTTTTATAAAGTTTTAAAATATGCATAAATATAAAAAAAAATAACTGACAGGCTATAAATCAAAAATTGTACAATAATTGGATATCGTAATATTGCAAAAAAAAAAGTTGTTGAAAAAATTGAAAGTGCACGCCATATTTTAATTGTGTGCGTTATATTTTATCAGCTTGCAGAAAACACGACAGGAAATGAGAATGAAAATCTCATCGATTTTTAATTATATCGAAAAATTATTAAGATCATACCGAATTCACATTAAAACTGATTACATGACTTCCTGAATTTTGATTAAAAAAAACGTTTTTATACGTTTCACGTTTATATATATATATATATATATATATATATATATATATATATATATATATATATATATATATATATAAACAATCGCATTTGTATACAGTAACGAGCATTCGACTCAATATTCATGAATATAAATGTTCCATGAACGAACGTGAAAGTTGATTTCATTCATTATTTATTAAAAACAATTAACACCGACGTTTTCATAAATATTTATCAAATTTCATAACATATAAGTCTTCATCCTTTGTCAATTAGATGAATATATTGGCGTTAGAATACGATCGATATGCACAAACGACAAAAATTAAACTACCTACATAATACAATAAAAACAAATAAATGTACGTATATAAAAATTTACCTTTTAACGTCACCGTTGAGATCCATCTTCGAAGATAACGACACGTTTATATATGTATTTTTTTTCTCAATATTTTATTCTATATATGTATATATGTATAACAGTACAAAATCAAAAATCGTTTTTTTTTCGAAACTGTTCGTATTAACCACAGAAAAAAAACACAGAATGTTATGTACGATTTCAGTTGTTTAGAGATAAACGCGTTAAATATATGTTCAATCACTGATTTTAAATTGATAATTTTTGTATTAACAATAGAAAAAGATGGTGAAACGCTGATCGCGCACGTACGAGTCGCATGACGCGACGTCCGCGCATCTCCGCACGCTAAGATGCTTTGACGCGGGAGAAGAGTTTCTCAATTCGAATAAGATACTTCACAATATATTATATAAACAAATATAGCTCTTATGCTATATTAAAATACGTTTGATTATCGTGTGCATATTATATAGACCACTTATGTCGTTTTTGATTCCACAGTGCGGCGTACCAATCGATAGTGTGGTCTTTGTGCCAGGTGAAAATAAGGTCTATTTTATCGCGGTGCACCAAGCATATTGAGCGTATTGAATTTTGAATCGTATTGTATAATGAATTAAAAGCTATTTTCGCTCAAGGATATTGTTCTTCGGAGGCCGGCTCAAGCAGGTACGCATCTCGGGAGAGGTTCGCTACATGTGCGCCAAACTACAATTCTATCTTACGCGTCAGGTGTTTTCAATCTCTTTTCATTTAATAAAATTTTATATTAGTTTTTTTAATGTATATAAATATATGCTTCTTCTTGAAAACGTATTTTGAATGCAATATATATTATTTTTTTTTTATTAAAATATATATAATTTTAATGAAATATTATTATATTATATTGAATATTGATATTTTAAATATTTGCATAAATATTGACACATATATATATATATTTTTATTAATAACATTAATACTGAATTATAAAGTTAAAAATATTAGTTAATATTATACAATATTTTAATATATTTTTACAATAATTATTGTCAAAATTTTATTATTATTATTATTTTTTATCTTTAAATTATATAAAATTGTAAATTTCTAGCTCAAATATATATGAAAAAATATTCTTTAAAATTCATTGCGAATTAAGTTCTGTGTCGCATCTGAAGGAATATTTAATTTTATGTCGTAAGCACAGAAATTGCTTTTTATATCAGTATTTGCTCGACGTGCTAACGACGCTTTTAATTATAATATGAAAAATCTCTCCGCGTATCTGAAGTGCTTGATAAGCGGTTTTAATTAATATAAATTGTGCAAATTTATATCAATTAGAAGCGAAAACGTCATAAAATGTACACGTGAAAATTTCCCTAATTATGCCGGATAAGCACTTTCACTGCCGCATTTTAACGAAAAAGAAAAAAAAAGAATATCAAATATGCACTTGCATTGTGTAATGATTCTGACCTCGTCCGTAAATTGACACTTATTTCGTACTAACAATTCGAACGCTTTTAATTTTAATTCGTACTTATTATGTGCGCGCGCACAAACACACACACACACGTAAGCGCGTACATTCAATGATTTAGAAAATGGTTCGTTCCATTAGATGAATTTTTGATAAACGATTGCCGATTCTAATAATAGTCGTAACATGCACGCAATAGCATCTGTTATTTCCACATACGACGAAAGAAGTTATCAACTTTTAAGCAATTTTTATTTGTGTAACTAACGCCAAAATAATATTTATAATAATTATTCGACATTATAATCTATATTATATAGTAAAAATTGCAGTTTTTAAATTTATTAAAATAATTATTTGACATTACCAGATGCTTCTACATGCATATCTGAATTTATAACAGAATTTTAAATCATGAAATATATATATATATATATATATATATATTTGTTAAAAATGCGTATTATTCAAATAGGCACGCTTTATAAGCAGCTGACCATGGTAAAAGCTGACTAATTATGAAAGGGTGTGTCTTTTTTTTATTAATGCGAAAATATACACACGCACGTGCAAGTTTGTCTGTATGTATGTATGTCACATTTGCATATTCACACGTTCGTTTACATTAATCGATTAATTTATAGTAACCGCTGTTTGCATTCGTGTGACATATATATATATATATATATATTATATTCACATGAAGCGTCGTTTCCTTTTCAATTTTCTATGTGTAAGATTTCCATGTATTATTATAATATTTGAGATTTATAAAATCTATTATTTGCCCCGATATCCTGTTGTTTTTTTTTAGGTCGTAGATTGTAATCTGGGACAGGAAAATGTCCCTAATTAAAATAAAAAAATAATAGCGGATATGCATTCTTGTATCAAAGTATGTATTCGAGATTGATTTTATTTTACGATATTTTGAAATAAAAATTTAAATATGAGATGAATAATTTAATTATAGGATTTTTATATAAAAATATCAAGCAAAAAGTAAATTAAAAATATTGAAGTTTAAATTAATTTTTATTATATATTATATCATTATGTTTTTAACAGGGATATGTTAAATAAAATTATAATCAATTTTAAAACTGTGAAAGGACGACAATTCGAATTGTGCATTATTCGAGTGAAATTTAAAGATCGAATCAACGTTTCAGTTATAGTATTTTAGTGTCATTTATAATGACACGACCTTTTTTATGCACAAGCGTTTCTCGTGTTTTTTTATTTTAATTTTTTTTTTTTTGATACATTGTGACATCCAAATCGTGATGCTCACCCAACATGGAGACAATGCCTCATCCGAAGCAAACTTCAGCTAAAGAATATCAGCTAAAGAACAATGGAATCGAGCTACCTGTTAACGCATTAGTGGCTCGAGTGATGGTCATTGCATATTCATCAGCAGCGGCGACGATGGCCAAGAATGCCGACTTCGGAGACCATTTCTCTTTTTTTTTCTACTTCTCCTGCTCTCTCTCTCTCTCTCTCTCTCTCTTTCGTATGTCCATTTCTTCGATAGTTTGCTTCGTGTTTGCGTTTTCGAACGGCACATTTCTGATTGACGCCGACGCCCGATCGTCAAAGAGAGTGCGTGACAATTATAATGGTCAAACTCTGATTTTTAAATCGAATTAGACTTTCTCATCTTTTAATAACTATAAGCATAGTCGTACAAAATCGTGCCTAAACAATTTTTGAATAATTAATTTATAAAATCTTAACTATAACAATATCGACATTAAATGCTCTTGAAGGCACATGCAAGTATCGGAACACAGTTACATTAAATTATTATGCATAATGCTTAATGGCTTAGATGTGTAGTTCTAAGTATTGAATGTCGCATCTTATTGTTGCTAATATATTTTGTAACGATGCAGTAATCGCCGTTGAACCATTTGCATTGTAATTGTGTCATTAAAAATTTAAATAAACCAACTAGTTTTCTAAGTGGTTTTTTTTAACTAGTAAAATTGACGATTCGATTTCTATCGTCGACTTTTTCGCTATTGCGTTCGGCTGTCTCATTAATGATGATATGAAAAAGGAGCCTTGGCCTCGTTTTTTGGTTTATCAGTGTTAGTTTTCCTTCTAAGGGATCCAATTAGCTATATTTTGATTATATTCAATTATAATCGAGATTGGATTCAAAATTTATAAAGTTAAAATATTCAATAAAAATAATATCTACATGTAATATTTAAATACTGAGATTTATAATTGATTTAGATCGTAATTTAAATTAAAGATTAATTAACAATATTCTAAGAACAATAAATAAAACGAATTCTCACAAAAAATATTTCTACCCATAAAATTAATTATCATTATGAGTTATATGCAATTAGAAGTAATTACAATATATCTACATATAATTGTATAATGCTCGAAATTATTACATAAATTCAAAGCATATCTAAATATTGTATTATATAAGTATAATGTGTGATAAATAATTAAATATTTAAATTAAAATTATAAATCTAACATATTAAACTGGTATTTATAATTAAGTTCGTTAAATTATTGTGATAATTTATCATATGTATTTATTTTTCGTGATTATGTTATATAATTTGTTTTTATCAAAATATCTTTTTATTATTCAATACGTTGTATATATTGTGAGAGTTTTAAATTAGATTTATTTATGGCAAATTGGTTTTTTATGCTAAGATATAGAAAATTTTGGTAAAATAATAAAATGAAATATAATTATATTAGTTTCAATTTTATATAAAATGTGACAATATAAATAAATAAATCCAGATGAATTTAATGTTTACGTAGATTTAAATTTAATTTAAATATGGATTATTTAAATGATAACTGTTCGTTCCAAATTTGTATCAGCGCCATTTTATTATTATTATTATTATTATTATCGTTTTATTCGGCTCTAGTTTCGCATTGACATAGAAAACGGTATCGCTCTAGGAACGCCAACTATTCAGATCGATTTTCCGGGCTACGTTTTATTATTCATTCGACGCGTGATTGATGACACACTATAGACACTTTATCAGAGGAACGGACCATCGTTAAAAACTTATGAAAGTGTGCGTGTGTGCGCGTGCGCGTGTGCGTGTGCAAGATTCATGATTGAATGCGAAAATTTCGATATTTATATGACGTGTATCGGAGAAGAAAAGAATCGGTAATTAAAATTATCGCGCGTATTGTACTTTCATGAATTATGTCATCGGTTCAAATCTCAATGTGTCATTGGTATCGTTAATTTTTATCTGTAAGAAGATTTATGTTAATTAATATAAATAAAATAATTCGACGTTATAGAAAATAATATTTACATTAAAATGTCAATAGTCATAGATTTATGATTATTCTTTGTAATTAAAAACTTGATAATAAATTAATATATATTATATATTAATATATTGTAACAATTGAATGCGATAAAATTCGTAAAAAATAAATATTTATATTTACGAGAGAATTATTAGTATCGAATTGCTTTGTAATGGCAGTAAAATTAACCCTTTATGTAAAAATAAAAATTTATATATAATTTTATTCGCGTTTATTACATTATAATCAGTGGGGTGTCAAAATAAAATCGAAACGTGGGGCGCGATTCGAAGTGCGAAAACAATCGAAAACAAAAAGAAATTTTTGTTTGTCAAACCCTCCTCGACCAATGGGCGTTTCTAGAGGGGTCAAACTGACCCCCGGTCATCTCCGCACTTTCTGAATATACGATTGGCCAGTACATTGGATATCCCGTCGTTCAATGCGATTTCTCACACTTTTTATAACTCGTTGACCCCTTACGAATTCCGCTTTTGTAGTTAGCTTATACACGCCGTTTGTTTTTGTTTATTTCGTGAGTTTTGTTACCGAAGAAACATGTCTAAATTCTTTGTTTGTCTGTCAGTCTCGTCGTTATCTTAATGCGTTCGTCTGGACACTAATTCATTGGACATCTCCGCGTTAAAAATACTTTCTAGAATCTCAATTGTGTTGGACAATCTCTTTTTTGGTATTCGAAACGGGTCGTAAACATCCGATATGAGTCTTTAAGTGTATATTATGCCTTTTCTTCTGATCTGGTGCAATCTGATCTGCTTCATTACTTCAAACTTTGAAAGAAAAAAAAAACAACAACTCGTGCAGGTATTTTATTTATCTCGAGTGGTTTTCAAAAAATACGTCTATATTTTTAAAGAAGATATTTCTATAAATATATATTATTTTAAGTGTATAATAATAAATTTACTTTCATTTATTAAAACAATTTATTATGCAACAATAATTAATTAATTATTGTAAACGCCCGTCATATCTAGGACTTTTTTCGCATATTGAAGAATATTCAATAGTATTGCAGTTTGAGAAACAATGGGATGCTTCTGTTCTATTTTATCTCGCATAAACGGAACATGCACCATCCCATTGTACCGAGAGATTGTTCCTTATCGAAAACTTCCAAATATATTCGTGTTTTAAGAACAGAAAATGCATTTTTATCATTTAACGCCAAAAATAATGTCTACTCTGAGATGGTTTGTGTTTATCTTTAACTCTGAAATATAATATAGTTTTAAGAATAAACAAATATTTCATTCATAAATAATCATACAATTTCATTCTTATATAATAAATATATAAGATATATATGCATTTATTTGAATAGTATAATATAATTTTAATATGAGATATATTATTATACTATTTCATTATATTAAATATTAGAATTTATCAGTAATATTTGGTAGACATCACTGATTGTATGAGATATCAATTGATGATTAAAAATTCCAATTTGGACGATACAAACGTCCGTCATTAAAGGACAGAGATGCTCGTTTCTGGAATATGCTAGACTAAGATGGTTTCCAATTAACCTCCACAGCTGTTATTAGAAGCTAAACAGTGTCTTCATCTTATATTGCGGTATTGTGTGACGAATAATAAGGTAATCAGTAAACTAATCACGTATCCATCAGTCGGTCTCCGAGCTGCTAAACGTGGCCTCAGGAAAAATAGGGTCACGATACATGGATCAGAAGTGAAAAAAAAAAATTCTCCATCAATGTCTCCGTGATTCTCGTTAAACTTATATCTATTATTATCATGCTAATAATATTATAATGAGTTCATTGGAAAGCTGAATAATCGCCGTTCTTAAATATTTGGGTTTTTTCTTTCTTCGGTTATTATTCGTGTTGTGAACGAGGTATGTATTTTTACACTTTTGATCAAATGATTTGAATATTCATTTGGTGACGTATTAGCAAATGAAAAAGTAATGAGATTTATTTTCTCTCTCTTTCTCTCTCTCTCTCTCTCTCTCTCTATATATATATATATATATATATATATATATATATATATATATATAGGGAGAGAGAGAGAGAGAGAGAAAGAGAGAGAAAATAAATCTCATTACTTTTTCATATATATATATATATATATATATATATATATATATATATATATATATATATATATATATATATATATATATATATATATATATATATAATTATTTTAATAGAGTACGGTATATTATGAAAATTATATATTTTTTTACCTATCAATGGCTATTGTTTTCTAAAAAATGTAGTATAAATTGATTAAAATATATTTCGATAACGTTTTTATATAGAAATGTGTTTGAGTATTTACAATGTATAGACGAATAAACGAATTCTGGTTAATTTGAGGTGGAAAATACATATTGTTACATTTAAACATTATGCGCATTTTCGTCATGAAAAGAAATAAATGTTTGTGACGTATTTTTAAAGACGGAAATCTTGAAGTATAATATTTTAATTTAATTTTTTTCTAAATTTTGTTCGGGTATAATTTATGTTATATTTAAGATACTACGATGAAAAACTCGAGTAATGTTCTAGGTAAACCATAATTTCATTGTAAATATAATAAAAGAGAGTTGTGTTGTTGATGTATTATATAGTAAATATAATATTCAATACTTTTAGAATTTACTAAAAAAAATATGGATATCTTGCTCAACCATGTTGAGTGCGGAATTACATGGCTTCATGGTTGAATTGATGCGCATTTATCACGCAAAAGAACGTTACATATTATCGAGATATAAATATGAGAGGGAGTATTGCACTTTTCAGCGATTCGATTTTCATTCGGTGAATGTTTGTAATAGATGAAAGTGCTGAAAACGATCATCGAAATGCTGAAAAACGATTAGAGGAAACGTTAGAGAAAATCGGAGTACCCGCTCGATTTTAACGAATTTCACACATTATCACCGATTGTTCCTGGCATTTCGTTTATTACGTGATGTGTGTGTGTGTGCACATGAAAAATCACGAAACAATTGAAAGTGTCATCGTCAGCCGACCGTGAAAAATGCGGCTGACTCGTCGCAATATGCAAGACGACGGGTTCGAATCCGATATAACGAGCTCGTCTTATGAGAAATGAGACTCTACGCCCGCCCTTGAAATACATTTTGCGCGACGAATTTTTATTGACAATTTTACGTAAACTTGTTTGTTAATTCGTTTTTTTTTTGTAATTGTAAATATTTTCATATATTAATATTAACTTCAAAACGAGACATTGTAGTATTTATCCCATTTTAAATAAAAAAATAAATGTTTTAATTACATATTTCAGATAAAAATCTAGTGATATAGATAATACAAAAGATATAGTTATTTTTGTAAATTAATATTTTATAAATTTAAATTTAGACGGAAGCAATAAAGCATAAAGCACAATTCAAGATACAATTTTTTAAAATTTTAATAATTCTTTAAAAAAATATTTTTAAATAAATTCAGATATAAAGATGTTTTCTATTAGATTAAAATTATAATGAAAACTCTTGATTAAATGAATTTTTCCATATTCCTCATTTATCATTTTATATAAAGTTATTAAAATATCTAGATTTAAGTAAGTTTTCAAGGCAAAATCATGTAAGTATTGCTAATTTGGCTTGCATTATAAACTTTCATGCGTTAATAACAACAGATAAAATTATCAGCATAAACAAATTATTAAACCGTCATTGTTGCACAAAAACGCCTCAAAGACCATCGCAGAACTCATGAAACATGAAATCGTTAAGATTTCGTGATCGTCAAGCACGATATACCAATAATGTGCTCATGAAAATAATATTAAAAATATACCATATATATATATATATGTGTAACCGTCGGATTAGTGAAACGGTTAACGGCCGTTGTCGGTTATCGAAGCATTGTATTAGAAAACACTTTCGATTTTTATATCGAACGTTATGTTGCATCGTTACGTGGTCCGGTTTTTGCTTAAGATTCCATGTCGACAATTGCGTGAGTTGCCTCTGGTCGCTCATGATGAAGACAAGTGAGGAAAACCGATGAAAAACCGGCGATGAAAAGTGGAAAAGATGTTGAAAAATTGACGCGCTTCGAAATCGACTAGGAAACTCGTTTTTCATACAATAAATTGTATGATGCATACATCTGTTGTTGCTTTATTATAATTTTTATATAACATTAAAGATTGAGCAAGTTGGAAGATATATAATATTTATATATTATTAAAAACAATTAATATTAATTTTTATCAAACATCACAAAAAAATAATATAATTAAATCTTTCATATATTTGAATAAAAATATATATAAATAAATAATCATATAAAAATATCAATATTATAAATTCTAAGATTTATTTTTGAATTATGATGCGATACAATTTCATAAATTATAATCATCATTTATAACGATTATAACATGTCAAAATTATGATTTAAAAAAAAATGCATCGACAAAATGTCGAAATTCGACGAGCGTACGCAGAATTTGCGAAAGAATATTTATGCGAGAAATCAATTGGGCAACGGTTTCAATTTGATTTTTAGCCGTTCTTATTGGATCAACTGGGTCAAAATCAAAATAATACAAAACAATTATTAACACAATTATTATAACACTTGTCGTTATATTCGATATAATATAATAAATAATGAACGAAGAAAAATGTCGACGCATCGCACATCGACGATTATCTATATATATATATATATATATATATACGTTTCGTTATCGACATTGCGAAATATCACGACAAATTTATGAAATATTTAAATTTTAATGTCAATACAAAATATTTTAAATATAAAAATCGAAAATAATTTTATATATTTTATAATAATTTTTATTTTACAAATAAAATATATACTGTAATTTATCGAATTTTGTATGTCTTCGATGGTGCATCCTATGATTATAAAAAAAAAGATAACAAAATGATATCGTTAAATAAATATAAAATATCAAATACATTAAAACCCTTTAATAAAATAATAATATATAATGATAAAATAAAATATTAGCGTCAAATTGGTTTATTAAAAAGAATAAACCAACATCATGAAATTCGAATTTCAACAGAGTTATCGTTTTATATATATATATTTTTAAATAAAATGTGTTTTAAAAATGGAAAAAAAAATCATAAAATTTTATGATTTTTTTCATTTTAATATTTATCTTAAGATAATTGTGTTTTTCTTTGATGAAAAAAATTATAAGAATATGCCGTCAAAAATGGAATGAAAATCTTAGTACGAAATTTATGTTATAAATATAATTGTAAAGCGATATTTGGTCAATGATAATAATAATATAAAGTTTGAAATTATTGAAAGTGTACAAAATGTTACATAATTCTTTGGAAGATTCTTGATATTTGATAAATGTATATATATATATATATATATATATATATATATATATATATATATATATATATATATATATATATATTGCTAGTTGTAAAAACAAAGACATTTACTACAATAATAGCATACAAACGATGTTGTGCACAAAAAACAAAAATTAAATTAGAACCATAAAACACATACAAAATCAGTATTGTACGTGTTGTATATATACGTTTATATACCATATACAAAAAAAAAGTTGTATAGTAATTAATCAATTATATTGTACGAGAGTGAACGTGAGAAGAAAGCGTGAAGATTGCGGCGGCTGTGTGTGGTGAATGTGAATATTTATTTATATAGTCGTTTTTTTTTATTATCATAAGCCGTTTTTTTTTTCATTAATATTTTTTTATTTATATTTTCCGTTTATTATATATTTTTTTGAGTGGAGAAAACGCACGTGTTAAATTGGCGAAAATCGCGTACGAAAATCTTATGAATTTTCGAATGAAGTTTCATATCGTGTATGTATACGCAATTTTTTTCATTTTATTAATTTTCGAATTTTTTTAACGCATGTTCATATTTATCACGATACATATTTATGACGATGATAATTTTGTGAATTGAATCGATAATTTTTTGTGTTTGATTTGATTGAGTTTTTACATTGAAACAATATCAAACATTTTAAATCGTCATGATTTTTCTTAAAAATTTTGGTAATTTTTGTATTAAAAAAAATACAATAATATGTTGGGTTCTTTAAGAAAATTTACTGTTGTGTATATTAGTAATGAGTATATTATGTAAATTGGAAAAAACAGAGGCGATATTCGAAATAAGTTATATATTCTTGATAAATATTTTAGTCATTAAATTTCACAGTTAAGTATGTTATATAGATAGCAAAAATATTACAATTGAAGTAAATGTTAAAATATTGCAGTGATAATGATTATAAAATATATTTTTTAATATTTATATAAACAAATTATGTTCTAATTAATATAAAAAATTATCACATATACGAGTGCTTTAGAAATAATACCATGTGTGAAAATGAAACACATTGTCGTCGTATTTCATAGAAGATTGCAACATGAAACAGCTCGGCGCCGAGATATTTTTGCACAATTGTCTACAAAATATGCAAAAATTGCATTTGTCATTTCGTTGGATCCAAAAAAAAAAAATAGATCAAAATCCGATCAAAGTACATCGGCGAAATGATTAACACATCTGTTTTGGTTCGATGGACTACAACGAAAAATGACGTGTCTATCTGAAAATGCATTTGAAATTCTTTGCGATTTCGTGGCGACATAATGGAAAAAATGCTGGTTCAGTCGTTTAGTTTAATTTGATATATAGATATATATATATATATATATATATATATATATATATATATATATATATATATACCATATATGATTTCTAGAATTTTAGAATGATTTTCATTGATATAAATTTTTATTTAGCAATCGATTAAAATATACCTGAACTTCTTTACGGTTTTTTTTTTGAAAAAAAGGATTCGAGTGACCTTAGGTCATCCTAGGTTTACATTAATTTTTCGCTTAACCCTCGAACAACCGTAGGGTGCGCGATACCCTTTTCAAACGCGATAAAACTCTAGTAATACCCTTCTATTGTTGAACGTCACAATCGTTACAAACGGACTCCGGGCAAAATTGCAAATTTTAACGAACCTCGTAAGAAATGCAAAAAATATATACATATATATATATATATATATATATATATATATATATATATATATATATATATTGCCAGGTAGTCGCAAAGAAAGAAGTCATTGTGCGACCAGTTCTTTGATATAAGTTCGCTTACATGGGTCCGTTTAATTTGCATTTTTTTTCTATTATTATCTATCCATTCATGTCCACTTCCTTCTGGTTCTTCCTTCGTTGTTTCATCAGGTAGCCGCCGAATATGTTATACGACTCGATCGAAGTAAAATAATAGGAAAAAATCGGTACGTTGGTGACCCTTGGATGACCGAAGTTCTTTTTTTTTTGAAACTAGAGTAACGAATATTGCACGTTGTTTGTTACATATTTTATTTGCTATATATATATTTCTTTTTGTAATAAACATTTCGCTTTCTTTTCTTCCATTACATGCATAACGAGAATATTATGGTAGTCGTAGAAAGAAAATAGAAATAATGCGTATAATAATAATAATGTGCACTATTTTGCTTCATTTTTTTTTTCATACATTTGGACCGTTGGTCATTTTTCGTTTCTCACGATGTCGTCGAAATGTAGGTCGTAAAGGATTCGTGAGTTCGTTCGATGGTCATTATTGTGATCGTTACACGAGCACACATATACAAATGCACGTACGCATATTAAGTATTCTTTGTATGTATGTTTTATATAGAGAATATATATATTTATATATATATATATATATATATATATATATATATATATATACATATACATATATATATATATATATATATATATATATATATATATATATATATATATATATATATATATATATATATATATATATATATATATATATATGTAACATTTTTTTATCATATAAAATTTTAGATAACAAATGATCTCGTAGGGTGGAATATTATACTATCATAGAGTTTATTGAGGAAGTTAAATATGATTTATTTATAATACATATTTATTGATTTTCATGTAAAAATTAAAAAAATATATAAAAAAATACAATAAAAGTTTAAAGAATATTTAAAAAAAATATAAAATTTGAAAATATGTAGAAGTACAATTTTTAGATAAATTAATACATGATTATACTAGAAAAATATAATGATGTAAAAATAATAAAGATTAAAAAGCATTATAATAATTTGTAATTATGAAAAATGTTTTTTTTTTTATGTTTTAAATATTTGAATGCGTCATATATATGCTGTGATCACATTAACCGGCGTAGCTGTAAGCTATTAGGGTGTTGTAGCGCGTTAACGGCCGTTCAATTTGTCTATTGTTCGTGTTTTACGTGTGTATTATACATTATATCATATACGGACACTTTTTTTGGGTCGGGGTCAATTTGACCCTAAGCGCGAGCCGAAAGGTCTTCCGGCGGTCCCGAAGAAAAGATGGGGTCGTTTCGACCCTTGCGCCCTTTATCGCTATTTTCGTACAATTTTCTTCATCGTTTCGAGTTTTTTGGATGCGTGTTTTTTTTTTATACTCGACTGACCGCGGGTCACTGAAGGGTTGATTTGACAAGAATTATAAGAATTATTATATCGTTTTTTGAACGTTGCGGAAGAATACTAAACGATTTCGATACTTTTTAATACATAATAATTTTTAAAAAATATTTTAAATATTTTTTTTTCATTTTTCAATATTACGAAAATGTCAAAAATATATTCATATTTTAAATATTTGTCTATATGATTATTAAAATAAAATTTCACAATTATTATTATGTCAAAATTTGTCGAGGAATATTTTATTTAAAAAAGTTTCAACCTTCAAAAAAGTCGAAAGTTTTAACCTTCAAATATAATAAAAATGAAAAGAATTCAGTTACTTATTTTGAATTACCTATGAAATTTTTTGTTGAAAAAATAATGTAAATTTTTGGTGTGAATTTATATTTCTTTTTTATAAAAAATGAAGAAATGAAGTTTGTTTATAAAAAATGAAGACAAATTATTCGGTGCCATTAATGTTTTGTTGAAAATAAACTATTATATACAATATTATGTCACAGTAAAGATTATGTCGAATGAATACGACTATCAATTTGGTTACAATATAAAAGAAATTTCTAAAAACTATAGGGCTGAAGCAAAACTTTCCATATTTTATAATAATTTTACGTATTTCTAAGCTTAATTTACATATTTTGATCATATTTATTTTTCTTAAAAAATTTTCAAAATAACCTTATTTAGATACTGTGATTCGGATTCCGATACGCATTTCGGTGATTGCGTCAGGCGATTTTCAGATTTCTATAAAAACACGCATGGAATTGAACGCAACAATTTACCGGAAGAAATTTATAATTTAGGCATTAAAATATTGAATTATTCAAAAGAATTATTTATTATACGGAAATAATTTAATCGAATTACCGCATGTTAATGAATCTGTCGAGCAAAATAACATTTTAATTATAATCGAAAAACTATTGAATTATAATGTGATGAACGTAGCTGTTATCAATAAGGATATGGTCATGTGGATCAATTATTATCTATTAACAATATATATTATTTTATTAACTTCAATTTCTTATGTAATAAATATCTATATTATATATTGATCAGAAATTATAATGTATTCAAATATTAAAATTGAATATATATTTGGAAAATGCTTTGTTAATCCTGCATAATTTATATTTTACTATATTCTATATATACATTTAAAGAAAAGCTTATAAAGTATAAAGGCTTGAACAGACCGGTAAAAAAGCTATAGGTGTATTATATAATATATTTTATATGTGGACTTATATAGAGCAAAACCGTTAAGAAATCAAACAAAAGTAACAGTATGAGGATCCTTTTTGTCCTCTTTTTTTTAGCACACGGTCAACGACTGAATTTTGGTACCGTATGAAATAAATAAAATAATGACGGAAAAAGGACGAATTAACGGTCAAAAAACGGACCCGACAAAGAAATAGATCGTCCTAAATAAAATATTGACCGAGTTTCTCACAGCGGTCAACATCCTTGCAATAACATCTACCTGGACGTATCGAATTCATGGGAATATTGTCCAACTACACATATTAACCCTAAACGATCGAAGTGTTCGCGAAAAAAAACATGCAAATTATCCGATGGACTGTCCTTTGTCCTTCACGACGGACAGAATAGGAAGAAGCCCTCGATTTTGCGAAAAAACGGTTCATTCTTATATTATTATTATTATTATTTACTTATGGGGTTTGCGATACCCCAGTGATCTGATTGTGTCAAAAAGCAGAGCGCTACCTGAGTTATGGACAATGGTTCAAAGGATCTCGCGGATGGACTAGGGACATTCTTAATTAAGGGTCAGAAGGGTTGAATGGGTAGCTGAGGGTCAAACTGACCCCGGATCCGTGACCCGACACCGGCCGGTTAAATCAACCGCGCATTCAGTATAATATATTACATTTAAAGGAGTGTGTGAACACATACTTATGTTTATTTTCTTTTATATATTTTTTACGACGGCAGTCTTGAAAAGCATTTTAATATTCATGAAATTTTTTTCAGGAACAATACATGAAATTTCGAGATGTTAAAGATGTGTTTCTGATATCCTGAATAATTTATTGAATTTGTGAATTCAGCTATAAAATGTAGTGAATAGATTTTTTGACTACGTATTTAAATATACGTATACAAAAAATATTACAATTATTAATGTAAAGATTTTTTTTTATTTTAATTTGATATTCTTTGTGAAATTAAATCGATGAACCTTTTATATTACATATTTTTAATTATTTAAATATGATTCTAAACTAAAACATGCGATATTTTATCTATCAGTTTAAACTCCAATGTCAAACTGTAACACGTGTAATAATTTTACTTTCGAATAATATGGTAAATAATTTAATTTAATGCCTTTTTTTTAACGGAATCGTGACGAGACATTTGCAATTAAAATTATGTGCGTTATGCCAATATGTGACAAGTATTTATATTCATGGTTCTTTGGATTGCAGATTAAAGTCTAGGTCGTTACTAAAGGACTGTTTTCATTATGCCGTATTGTGATAAAAAAAATATGATACTATTAAAATTGACATATTTCGTATATTTATATAATAAAATAAATTTTATATATTAAGGATATTTTATATAATAAAAAATGATGATTTGATCGATGATCATCGATTAGATTATGGTCGTTCTATAAAATAAAATCGGTTACGAAAGCGCGGGTTAATTCGAATCCGGTTAACCCTTTCGGTTAACTATGACGATAACTGCGTATTTTCCGTTACGCACTTTTCCAGTTTAACCATTTCAAAACGGTACAATATTTTTTTTCTTCGTTTGTGTCCGTTAACTGCTTATGTTTATTATTATTGCATTCTTGAAAAATATATAATGAAAAAAGAAATATATTCGTTAGTAAAAAAAAACAGTCCCAAGCCGGTTGTTTCATACAATGTCAGTAAAAATTTCAGTTATGCATCGATTTGAATAATGCGTTCTATTTATTTAAAAAAAATTTGTAGATATGAAATTTTTATGGAGCATTATGTAAAATTGTTTTCCTTTTTCAAATATTGAAATTTCATATATATTTTTCATGTTATATTTTGAAAATTGATGTAATTAGATTGATTTTTGTGCTCATATCAAATTCTTTTCTTTGAAGATATACATGGTTTGACGGGTCATGTCGTTGACTGTTTGCATATTTATGAGTCCATTGTTAACCTGCTTTCTGATAATGTGACTTCAACCAATCGTAATGACTGTTTCACTGATAAAGCGGCATCGACAGTTTTTCTTGATCATGAAGAAAAAGAAAAAAAAGACGACAAATTCAAATTTTAAAATATCAACTAGAAATCGGTTAACTGAAAAATTTTTAGTTTATTTGTTATTAGATATGTTGGAAATGACAGTGTTAATTTGGTATATTTTATGAAGTAGTCAAATGTTATTGATAAATAATATATATATATATATATATATATATATATATATATATATATATATATATATATATATATATATATATATATATATATATATTAAAAAAAACAATATTAGAATTTCAAAAAATGTATGTGAAATTCTTAGTACTTTTATATTGTAAAACAATGAAGATTTTTTCTATCATATATTTTATATAATTTTAGACTTATTATAAAAAAATCTATAATTTCATATTACATATAAAGATAAATATTTGTATTCATGTATTAATTTAAAGTAACTTTATTTCTGATAATAATATACGATTTATATATATATATATATATATATATATATATATATATATATATATATATATATATATATATATATATATATATATATATATATATGATAAGTAATATTTTATTAATATTAAAAAAAATATAAATATATAAAAAAACATGTAAAATATTCGTTTATTTATAGGATAAAATAAAAAGAACAAAGAGATAATAAACGCTTCGAGTAATGAATATTCGTTCGCAGTTAGAACTTATTTCATTTTATCAAAATAAAAATGTTGCAACGAGCTCATTATATGGCCGATAAAGCGTTTGCTTCGACCAATGGCAATATTTTCCGTCACAAATACGATCCCTTCTTATCGCAAAGACGTGAAAAAAGTGAAAAAAAAACCTGCAAACGTTGAATCTTCAATGACACGTCGAAGAACTAATATTTAACGTGAATTGTTGAATATCTTTCTAATAAACATTAGTCACGATTTTTTTCAAATAGTGTAGATTATCGTTGAATAGTTTTGTACATATATATATATATATATATATATATATTTTTTTTTTTGATCACGATGAAGGTCATATCTATAGTAGATTTAAATTTAAAAATTTATCACAAATTTAGAACAATTGCGGCGTTATTGATTAATTTTAATTACGTTTAATAAATGTAATATTAGAGTATCGATTTAATTCGTTATTTATTGAAATCGAAATATGTTCATATTTTAAATTAATAATGTAGTTTTTTTTACAGCATGCGAGTAAATTGCGGCGTGCGCTGATTAAAACCTACGAATTCCGAATAATTATCACATAATAGCAGTGTAAACTTGAAAAATTATAAATTGTAATTTCCGAAAACGAAATTAGGTCACATGACTCGTTGCTTTAATAGTAATTATGACTTTGATATTTCGAACGATGAAATTTGAATATTTTTTTCCTTGTTTGTGGCCCATTTTTTTTTCATACTCATATTTCGATGATCGTATCCTTTCACAATATTAACAATCAAAAAGGATATTAATTATGTATTTCAATCTTACGCCGACTCAAAATAAGAAGAAAAAATGAAATAAAAAAAAACACGTCATTACAAGGATGCGGATAGGACGCTTTGCAACGGATCAAAAACTGGTTTTTAATACACAAAAGCATATCCCGATTTCATCACAAAGGATAATGACGCATTTCGGTTGACTTCCGTCACTTTTTACAATCAGTAAAAGAGTACAATTTTTTTGACCCTTTCGAATTCTGTAAGTCTATTTTTTTTCGTTTTGTTGAAAAGAATGATGATTTATAGTGATCATTAAAAAAAACAGCGAGCTCTATTACAAAGGATTTTCGGGAACTGTGCGAATAAATCGAAAGGGACATTTTTACATTCGGGTCAAGGATATTTTTACGTGTGAGATACGATTTGCGCAAGTTGTTTAATCTTTGACATTTGCAAGTGGAGCGAATATATATTTTTATAAAGCATTTTAAAAATTTTAATTGAGTGTTAAAATCGTGCGAAAATTATATCGCGCTAATTATATATATAAAATTGCGAGAATTTCAATTATATATAAGCTCGTAAAAATGTATTTTATCGCCGGTGTGATTTGTTAATAACGTTATATCATTGTCATTAGTGAAGTCTATGAATAATTTTATGCAAAAAAAAATTGGCAATATTTTAATCGGGTTAAGATTTTTTTCATCTTACTTTTGATGTATATAAACAGAACAAGCTGATGATTCAGTGAATTTAAAGGATACAATCGAGAAAAAGTGAAAGTGATTATAAAAAAACCACAAAAATTTCGATGAAATCATTTATATAATGAGCACGATTAAATAATTTCAATATATATATATATATATATATATATATATATATATATATATATATATATATATATATATATATATATATATATATTGAAAATATATATATATACATTATTATCTAAATCATTAATCATAAGTATTTTAAATATAATTATATAATAATTTCGAGTTTTATTATTATTATTTTTATTTGTCTATAGAGAGAAAATGAAAAGATACATCGAAAAGAGCATTCAAAGGATGTTGTTTATACGCAAGCGAAGATAATATTATATATATATATATATATATATATAAATATAAGGAAGGCGATGACCACAAGCAATGTCCGTGGTGACCGGTTATTTTTTAAGGATGTTCCAGGATGTGACCCGCGGCTTCTTCATCCGACTTCATCCTGAGTCTTATTAAAGAAGCGACCACACCTGCCGACAATATCGATATCACCTGCGCACGTGCCACGTATATATGTACCTTTTACGCCTTTATATTTATATTATATATAGATATATATTACCGTTAATGTTTACAATTACATTATATTGTGTATATGTAATATTAAAAATCTTCTAATATATATATATATATATATATATATATATATATATATATATATATATATATATATATATATATATATATATATATATATATATATTTTAACACTTTTTCCATATTTGCTAGTAGTAGCCAAACTGCGGCTATTGCTTTTTGCCTTCCAATATATATTTAATTGCGGCTACCTTAATAGTTAATATATAGATTTGAAAAAAAATTCAATAGTCTAATAATACAATAATATAATAAAATTATTTTAAGATTTTATGATGCTTTTTTGAATATTCAACTGTGAGAAACAACATAACAGATTTGTATAATCTATATACCCTTTCAAATCATCTGATCTTACAACGCAGGTCCAGGACGTGAACCGGTTCTTTGCGGAAGACCAGAGAGCGGTTTCCTGAGGGTCCGACGTGCCCTTTGTCCTTTATAGATCATTCTTTTTTTTCTCAGTTAGCTTTTATGTTCTTCCGTATCTTTTTTTTTTTCATCAAAGGATTTTGTTTATTTTGGCCGCAGGATAATTATGATTAATGACGACGTCGACTATTGTGCGCGAAAAGGGACATCTTCCGTATACGAGGGCCGGCAGTGGGAATTTCGCGAATGTCCTTTGGACGAATGATAATTCGGCGAATTTGCATATTTTGCACGGACCGTTATGTTTTCGCACTATGATTATTAATGTTTACCTTTTATATTATATTTGATAAAAAAGAGTTTGTGATTTCTATACAATTCTTTACGTTAATAAATTGTATTGCATTTATAAAAAAAGAAATAACGATTCACGTTACATTGTTAAGATCTGTAGATTTGATGCGTATAATGATAATGCATCTTATTTTTAAAAATATGTATTGATTTTATTATACTTTATTATTAAAGATAAATAATGATCATAAGACTGCATGATATTGAATGAACTCATCATAATTTTTTAATCAAAATTCTAAAAGTATTATAATTTTAATAGAATTAATGATCAGTGATAAATTGAAAAAATTTGTAAAACTTATTTTTTGTAAATTATAGATAAGTATCTATATTTTTTTTATGTTTACTATCTATTGCACACCCTACGCGATTAAACCGGGAGGGTTAGAAAGAATTCATTCCTGTGTATTTTTTATGAGAACAGCTTGCGATTTTTATTATACACCGGGGGTTAATTTCGCCGGAGATGGCAGCCGAATTAATGAAATGACATTTGGTAAGATAAAGGTTAATATTTTCGGCGTTAAAAAAAAAAGAAACGAAAAGTAAAAAAATAAATAAAAAAACGAAACGGAAAAGTAATGAAATAAAATGAGAGATGTTTCCTCTATGCGAAAACGATAATCAATATCCATGTTAAACGAATGCATATGGATATATGTGAAACAATGATGGCATTTTAACCCTTTTAGAAAAATTTGTAATTCAGATGAGACGATCGCATCCTCGCCCCTGTTTTGATCTCTCGTCAAGAAAAATACGAAAATATAAATGAATTATAAATAAATAAATGGAATCAATGAGCGGATATGAGCTCCCGGTTGAGACACGCTCCATATTAATTTATGTTAATTCTACAATAGAAATCATCGCGGAGTCACAGAGGTCAGGACCCTGCTTTATACTGAACGATGATTCTTATATTTTTTTCACGATTTATCCTCTATAAATAATGAATCATTTAATATGGTTAGAAGAATGATTACGTGGAGTTTTGTTCAAGTTTTACATCGAAATGTTGATTTCTACTAGAGAAATATCTTACTTAAAGGGTATAGAAAAAATATTTTAGAGAAAATTAAGTTAACTTTGAAAATATCTAGTTAATTTGCGAAGAAATTATATGTTTTGCAAAAACATATTCTAATTAATTTAAATGATGATGAAAAGTATTACTTTGTCGTATAAAAATAGTACCAGCAAAAAGTATGATATATTACGTCTTTTAAACGGCCAGCTGTCGAAATTGAATAAATTCGATCGTAAATACTGAAATATTTTATATGAAAATACATCTTAATAAATTAAATTTCGGTATGTTAAAGATGCATATTTTTAGTTTAAAAATCATTTAATATTGAATTGTAAAAATAATAATAGTAGCATTTGACGAATAAAAATTAGACCGATTGTCACTGGAAGCTTTTCGTAGACCTTTTCACCATTTTTGCATTATATATATATATATGTATATTATTATAATAATTGAAATTGTCATCTGAATCTATTAATAACACGTTTTAAATAAATAATCATTATCATTAATGTTAATAATAATGTATTATAATTATTTTCGTGACACAATAGATAAGAATGGATCTGGTTTCTAGGTGCAGCCGTCTCAAATAAAACTCCCCCTCTCAATGACAATGTTAATAAATGTGTAATTTTCAAACGCCTATATACGGTACTGGCAATTTGAAAGTATTTAATAGTAGTTATAATGTATTTAGAGTTGGTGAAACACCTGACGATGCTATACTACGAGTTCGTATCGTCAGGAAATGCTGGTAGCTAGTTGCCAGCTGATAGTCTTGGGTCGTTTGCTCCGTTTCGATCGGTTTTTGTGCCATTGACCCTGTCCTAAAACGTTTCAGCATACACCCTCGTCAAATAAACTGCGGTATTATAGTTTCGTTCTGGATTCAGGTAGTGTAGGATCTGTGAAATCTTGATCTTCCAGGTTTTTCGGGGTAGGGTGAAGGAAAAAAATATATGAAAAACAGATTAGATCTCACACGGACATTCTTCCTATTTCAATTATATATTGTGAAATATTAAGATTTCGTCTTTCTTTTTTTTAACAATATATCACGTATTCTAACTGTGATTTCTTTTAACTTCTTAAAGTTTTCTAAAAAATTTATTATAATTATTTGATTGTAACTTTTTTAAATCTGCTTCATTAGTAAGATTTTAATTTATGTATGGAATATATTTTTTAATAAACAAATTAGTAAAAAAATAAAAATATTTTATTTATATTTAAATTCTCTTTATGCAATTTTATATTATTAGTCATCGGTAAAATGCTTAATTATCTCGATAGGTCATTCAGATCAATAATTAGGCAACGAGTTGAGAACAATTAATTAAAAAAAAGAGGTGTATAATTAAGAACTAAAAGGGTTAAGGTACGTGCGATGATAGCATAAATATAGGTTTTTCTTCCATATAAATAAAAATGTTAAAAAATATTCTTCGACAACGGAAGGTTGTTAATAATGGAGACGCTTAGAGGAATCACATGAGAGTGCCTTAAGAAAAAAAAAATACAAAATGGCACCTAACACTGATCGCTCGCAGTAGGTTTTTCTTTTTTTTTTGTATGTATATATATATATATATATATACAGTTCATGTATGTATTATTTCACTTTATTTCGTGAGTGACTTTTTTCTCTTTGCTCATTGTTGTGCCGTCTTCAACAATGAGGAATTGTTCGTTTTTTAACGGAAGAAGACCAGAAGACAACACACCTGCCATCGAAGAAGAGTTCGTTACGGCATATGTCGCGTTTTTCGGTTCGTTCAGGATATATATATATATATATATATATATATATATATATATATATATACCAGATATATATTCCCACATGAACTAATGTTTAAAAAAATAGATAAATAAGAATAAATATTAGGAGTAAACATATTGAATCGTGATAAGACGTTTGGTGGCGAATATAGTTTAATTTATTCATTACTTTTTAATTATTCTAAGCGACAATTCATTTCATTGTTTCATCTCAATGTAATATAGCGGAAGATATATGAAATTATTTTAAATTATATTTGCAATCATAGTGATTTTTGATATAATACTTTAAAAAATATTTAAAATTTATATACATATTTTTTGTGTTAAGATAAGATATAATATTAAAAAAAATTAAAGCTGATATTTAGGAATAATTCAAGAAGGGGTAATATATAATCAAATACTTCGATTTCATATATAAATAATTCCAAAAACACTCAATATTTATCTAAATATATATATATATATATATATATATATATATATATATATATATATATATATATATATATATATATATATAAAGAGTAAAATAATCAATAAATATACAAATGAAATCAGAAATTTGCAATATTTAATAGTATATTTTTTATATTCGGCTATATTTACATGGTATTTTAAAAAAACTTTTTTTTTAATATTTTTTTCCCTAGAATATAAAATATTAATTATAATATAAATGTATTATCGACTTGATTTGCTATTTTGTTAAATATGAATTCCGATTGGAAGTGAACGATACTAGAAAATGGATCGGACACGATTCCACTGAGACCGTAGCCTTATTATTCCGTATTGGACACACGTAGAGGAGATATTTACACAGAAGGAAGTATTGTTTTATGAGTTTATCGCTCCTGTTTACATATGTCTCTTTGTGGTGTATTTCGACGACGACAATGGTTCGTCGTGATGCTGCATAACCGACGAAGTGTATCTTGGCTAGCATCCGCCGGATTTTTTTCGTCGTTCTTTCTTTTTTTTTGACAGTCTTTTTTTTCTTTTTCTTTCTTCTTTTTTTGGTCAGAGAGTCTGTCTTACCTGAGATCAGCGAGTACGACGATGGAATCGAAACGATCTCGGTGCAAACTCTTCTGAATGACAATTAACCATCTCGTTCAGATGCTACTATGATTTGAATAACAATCGCCTTCTGAACGTCTTGTGTGTATGTATGTGTTAGATTGATACAAAGGATTTAGTGTTTTTTTTTCTTGACAAATTTTTGCTGCATATTGTATTATGTATGCATATGAGACTTGTAAGATCTCTTCTCGGTAAACATTTTAATGCTGTTTGTTTTTCTTTGTTATGCAAGTCTCTTTAATAGATAAAAATTTTGCGATATTTTTATATCAACACATTTAATATTGAACAGATGGAATAAAATTTTGAAAACTATTTTATTCCAGTAGTATAAAAATACTTCTTATGATTAAAACAAATCACAAATAATTATCTTATTATACTATTAATCCGATTATAATTATGCTTTAGAAATATATAACATCTAAAAAATTTATAAAGAAATACATCGTTATCATAAAATTTTTAAAGTCTCGAAAAAAAAACTATTATTTCACTAATTTATGCTATGAATTCATAATTAAAAAAATATTCTCATAGATTTTATACTGATTTTTTATAATGAAATGTTGATAAAAGCTAAATATACCATGAAAACATTTATTTTACAGGATTTTTCGGATTTAAATATAATACTTAAATAATAATAAAATATATGAATCTAAAATTTGATTTATTGATATGCTGCATATTAAAAATTAAATATCAATGAAAAATTACGTACATTTAGAATGATATATTTCACACTGAAACGTGAGATATGTGACATGAATTTCTCGCGATGATGTTTCATCGTACTTGCGAAGATTTCGAAACCTCAAAAGTGCTCTGAACCGAGCTTAAGCGATTCTAAACCTTTTTTTTTTAATTAGAAAAGAGACGATTTCGCAATCCGAAAATTATATTTTACGATCTATTATTTAAATAGACTTTGTTTTTTTTTCTACATAATTAAAATAAACTCGTTATTTAACAGACTAGACGATTCTGATGTTTTCTACTTTACGATCGAATCGTATACAAGTACAGACCAGCTGCATCCATTGGATATACCATCAGAACTATTGCTAAAATTACGATGCATAACGCCAGCTGCTTAATTATTATCTTATTGTTTGTATATTAATCGCATATTCAGAATCGCCTCTCGTCGAATAAGCGACGTCTCATTTTAATATACGACCGAATATATTAACGGATAAAAATGTGCGAATTCACAAGTGCATATATTATTCGAATGTATTAATTTCACGTTTGACCTTTACATATTTTTATTAGAACGATTGTTTTTTTTTTCATTGGCATAGGGTTAATTTTAATATTGTTAGTGATTATTTATGAAAATTTTATTCAAAAAAAAAAAATGTTGAAGTATTATAATCACATATTTATTTATATATATATTTTCAATGTTATATTACGAGTCATATATAAATTAATATACTACTGTTGAAGGTTGATATATAACATAATGAAGGCATCAAACTAATGAAATATGTTACATAAATTATGATTTTTTTTAATCTTTGATCATATTACATATCCATTAATAATGCTAATTAAATATAATGTATGTATTTCATATAAAAAATCTATCAATAATATATAAAAATAAAAAATATTTAATGAATTAAAACAAAAAAAGATTCACAATATATTCTTGCGTCGTTTTTGTATTCGAATTAAGCTTTGCATTCGATTTCGGCAGTGCGATTTTCACATTACCATAGTTATTTCGTGGTCACGATCGGTTAATCTGCGTACCGTAAAACCGTTTTTGAGATCGATTTTATCAGTTTTTTTTTCAATATTTTTTCTTCTTATTCTCCATCGTTGTAAATCATGATTGTTACAAGAGAGAAGACGACGATTCCCACGACTCCATCAGGATGCTGCGGTGGACCCAAGAGCGTCAAAGAAGTATACTGTTACTGTTTTATAGAACCGCAAACACCTTTAGTCTTTCTCGATACAATATAACGGAAGAGCATAAATGCGGCTTTGTATTCGAATAAAACCGCAATCGAAAGATTCGCACATCGGAAAGAGTTTGTAGATTATATTAAAATTTTTCGCATAGCTATATCTATTTTTTTTCCAATGTATTCGTTATTTTATCTTATGAAGTATTCTTATATGTTAATATATATATATATATATATATATATATATATATATATATATATATATATAATTCGATTATAATATTTTTTTAGTACAGTAAATATTTTATTTTTTATAGTATTTTATCAAAATTGACAATATTATAAAACTTAATCTATATTGAATATTCACATCGCCGATAAAATATATTTATTTTCGATTTTTACGAAGTTTCATCATAATTATCACTTATTATATTGTCGGTTACATCCATTGTTTTTCATTTCCACGAGATAATCTCATAATAGTTATAAAATGGCGCGTGCGCGCATGCGCGTTAGTCGTTCATTAATTAATTGGCCACAAGAACGATCACGCACGACCATTGTTAGGCGTTAAATGGTATTTTGTAACGCCGGTCGTTACCGGTCCCGTGATTTATAGATCGTTATCTGTTATATTATTTTTTTTTCGTTTTTATAGTTAAATATTATAATTTTACAAAATAATAAAAAAAGGGCGATTTTACACGACGATTTAATTAAACGTCAGATTGTTAATTATTTTACGAATTTCTATCAGAATAATGAATATAATTTATGATATCTGTTTTTCTTCGTATATAATAATGAAGTCATTTGAAATCAGTTGAAAAACTTATATTCGGATCTTGAATATATTGAAATATCCATATGGATTGTAAAGAATCGCAATTGCTATAATAAAATAGAATCGCTCTAAATAAAAATAAAAATAATAGAGATTCAATGAGTCAAAATCGGTCGGTTTTTCTAATTAAACAGTCAAACAAAGAAATTTTATTTAATTTGGATTTTTCCTCGTGCATTCATTCATACGTGATTTGAATGTCGTTTCTTCCAAAAAAATGTGCCGCGTGACATTAAAAAGAAAATTCAATAGAAATGCTTTTACCTTAGAGTTTATACAGCATATAAATATGTAAATTAAACACATTGGACGATTCATCAATTGGCTTTTATTATTTGAGAAAAAACATATGATTTCCGTTATACAAGATAGTTTTAATTGCTTAATTGTATTAGCTGCTTATGAAAATTTTATTGAAAAGAATTAATATAAAGAATCGCTTTTTGATATATTTAATAGAAATGATTCCAATTTCAAAATATTTTACATATATTAATTATTAGTTATTTAACGTCTGTATAAAATTTTATATATAATACAACAAAAATAAATAAGTAAGAATATCGAGATTATGTTGTAATATTATGTGGAAATCTTTGAATGATCTTTTAATATAAATATTATTTTGTGAATTATATTTATAGCCGTAATTTATTAAGGTAATAAGCTTCTGTCAAAATACACACAAAAAATAATTTTCATTGTTTGTGAAGACCGTTTTTTTACACGTGTATTATTTTAAGAATATGCTAATCTGTTTCGAGAAGCAGCTTCAAAAATTTTTACAATTATACATCATTTCGTTGTTTTTCCTCTTGAAAATGCAAATTAGCCATACCTTTTTTTACCTGACGAGTTACAAGAGTGAATTTCAAGGATAAGATAAAATTGTTCGAACCATGATCCTAAAAAAAATTCCAGAATTTGGATCTTAATCTTGTTTTTTCAAAGAAAAATGTTTTTTTTTAATTTTTTTACAGGGTTTAGAACCGTTTTCAACTTCCGTCAACATTTTCCCAGTTGTCAAAAATATGCAAATACCACTTCAAATGGGGAACATAAAATAGACCAATTTAAACGAACAGGAAAATTGTCATATCCATTCATCCTTTATTATTTCTAAAGGAAGAAATGATTCAAACGCTAATATTATTAATATTCATAATGGCGTTTGAACGGATGAGAAAATTTCGTTATAATATTGCGGTGACATTGTTTTGAACCCCCGAATACTGATTTAAGAATATTTTTTTTGATTAATATAAAAACAATATATTCTGTTACTCGTATTATTTAAATTACTTCATGGAATTCTTTTATTTTACTGCATAGAGATGAAAAGTTTTATTATTACTGTCGGATTTTCCGTTTTGATTCACAATATATATAAAAAATATTTAATGGTATTTTTTTATAAATTATTAAAAAAAATTTTTTTTAAACGTAAATTTAATATTTGTAGTAGACTTTGAAAATGAAATTTTCCATTGGAAAACCGCGTCATAATATATTTTCTTCGTTATGCTCGACGTTTTTTTCTTGTATTTAAAACTTCACTTTTCTTATCGTATAAGCGTATTGAGTAAATACATAATAAACGGTTAAATGCATGAAGTTTCCGATAAGAATAAATGCGTGTTATTTTAACCGCGAATACTGTTTACATTGTATGAAACGTGATAAATAAAAAAAAGACTCCTCGAAGACGTACATATGAACAATAAAAGAAAATTCATTATGCGGAAAAATGACGAGTCATCGTCGTATTTTCAGCTGAATTTTCATTGAGAAACGTGTCCCGATTTTTCCGCGATTATATTATATATTATATATATCATCGATTCGCTCATGTGTTTACTAATGCGTCGCAATTCTTCTATATGTGCATTTTTTTTTCTTTATTACATTATAAGGGTGTAATTTAAACGAAGTTCAAAAATCTACGGTCAATTGAACATGACGATCTTATAGATTGTGGATGATATGTTTCATTTTTTTTTCAGTTCCACATCCATATCTGATGATTATACGAATCAGAGAGATGATGATAGCGAATTGTGACGCGTGCCGGTCCACCTTTTTTATATTCTTTATTTTTTTTTTCTAATGGTTTCTGTTTTCTTTTCAGATGATGAAGTAGTAAAAGAATGAAATCAACCGAGCGTGATGTATAATTTGAAATAGTGGACGGTTGACATTTACAGTTCTTTGCCATCGATTTGCCACCGTCATGAAGGCAGAACGCGAACGATGGGTTCAGTAGTTTTCATCTTTGAAAATTGTACGTTTTTAAAAAAAAAATGATCATATCGATTATATGTCATATGTTCAATAATATATAATAAAAATAAACCAGAATATTTCTTTTTGGACAAAATTAACATCGTAATATTAGAATGATTTTATTGATAGTGTGTTTAATTATTTGGCAAGATGGCGTTTGATAGGAAAATTTAAAAGGTAAATGTGTATATTTTAATTCGAAATATGTTGAAAAGGTAACAGTGTGTCAATTTAGTGAAGAATAATATATTTGATAGTTGAGTGTAGAATTTGCTGATCAACCTACGCAAAATATGATTTGGTGCTATTGATATCGAAAAGAAGTATTGTTCCTAAGAAAAAATATTTTTTTCTTTAAGGAAAAATCTATAAAGAGATTATTTCAATTATGAAATTTTATGCAGAAAAAAACGTTTTCCTAGAATTAATAGTATTGTACAACTAAAAAATGTTTTTCAGTTTAAAATACTACAAGAAAATTTAATAGAACATTAATACAATTTTGATCCAAATAGATATATAATAAAAAATAATTTTGTTAATATCGATATTCAATTACAAAACTTTGGTAATTGAAATGATAAATATAATATTTTCAGTTAATTAAAATTTTTCTGAATTTTCTTGCATTCATCAAAATTTATTTCCCATTCCTTTAATTAATTTATTGTAACAGAAACGCATATATTTTAAATATTATTAGACTTTTATTATATATAATCAACCTGAATCGTAATGTATAATAATTGTCATAAAATTGTATGTAAAATGCCATATTTCTACATCGATTATTATTATTTTTTATCTCTGTTTATATATAATATATATATATATATATATATATATATATATATATATATATATATATATATTACATGTAAAATAACAATCAAAGACATCTAATGGAAAAAAAAACAGATAAATTATAAATGTACATTTAGACATACATATATTATTACAGACGTTTGTGATAGTTGCTTGTCAATGCGTGCAAAAGTTCATGGAATTTGCCCATACAATCGATAAATAACCGCAGTAAATAATGACGGTCAATTATTGGCGATTTTAATTTATCGATTAACTTTCTAAACTTTCGGTTGTGATATGAAATTGCAATACAAAAAAAAAAAATAAATCGTATGTATTCATGCGATTTTGTACGTTACCACCGATTTATTATAATATATAATTTAACAATCATATGATTCTTAATCAAATAATTGCACAAGTGCAATATGAAACATTATTAATACATATTATCATTTTCGTTAATATATATATTTTCATAAATCGATCGTGCGTATTCATCTTGAGGCTGGCACAACAATAGTGATTCAGTATGCGGTTAGACGAATATAGAATTATGCTTACACGATTTTCAAATCATAATAGATTTCGATTTTTGACGTAGAATCATTATTCTTTTGACACTGTGGCGAACTGCAATAGTGAATCACATATCGAAGGCTAAGAATAAATTCCTCTTTATTCACGTGAATGAATCATCGATTCTTTACACAACGGTTAGAACGATGAGTAATTTGTCGCACGCACAAACTCACGCACGTGCTCCGAGGAAAAATATGAAATTTTGGATCTTCATTTTTATTGTTTGCATTTTGCTATATCGATTAAGCGAATAAACACTGGTTTCGACGATCTAATGTAAATATTTCGATTGATAAGCTATCTATTTTCGGTTTTCATTTTTTTTCAATTTATCTATCACACAAAATTATCATAAAATCTGTTTCTACAAAAAATATATATTTTAAATAAATAAAAAAATAAATAGACTATATTTTTAATTTATTCTATATTTTCAACCCTAAAACTATCATATCATTTTCGAATTTGCAAACGATATTAAAACTTTATAATACTATAATATGTTTAATTAATTTAAATATTCTTTCAATAGTTAGATGTGAATATAAACATTTAAAATGTACAAGAAATAGTTTAATTGATACAGTAATATTTATAATTGGTTTTTCAATTGTAAAATAAATTAATATGTAAATATGTTATGAATAGAAAGTTACTAAAATAGCCGATATTGGTTTACAGAGTTATTGATTTATTTATGAAATTATTATTTAACCTTATTTATTGGTTTCTAGCATGGTGAATTTGAAAAAAAAATTTAAATTTGAAAGTCAATTATTTTTTTCATTGATTCGATTGTAATTGTAAAACTGATATACATACTATATATTAGATAAACTTTTATTGTAAACATTTATCATTAAAATATATTAATTTTCAGTTTTATCTATGAATAGTTGTCATGTTTAATCATTATTATTATTATTTAGTAATAATTAAATTTAAAATATTTTTCTAAGTATTTATTACATATGCGTTGAGCATCTGCGATTGTCACGGTTGACTCGTCAACCTTTCCTGCTCCATAAAACTCCCCAGTTTGATGCGGTCATCATCTACTGTCGCCGGAAGGAAGCCAACCTGTTCTTTTCGTAGTCAAACTTTCTCAAACTGTGGTGCGCGCGCGCGACATTTCGGAGAAAAAAAAGTGTAAACGCATAAACTATGATGAGACGCATATAATTTGTGACGTTAATCGATTTCTTAACGCTCGAAAACTGTATAAAAACGGGTCACAGTTTGAGAAGCGCTCGACTCGGCATACACCTGAACGAACCCATTATCTCCTCGAGACAGGATACGGCGAACGTTCCGAAACGTCACCAACACAAATAATCGCATTGGCATTTAAATTTTCAAACAGATAACTGTTTACATTTTACGAACGACGTTTAACCCTGTAGTCACCTGTTTTGATAATTTTCTGTATTCAAAAAAAAAAAAGTGATTTGATTATGCATTGAACGAGTTCAGCTTCCGTTCGGTTTGTTTTTATATATCAAAATATATTTTAGAATATATTATATCATTTATATCACGATATAGATATTATTGATTTTTGTAAAATGCAGATAAATAAATGTAAACATTAAAATATGTTTTAAAATTTAAATATAAATGGATGAAAGTATTTTGATTGATATTATACAAGCCATTGTATAAGACTATTAATTACTATGAATTGAATATAATATTATACTTATCAAATAATACGTATATATATATATATATATATATATATATATATATATATATATATATATATATATATATAAGAACTTAAAAGCTATACCGGTTCACGGTTAAAAGAGTGTTAACCTATTAAAACGCGCTTGTAGCTAACTGGAGCATTTATCTTTTTTTTTAAGCTTCATTGTCATTTTAATTACAGTTAATATTTATCTTTTATCTGAAGAACGTGTTTGTTCACAATCCAAAGTTTTAACAATATAAGAAACACAAATGACACGTTGTATCGGAAAATTTCTACTGCACACGTGTAATTAAAACTCAACAACCGTCTGACTTTTAATCTATATAACTGTAACCGAGTTTGAATATTGGTAATATATTTTATAATATTTCTTTGAGATTTTTTATTGAATTCCTTTTTTTTTTAGTTGATATGTTAATGTTGATTGTGTAAGGGAAAAACTTTGAGAATCAAATATATGAATAGGTAATCAATGTTGAAGTAGGTATGAAATGAAAAATTGTGAATTTAATATTTTGAAATATATTTTATAATTACATAAATATTAACAAAAAAAGTAACAATAATAATAGTGTAAACAAATTAAGTATTTTTTTTTATTGAATTATACCTTCAGGAAGTTCTGTATAAAAATAACAAAAAAAAAGGGGATCAAAATGACTCCAAAATCGTCTTTGAATACAAATTAAATACGTAATAGGTCTTAACACCGAATCGCTCTCCCGATTTTGACACAACAATGCACTTCCCATCTTTGAATCTGTTTTTGTGTTAAATTTGTGTAACATTTTCCTCTTTGTTGTCGTTGTTGTTGTTGCTGCAGTGTTGAACGTATCGTCTATAAGAAGAGTATTCGTTAAATACTTTTTTTTTAATTAATTTAAATATTTTATACAATATAAAAGATTTAATTGAAAATATTGTTTGTAATAAATAATATATAGAAAGTTTTAACGATTAATTAATATGTAAAAAAATAATATTGTATTTTAGAGAAAGATATAATCAAAATGTTAGTGAATTTAATTATTATTTATTGTTGAAAAAAAATATCGTTTTTTAATAAGTTGAATATTCAAAAGATGAAACAACAACTTTCCAAAAAATGTATACATTTATATATATATCACACACATTTATTATATATATAGTGTGAGTATTAATGATTATTTTAATTTATCACCGATAGGGGTTGAGTTCTTAAACTTTTTTTTAAGAGTTCAATGACTACACATCTAGAGACAAAAAGGTCACTTTCCGCTAATTAAAGATGTGCTTTTTTTTGTTACCCGCTTTTAATAGTAAATTCGTGTTCGGTTCGTATCCGTTCTGTGCTCATCGACGCTTAAAAGCTTACAAGAATATATATATATATATATATATATATATATATATATATATATATATATATATAGTATTGGAGAAAATTGTGTTCGGGTATATATAATAGTTATATACAGGACTAATCGAAAGAACAGGAAAGGTCGGCACATCGATTCCCAAAGCGACATCATCATCATCATTATTTACTAGAAAACCAGCAATTATGCTAATTTAAACACCCGGATGGCTTCCTCAACTTCGATTTTGTTTATACACGGTGTTTAAAAAATAATATATATATATATGGATTATTTGAAATTAAAGAGTTTTTTTTTTGTATAGTAATACTTTATTCTTTATTTAATATATGTACATATTCGAGAGTTGATTGTAAATGCGAAAAATGTGCTCGTTACTCTTTGTGTTTTGGCGTCAAAACAGAACGTGGTCGACGAAAACAGTAATTCCAATCGCGAGTTCCAATCATTCGACTTTCACTGATTGCGTATTCGAATCATCGGAGTCTTTTAAATCAAGATAATTTTCTTTCGTTTCTTTTTTTTTTTTTTTTTGGGTCTTCTATCAGACGACGTAAGCCTCTCAATTAAATTATATGTCCGTATAGAATTCAGTTCGTCATAAATGTGAACGGATTTAAAAATGTCATCATTTTGTTTAAAAATGCATAAAGATTCTGATTAGAAAAATTTTTACGTCATATCTAAATAAATTATAATCGAAGAATATATATATATATATATATATATATATATATATATATATATATATATATATATATATAATCCATATTTAGGATTAGATAAAAAAAGACTCCATAAACCAGTTTTATTTATCATCATCGTCATTACTATTATTTATATTTTTATATATGTGTGTATTTTTTTTAATGAACAATTCAAAGTTTGAGCGTTCACCGAGACGGCAGCTGGTTTTCGAGGATGATGCTGATGCCGAGGAGACACCTGTGCTTCTTCTGGCACGTGCCCCATCAGTTGTCCCAATCAGCAGGTGGGCTCAACAATCTGGTTCGCGGGCCTTGAATATCTCTACGGGTCCAGCAGCTGCCCAGAAGACGATCTTGACCGCATCGACGAGCCTTGTACGTTCACTTTTTTACCTCTGATATTACAAAGTATTTTACACACACACACACACACACACACACACACACACACACACACACACATATATATATATATATATATATATATATATATATATATATAAAATTTAATAAACGAAGTAATTCTAGTTAGTTTCTTCTAAGATAATATTGAATGATCAAGAAAATTATATTATATTGTATATATACGAATCTTATTAGAAAAATATAAATTCTAACAGATTTTAAATTAAAAATAATAAATTCATAATCATTATGTTTCATTCATTTTATGAATATTTTATGTATTTAAACCGCAAAATAATCATGGAAACAATCGTTAATGCGACCGAATTCCTTATGTTTATCATTGTCGTTATCTCGTTACATTGTTAATTTTCTTCTATACTGTCATCAAATTAATTTAGCAATTTTGAACAACCGAGCTAATTATTAAGATATTATTTTTAACAAATATGAATTCTATAGAGGCTTCATCATCAGATACGACGGCGGAGATGTTTTAATATTGTTTATATGTTCCACTTCTTTTCCCTTTGTTTGAGTGTGTATGTTGTTGGTCCGGCAGATGTTACCAGGTAAAAGGCATTAATTATGTATGGACCATAGCTGCAGCAGATCAGCTGTTACTTTATTACAGCCTTTTCTAGATATACGACGTATATTATTCATTGTAATATATTAAAAATCATTTTGCTTCATAAATAAATAATTTAATATGGATTCGATCGAATTTATAATTTAATGTCAATATATGACGTGTGATCGTAAAACGATATTAACATCATTCATTCAATGCAATTTTATTAAAAAGAATGAAAATATATTATGATTGTAATATTTATATATGATATTATTTTGATAGCATTGATCTAAAACAAAGACTTTTGTGGTCCATTGGAGAAATGTTGATGTTTAGCACCTGCCATCAATCGAGAGATCAGCCGCCATGTGAAAACAGCAGCTGCTATCTTCAGGTCGGCACGAGCCTCTTTATCGCTGGCAATTATCTGCAAGGGAACTCGTATGTACATATAAAAATTAATGCTTACATACACACAAAATAAAAAAAACAGTAATAAATTTATAGTAATACACACGTTATATACGAAAAATAGCAAAAAATTTAACACGATCGAGTTTCAATATATTTTTAAATTCACGTATAAAATATATAAATATTTAAAAAAAATAAATAAATAATCGTATATAATATAATATTGAATCGAATTTGACGCTAACGGGATTCGAATAAGAGAATCTTGCATTGAAATTTCGTTATAAAACGTAACAGTAATTTATCCTTATAAGAACCAGAAGTTCCTATGAAATCCAGTTATCGCTTTTTTCGACAAAGAATAATACATCGTTGAAGCCATATACATATTGCACATCCTGTATATACGATTTTATGCGTGGTAATTGTGCCAATTTCACGTTGAAAATTTGCGAAAAATTAAACGAACATAAGGTGATTTAAAAATTGATGGTTCAGATCATTTTTCGAATTTTAAATGATTGTGTGCGTTATCGCTCAACTATCACGCTTTAGTTTAGACCTTTTGCGATTACGGTAAACGTTATTATTATTATTATTATTATTATGGTGTTGCTGTGACGTTTTTCCCGTAGGTTTTTCGTGCAGTCGTAATTCGTGTCGATGATAACGCGCAATTGTGTAACTTAACGGTCCGGCAGATGTTTTTGCACGAGGTTCATCAGGTAAATAAAAGTAGGGTGTCTGACCTCATCTTGGGTATCATCATCGTCCAACTGCCCTCTTTGTTAGACCTCCGCGCGTCGGTTAAAACACTATACAAACTCTTCAATTTATAAGTAACTATATTAACTGTCTGAAAATCGACTGATAAAAAAAATCATTTTAACTCGGTCTAAGTATATTAGCGTAAATTATTCAATATAAAGATTAAAAATGGAAAGATCTTAAGAATTTTGAATGTATT